>CM050407.1:36666357-36857146 GCA_027580255.1 Therioaphis trifolii | reverse complement strand
ATAATAATCAGTCTCCATCAGCTCTAAAGATGAAATGACTATGTTTTTAGACGTCTCAATGTCACATAATGTAACCATTGACTTTTGACCATCCTTTTGAAATCTTTCAAAAATGCGAAGTAAGTCCATCATTAATGCCGTATAAAATAGTTGATCTCCGTCTTCTTTCCATACTTTTAAAAATCCTCTAACTATTGCTTTCTCTTTTCTATTACTAGTCTCAGTATCAGCTGTCACTATATTATTCCAATGTTTTCTTATAGATGGCATATTTTTCCAAACAGATTCGCACAATAAAATTAGATGTTCTACAAAACGAACTTCAAAATGTTGCGGAAATCTGTAGAACATTACATTTTCATTCTCGAAATCGCCTTGAGTTCATCGGTACGAATTGCTGAACCTCTATAAAATGTAGCGACAGATTTTAAATTTATTTTCCAATGTTTAACCTCTGTAACCATTGATTCTATATCAGAAAATGCTAAATCACACCTATGTGTTACACACCAAATACATAGTATATCCCTTTTTAAGTATTCTCTCAACCTAACCCAAAGACCACTCTTTTTTCCAGTATTGGCACTTTCTCCGTCAGTTGTTAAGCCAGTTAACTTTTCTTTGGCTATGTCTTCTAAACCAAGTTTTTTCAAAGTACTTAAAATACAATCCCAGTAACCCTTCTGCACCACGTTTGCTTGAATGGCTTTCACCTAAGAAAACATTTTTGATAGCATTTGTTTCGTCTAAATAGCGAGCGGTGATAAACTTATTGTCTACTGAATATTTATCAACTGATCCATCGATTTGAATTGAGAAACAAGTAGACTTTTTCAACTCTTCTGATACAGATTCCATAACAATTTCCGCAATTATATCTAACATTTCGCGATAGATATTTGGATCTTTATAATGTAAGGCAGCATCAGAAGGATTAAAACTAACAAAATTTGAGTCTAAACCATGTTCACGATAAGTTGAAATTTGAGCGTCGGAATGTATTTTAGAGAGTGACCTAGATGGCCAGGAATTCGCAGATAAGGTCATTATTCTACTGTCGTTATGAACATCAATAGCTAACTCAATTAATTGGTAACAACTTCCGACTCATGAGATTTTAAAAGTTTTAACCAAGGATGTTTATCGGATTGTGATATCCAAAGTATCTGAGTTTTTTCTGCACAACATGCAGCGTTATGAGCGTCACTATTTAAATGGTCTATGATTCTCATGAGTTCTTTTTTTCCATCACATCTAACCCCGTCGGCTATTGGAATTTGTCCGTTACGAGACAACTTTTTGGCTTGTGAAATTTGATTAAAACATAAAATACATTGAATACCTGATCGTTTTCCTAATTTTACTTTTTTCAAAAATTCGAATGTTTGAATTAACCAATTAGCATCTAACTTGGACCCTTTGTACCATTCTGAATTAACGCTGTTCGAATTTGAAACATGAAGTGGAACCTCAACTGTAGAAAATGAAGACGATGAACTCGATGAAGGACAATCGATTATACCTTCTACTTGATTTATAGTAAAAGAAGTACTAGAACTGGAAGCTTCGGCAGGTACATTTTGAGGTAAAATATGAGATCAGGATTAGATGGTTTTTGTTTTTTTGAGGATACTCCAAAAAAATCTGTAATGCGTTTAGCCATAGTGTTTTGAATTTGAATTAAGCTAAAATGTAATAATTAAAGAATCAAAAACTGAAAATTGCTTATAACATGTAATTGTATTATACTACACCTACACTAAATAATAATAATTAAGAATAATTTAAACTATTTAAATTATGATTTTCTATTATAAAAATATATCGTATCATAAATGAACATTGAATGTATTGGTATGTAATAATTATGCGGCGATTCGCGCATGCAAAGAGAAAAAAAGTTTGTTTTCGGTCGACGTTACCTACGTGGCTACGTCATAAAATGTTTGAGATGTATTTGGGTAACCTTTAAGGTCCGCGCACACTGCCGCGGTGGCGGTGGCGGTGGCGGTAGCGGTGGCGGTGGCGATAACGGATATCGCTAGCCCGCGCACACTGCGGCGGTGGCGGTGGCGGTGACGGTGACTATCACTGTCCACGCACACGGGCACACGCACACTGCATAATTTGCAAAGATTTTCATGTACACATATATAACATATATAAATATAATACACATATATAAATAAATAATACACAATAAATAATAACATAATACACATATATAAATAAATATACCTAATGAAAGTTGATTAATTAAATATTCATTAAATTAGAATAATTTATCTAATATGATATGGACTAAGTTTCACAATTTGTAATAGAAACGTTTTATGTACGTATGCCTATAGGATCTAGGTAATATTATGTGGCCTTTTGTATTATTTTCAATGAACATTTGTAGCTGTTGAAGTATTTCTATTCAATAATCGTTTATTACAAATCACACAACATAGCTTATATTATTGTTGATTGGTCTCTAAAATTAAATTCCCGGGAAAAAATAAACTACCTATGCCACAGTCATAATTATTATACATATAAAATTATACCTATCACATATTTGATATTTCAAATATTATCTGAAAATGTTTCAATATATTTATGATTTTGATATAAACACGGTTACACCCAAATAAACTAAGTATTTAGAAGAAATAGTCTAATATAATAAAACACACAGTGTAAAATTAAAAATATTTAGATTATAAAATAAAAAAATATAATATCAAATGAATATGAAAAATTATAATATTGTAACATTTAATCTAACGTAATATATTCTAGATAAATTATAGTTAACATACATTAACAACTAAAATGACAATTTAAAATAATTTTTGAAACCTTGTAAATATAGTAGTACTAGTAGCAAGTAGTAACTACAGTAACCAGGAGTGTGCGTAGAAATTTTCATAATATATTTATTTAATAATTTTGGCATATATATATAAAATTTCTGGAGGGTTGAACACCCCTCCCCTAGACACGCTACAACAGTAACTACATGAGCATATTATATATATAATACTGTAGAATACTATCAACATATATAATATATACATTGTATATACTATAAGCAGTGTTGATTCTTATCTTATCTTAGATTTACCGCGTCGCGGTGGCGGTGAAAATAGGTCCGGACGCGATATTTGGTTTCACCGCGCTGCGATATTCTTACCGCCACCGCCACCGCGTTGCAGTGTGCGCGCCGACTATGCTTTACATGGGATCTATTTTACCGCCACCGCCACCGCCACCGCCACCGCGGCAGTGTGCGCGGACCTTAACGCGTCGATATAATCGACCAAGTTTATTTATAGTCATCATAAATTAAATATACGGGTCTCATACATTAATACATTGAACGATTTTTCGACACACCGACGATGTTAATTTTACAAAAATGTATACCTACATGGCTACATCTATTAACTAATTAGTCAATATTATGTTTATTAATAAAATAATATAAAGTGATAAACCGACTGCCGACGAAGTCAAAAGTTAGTTGCGTCGTGTCCGCCGTCGCGTACTACTGGTCAACTTAAAATTTAAATAAAAGAGATTTTCCTATGACCCATAACACATCGCTGTACATTTTATTCGGTATTTAATGGGGCTGTACTACAAAGAATAATTGAATGTTTAGAAAAAAACCAGATGGCTATCTTTACATAAAATCATAATTTAAATGTTCTATTATTTTCAATATGTATAATGTATTATACATATTATAGTTAAAATGTCTAGGGTCGAAGCCCTAGGCAATCAAAATTATCCAATTTACTATTTTATTTTATTAAATCTCTACTAGTTATTAAGGCACTTAGTACTTACCAGTTATCGCATGTCTTGATGTGTTGATAAAAACTATTATTATTGCCACGCAGCCACGGTTTACGGACGTCGTCAGTCGTCACAGTGCAAGACAAATGTTGAATAACTATCAACTATATATACCTACTATATATCAACTAATATTATTGACAATACCGTGAACCGTTGCGCGTCGCGGGCGTCCGTGAGTCGTTATCGGTGGCTATTTTTATACATATTGGAATTTTAGGCTTATTCTAATAAATGTTATTATAATTAATTTTCTCATATTCTACAGTCTACAATAATAAATGCATTTTGTATTTAATATCGATAATATTATGACCATTATTATCCACCTACCTACAAAATGTACTGTTATCAGTATACTAATTATTTTTTTTTACCTAGAATAAAAATTCTTCTGTTATAAATTGTATGTCACCCAGTCCTTAAAAATACAGTCCACTAGGTGACAAAATATCTTCACTGGGCGACACATGTGTCGCCCAGTTTACTAGCTTAAAAAATGCACTGATTACCTAGTACTTCAGTTTTTAGTAGTATAATACTATTGATAACAAATTATATTTCTGCTGTTCATCATAGATATTTCAAATTAATACATGTGTATAACCATGTGTACATTATGTGGCCATATTTTTTTTTTACGATAATTAGACAATTCTACTAAAATGGAAATAGGGATTTAAAAAGTTTAAATTACAAAAATTTACTTCCATAAATTTTTAATTGCATTGATACTACTATTATTAAACCTTTTCTGGTCTCGGTAGTCTGTTGTATTCTCGATTGTTCAATGGCGTACGGTTGCCTAGCACTGCAGGGACGAATATGTCAAGGGTCTTAGATTGGTCGAATCACACGCCTCTCGCTCCTGACGTCGAAATCCTTCGTCGTACTGCCCTAGTGGCGAGTCGTCGTAAGAAAGAGTGAGACGGTTCCTATTTTCATTTAAATTTTAAAAAATGAATACCTAACACATTTTAATTTTAACATTAGGGTTTTAGAATAAAAGTCAATGAAAAATCTCGACTTTATTTTGGGCAATTTTTTTTATCGTGTTCATTGAAAATCAGTTGACGTAGTTTCCAATATACTATTGTATACAGTCAGGGCTGCAAAATGTAAACCGAATAAAAAAAAATGTTTAATTTATTTTATCTTAACTTTTCGTATATAACGTATGATAATAATGTTAAGGTGTATAATGTTCATATTATATTGGTTCGTAAAATATCATTAAAATATTATCATTATGGATAACAAAACATGCGCTCACACATATTAATTGATGTGTCATTTTGCTTCAAAGAAAGTTCGTCGTATAATGTTGTAAGCTATTCTTTTAAACATTTATTTTAGGTGATATTTTTAATAAATACCTACAATTTTATTTCCTGTAACTTTTATTTAATCAGAATTTTTACGTTTTGAAATTAATTTATTTTCAATGTACATATTAAGGTAAATTATTAATAATTTAAATTCGCCTTTTTTTTACGCCCGGATATGGTGAAGGTAGCTGTAAATCAGGTCGGGGCTTATGGTGGCACTTGTGTTACATCTGGCACTGTATACAGGACAACACAAATACAAAATAACGACGAGACGTTTGCTCCCGTGTCTCATTTCTCTCTTTTTTGTACGCTGTTTTAACGTTTTATGCGGTAATTGCTTGGCCGCTGTTCGGTAATCGTGGTGAACGCCAAACCGACATGAACACGGCCGCGAAACCGGAGACACCGAACTCGTGTCGCGCTTGTCCGTTGGCCATTGTTTTCGTTTCAAATTTGGTCGTTCCGTCAACTCGCGTTGTCCGGTTAGGATTATTTGATTTTTATTTACCCACGCTTCGTCTCAGAGCCCACTCGCACAGTCGCACTCTGTGACGACAGACGTACAGTGTACACAAAACGTCTGGCCGTGCATAGAATAAAGAATAATATGTGGCCGTGCTTCTGTGTACGGCCGTAAGGTGCTTAAACTTTAGGGGCTCATCATTACGTACGTACTGATAATTTTTTTTTTTTTAACGATCACGTGACCGTGTTGCAGACTGCCAGGTAACCGTGAACGACGCGAATCCCGGAAACGTGCGGACCAACATCCTGAACTATTATTTCCGAACAACCTACCACCCATTACTGGTGAAGCTCCAAGCGCCGCTGCGCTGGTTACTGATCAAGACTCCCCGGGAAGGCGCGCAGACTCCGTTGCACTTGGTCTTGTCACCTGACCTCCGGGGCGTCACCGGAAAATACTTTACGTGAGTACCCGTATCCGCGTGACGCGACACCGCGTGTGCATGGTGCATCACGAGATTACCGACACTGTATAAAAGCGAACTTTTATAGATCCTCGGATCTCGACGTCGGCGTCGCCCTCGGCCGTGTTAACCTTTTATTTGACGTTTATATATAACGTATTAGTGTATTATTTGGCTGTAAACTTTAGTGTAATATTCATATGAATAGCCTAATAATTAAATTGCTTTCTATATAATGTTTAAATTGAATATATTAAATTATATTATAATTTGACCTCATACTTCAAGGATAGGTAGTTTATCTTTATACCAATCTATATTACAGTATGGTATGGTAATTTGGAGTGGTGCCTCTAAAAATGTTCTAAATCCTTTAAAGGTACAACAAAATAATATAATTCGTTTATGTTTGAAGAAATACAATCTAGTAGGGTTCGCCTATTAAAACTTTAAGGAATCTAAAGTGCTTACAAAAAAAACGCTATAATGTTTGTGCATAAAAAATCGAATTTTTTCTTTACTAATCAGAATGATAAGCTCATGGGCGGAGATAGATTATTTCTCGGATTATTTAATATTAACGTGATTTACATTAGAACAAGTTTTGGTAAAAATTTCATAAATTATCTTGGTCCTGTTAATTTTAACCCTACCAATTAATGTAAAAAAAAAAAAATGTTCTTAATGATAATACTAATGTCAAGAAACGTATAAACTTCGTAGTTTTGTTTAGTAAAGAAAATCAATGTTTATAAGTTGTTGATAATTATAACTGATACTAAAATGATAATGAAAAAAAAAACTAGGTTTACACGGTCGAAGGTAGCTGCTGCTGCCGATCGTACGCGACGCTTTCCTAATGGCATAACAATAACGTACTTATCGGCATTGTCGTTTTTTCGCAGAGATTGCGTGGAACGCGAACCGTCCGAGCTGTGCAGCGACACCAGGCTCGCCGAGAGCCTGTGGATCGTGAGCCTGGCCTGGGTGAACCGACGGCCGTCGCTCGACCTGCCGCAGTCATGAAGCGGATTCCCGTGTACGAGTTGCTGGACCAGCGGCCGGTCACGGACGACGGCGACGACGGAGCGGCCGGACCGCCGCGGTCGGTGTTCCGGCCGCTGACCGGCGACGAGTGCACGATCGCGCTGTCCCGCGTGCAGATATCGCCGCCCGAGGAACAGGAGCAGACCGGCAGCGTGGAGGACGGCGGCGGCTACGGCGACTACACGTGTTCCGCTTGGTTCGGCTGCGGCGGCGGCGAAGGCACCGAGACGGTGCGGCTGCGGTTGGGCGACGCGGACTGCGTGACGGACCGCGGGCTGGAGGCGGTGCTGCGCGGCATGGTGCCGGGCGAGTGCCGCGAGTTCAGCGTTGGCGACGGCCGCGGCGCGCGCGTGTCCGGCCGCGTGCGCCTGGCCGCGGTGCGCCGGTCCGCGGACCGCGGTGGCGGCGCGGACGACCGGCTGCGGCTGACCGAGGCGGCGGCGCACCGGGCCGCGGGCAACCGGCTGTACGCCGCGGGCCGGCACGCGGACGCGTTCCACCGGTTCGCGCGGGCCGCACGGGCGCTGATCATGGTGCGCGACCCGGACGCGGGCCCGCGCGTCCAACAGTACGCCGCGGTGTGCAACAACATGGCCGCGTGTCAGCTGCGCGCCGGCAACGCGGAGCACGCGTACCGGCTGGCCGGCAAGGCCCTGGCCGTGGACCCGGACAACGTCAAGGCGCTGGTGCGCCGGTGCCGGGCCGCCATGGACCTGCGCATGTGGGACGCGGCGCTGGCGGACGCGCGCCGCGCGCTGGCCCTGGACCCCGGCAACGCGGTGGCCGGCCGGTACGCGGACGCGGCGGTCCGCGGCGTGCGCGACCAGCAAGCCGTGTACGCGACCATGGTGAAGAAGATGTTCTCCGCGTGACACTGCGAACGAGATGTTCTCCGCGTGACGCCGCGAAGACAATGTTCTCCGCGCGACACCGTGGAGACGACGACGGTGTGCACCGACACGCTTCTCCTGTGTATCCGCTCTAATGTCGTTTTCGATCAATAAAGGCCCCGTGACGGCAGTAGGAAGCCTAACGTCTTCTCGCTTTGTGTACTTATTGTGTCAGACGCTGGCGGTCTCCTCTCTCGCACGACCCTCCTCGGTCCGTTAGGCCCACACACTCTGCCGCCAAAACTCTACTTTTTTCCTCAAATTTACACGAATCCACTTGGTACGTCACGAGTTATGAACTCATGACGTTCCCATCTCGTTTCCTTTTTTCGTGCCGTGCCATTCCGTCCGCTCTTGTACCGAGTGATTGTCTTTTTTTTATTCTCTGTTCTTCAATTTTATTCTTTATTACATGTTTTTTAGATTTATAAAATATTGCCCTCATTGCATAAATCTCTAAAAATATGGAAACATAGTACAGGACATGAGTAAACTCTGAGATTGATCATTAAATATTTAAATAACAATAATACTTAAACAATTGGGGGGTTTAAATGTGTTGATAAGACTAATCATCTGAATAATATAATAATAAATAAATAAATAAATAATTATTAGTTGAATAAAACAAAACAATTGTAATAATATTGAAATAAATATACAAAGCAATTGAATAGTCTTATTCCAACTAAACCCTAATACAATTATTGACTAGAACAATTAATATGTATTCTTCTAATAATGCAAATAGTAAAATATGGGGGTTTTTTAATCATTTAAACACTAAGGCTTAAATTGTAGTTTTTAAATTTAAATGAATTTGTGGTTCAAATCAATATGTTTTCTAGTTATATTAAAATATAGGCATGGTCAAGGTTATTTAGCAAGAAGTGCTTCTAAAATATTTATATACCCATCACATTTTTTCTCAAAATGTTAACTGCAAACCAATTATAATGAAAATAAAAAATAAAAAAATATTTTTTTTCATAATATATTACAATATTCTGAATATATTATATATTTTATAATAATAATATTATATTTTATTATTTACAATTTTGTTTTATATCAGTAGTTATTAATTATTTTTTTGACTTCTTGAATGGCATCATTATAATTGGCTCAAGTAGGAAGATTTTCTGACCCATTCATTTGTATTTTAATATCCGTTTTAGAAATATTCACATTTATTTTTTTAAATTAGGTGCCTACTTTTTATATAAAATAAAACACGAAATTGAGGATCAATAGATGCATTTAAATATTAATTTATTGATTAGTAATGAATTATATAGTGTTATATAACTATGTTTACTACATACTCTGTTACAATAGATTCATAAGATTAATTTATGATTATTGATTACATATCAGATAATTTTTGTATTTTTGTCACTGAACAAATGATTAATTATTTATGTTTGTTAGTGTCTATTCGACGTAAACGTTTATTTTCCATAAGTTTTGTAGAGTACAGCGTATGCATACTCTGTGCAACTGCAGCAATGCCTATGATTACAACTACTAAATACTTTTTCAAGATTCAAATGTAATACAACATATTATTTTAAAATGATAATATTAGGCACCAGTGCCGTAGCTAGGGGGAGGGCTTTCGGGCTTAAGCCCCCCCCCCGAAATATCAAATTGGAAATTCAGAAATTGTACATTTTATTCGCCTGTTTCTGGCATGAATCGTTACTCGTTTCATACTTTCATGTATCCACATTCGACCATGATTTTAGTATTTTCTATTCACTATTAAGTATTCAATTTTGTATAGTATTTTATTATTGTGATAAGGTAAGACGTAAGTAACTATCTAGTAGCAAACTGAATTCTAGAAATTACTGCAAGTACTATCATAGAACAATATATTGTGAAGAATATTCTGTGATACTATATTAGAAACGTTTACCAGCAAGAATAAAGCCTTATTTAAGGAACTCTACAGGTGAGACAAGACTAAATGGTTTAGCGCTGATGAACATTCACAGAGATCTCCATATTGATTCTGAAGTAATTATTAATATGTTTGCTTCAAAAAAAGAAAGAAGATTGGATTTTAAATTATAAACAGTTGTTTAATTATTTATATCTTTGGTTATTATTATTATTATTATTATCAAAGTTGGTAAAATCTGAATTTTTAGTAAATGAGTAAATTGAAAATAAATGAAAAAAAATTATAGGTATTAAAATATAACTTTTTTAAAAATCCTGTAGTACCCTAGCCCTAGCAAAAATTATAGCCCCCCCCCCGAAAAAAATCGTGGCTACGGCACTGTTTTTTATTTATGATTTCTGTCAGTCAATTACGACTGAAAAAAAATACATTCATATCAATATTTTTAAGCCACAATTTAACTTTAAAATTTTTGATTTTTGTATTGACAGTAAAATCAACATAGAATAATCTATTTTTGCCAAACGAAAATGTATTCAGACTTAGTAGTAAAGGTATAATACATACATAAAAGATAAAAAATAAACTATATTAAAAATATAGAACATGTATTTATTGATATAATTATGAGTTAAACAACATTTACAATACACTAGAACATTGGCTATCACTGTTTTACACGGAAAATACAATATGCCGGGAACAAAACAAGTGGTACCTGTTACATTAATTATATTTTTCTTAATGTATTCAAAAAAATTCATTGTGTAGGTACGAATAATTTAATTTTTATTGCTCAATTATTGTGTACAACAAAATGTTATTCGTTCCAAAACACAAATTATGAATTTAAAAAAATAAATTTGACCCTTACATTTTATTTTTCTTTGACACTATAAAATAAATCCACAAAAAATAACAGTCCCATAATTAACTATACATCCATGGCACTTAAATAGTAATATTTTATATACATACATTGAATTGGGTGATATTAGTTAGTTAATAAGCAAATATATATATATATATATTTTTTTTTTTTTACCAAAAACCATTGTGTTGAATGTTTCACCTAAAACAGTAATATAATCCATAACGAATCTTAATAATTAATGCGACAAACATGTACTAAGATTTAAAATAATTTAAACATAGAGCATGGTTATTGCGAATAAATAAATAACAATAATGACCTAACTAGTTGGGTATGTTGTAAATAAACAATAACAGAGAAACAAAATTAATACAGCAGGGTTTAGGAATCTAGATTATTTGCTTCTTAGTCCCTGTAAATTGAGCAATATCAAAGTTTTTATGAAAAAGTATAATTAAAATATAATTGGAAGACTATACAATAATAGAATTTCTACTGAAAAAAATAAATTATTAATTTTATAAAAATGAATGTTAAATTAGACATACTCTTATACAATGAGAAAATATTTCGACATTATAGAATATACAATTAAAGGTTAATGAATAAAAATAATAACTATTTTATACAGTTAAAATACTTTTAATAAAATTTTTTTGGGACGAATGTGATTACTGACTTCACCAGAGTTAAATTATTATTGAAAAAAAAAAAATTACAAATATGCATTCAACACAATAGATAGTATAAACACATATTAACATTTAAAAATTATGATAATCATAATAAATTTCAATACAAGTAGACATAACATTATATATATATAAAAAAATATAATCACAGCAAGTTAACATGTGTGCCATTAGGGCAAATTTAAAGACACTTAACAACGGCGTCAAGAGGCAATATTATATCATGACTGTTTAAACCTGCCGTTCAACTCTGCATGAGAGTTCATTCTATGCATAGGTACTTTTCCAAACGGCGATTGTACACCGGGTAAGGGCGATGTTGAGTTTTTTACAGCCATGTTGATTGCTTGGTTGGTAGCTTGCTCTATGCCTTTTTGAAGGAAGATTTCGTAAACTGGTTTCATGAACTATAAAAAATTTTACAGATAAATAAATGAAGATGATATATATTTTATTATTAAAGTACTTACATTTTCCCATGTGATATTGGCTACATCATCAATTCTTTCACTTATTTCTCTGTGTTCTCCGCTATACCTGTAATTGAACATAATGAAATAAATTAATAAAACTAATTTCAAATCGAAGGTCAATTATTCAAAGGATAGCACTCATATAATGGATTAGCTAATTTAGTGCACTGTGAAACATATTTTTTTTTAAATTACTAATTTACTTGCCTAATATATGCCCACATCACTAAGATAAGAAGAGCAACGCCCATAATTAAATTAAAACAACCGGCTACAGAGTATACTCCGAAGAAGTTAAATATTCCAGATATGAAATAACATGCAACTGCAATTGCAAAGAACACAGCTGGTGTACGTGCTGATTTGAATATATTTTTGCTTTCATTGTGCGATTTAAATTGTAAATATTCTTCATCAATATCCTAAAAATATATGTACATAAAAATTGTATTAAAAAACGATAGGTTATATACAAATACATCATAACAGAAGTATATAAACAAATTTTCTTACAGCTTCCAATTTAAGTTTATACGACTCTGAAAACTCATCACCGCCCATTTTCCTTTTAATAATGAATTGCTCCATTGCTTTATCTTTGCTTTTTAAGTGTTCTTCGTCTAGAGAATTGGTATTCATGTATGGTTGATTGCCACCACAAGCGGCCTCCATCATATGATGGTATACTTCTCGAGCTGATGCGACAGCAGATAAATTGTTTGCTTCAGCTGTTGCCTACGATTTTTTCAACAAATCATAACTAACTTCTTAGTTTACTAAACATATATTTTAATTCAGTACTTACAACAAGCATAGACTTTGGTTCAGGTAGTTCATCTCCAGTAAACAAATTAATGTAGGATTTGAAATATTGGACTAACTCTTTTGCTTTAACTTTTTGTCCGCTGATTTCCTTTAATATTAAATTGTTTGGCCTCAACAACATAGGTATTAATGTTAAGAGATTTTGTTTGAACTCAGTTTCAATTTCTATGATGAGAAAAAAAAACAATTATTTAAACTGAACAAACTGATATTTTTTCAAAAACATTTATAATATCATTACCTGAGAGTCTACCATCAAATTTGGGATTTGTAGCAACTTTCAATCCAGGGTGAGGCATTAAATAGCAACTTATCTCGGAAAAACATGATTTAATGTGTTTTCTGAGAGACTGCAGTTCTGGATGCTGTTTGTCAGATATTTGGAGTCTTCTATCTAATATTTGTTGTCCGCCCTCTGCGCCATAATCAGCTTCATAAGGGAAGCTCCAGTCTCTAACTAAGAATTGTAATTTTTGAAATGGTTTTTTACCAGTATCTTCAAGAGCTAAGCGACCATATTCAGTAAACAGCTAAAAGAAAAATATACGTTAGAATAAATTAAAAACAATAAAAATAAAAATTTACCTGAAGATGTTGTAAATCATCTTCTTGTATATTTTGAGAAAGATTATAAATCTGTATTGAGCTAAGCATGGTGCTTAATGCAAAAACTGTAGCACAATCTTTGACAGTACTCTCACTATCAAAGGTACCTTGGGTGTCAAGAAGTATAATAGCTACTTTTTCACCATTGTCTAAAGTAGCTTTAAATACTTCTGACCACATGAGTATACCAGTAGTATCTCTTTCAGATCCACCACGCCACGAAAATCCATCTAATGGCTTATCATCTGAACCAATCCAATGAGTATCTTCTTTGATTAGGTTTAAATGATACTAAAATATGATGATTCGTTAAAAATGAATAAGCTTGTAGTTGAGTTATTATTTTTTTGAAATAAATATTTACAGTGGCTTTCATGTATCTGAGAAAAAAATCTAACAAAAATGATTTTCCTTTACGAAAAGCACCAGCAACAGAAACAACGACGACATTTCTGTCTTTGATATCATCCTTGAGGAGTATCTCTTCAAGTGCTTCTTCGTCTAAAATGAAATGATGGCTTTCTTCAGCCAAAACAATAGGTATTGGTTTACCATGATTAACAGCGTCCTGTATCTTTTCCATAGTGCCTGTAAATACCAAATAATGATCTCAATTTACATTAAACTTGTTTTTTAAATTAAATAATACTTAGTAAATAAATATAATTAATCACCATGGTACTTTTTTAAGTTCATCTATTTATCATCTTTTTTTTTTTAATTAAAAAACATACCATTTATACAAACACGAGTACTTAGAGTATTTGATGAATTTAACTAAACAGAATATTAGGTAGTGAATATGAATTAATGCCAATATTTAATGGTACTTGCAATTAAAAATGATATGTTCAATTAGTATTACCTACTTAGTATTTGTTTTTTTTTCTTACAAAAATATTAACATTAACATAAATAATAAATAGTTTGGCAACAAAGATAATAAACTATTTGAGATAAGTCTATGTGCAACGAGTACAGATATTTGTAATTGACTTTTATTAAGTAATTCAGTAAGAAGAAGGAAAGTAGAGACTTAATGATATTTGTAAATATGAAAATGAAAGACCTTTAATTTTTGATGTTTGAAGAATATTGGAGATAATTTTATTTATTTTCTAACTTTATTTGCTTTAGTATAAAATGATTTAGAAAATGAAAAACCCGAGAAAACTTTTTATAATAAGGTAGGTTATATAAACTACTAATTTTATTAAAAAATAAATTATGAAATATAAGTCAATAATTGAGAAATAGATTAATTAAATATTGTTTTACATATTACCAAATCACACCTAACATTAAACATAAACTAATATATAACTTTAGGAAATTAATTTATGCAAATAATAACTAACTTGAATTGACAATTTTTTGTTCATAGACTTTATTTTCATAGGTATGAACACCCTTATTTTGGCTTTTATCTTAATTATTTAACTACTACTAACTATATAAAATGTAACTTAATTATTTAGGTATTATGTACATTAATTACCATGAAATTATAAGAAAAAAATTGTGTAATGCTATTTAACCTGTTAGATTTTACAATGGATTTCATGCAACCTTCTAACAATAATAATAATACGAGGTCACCAAAGAGGCATGACAAGCTGATTTTCTCCTTCTCATTAATAGTACTAGTAAATAAAACAAAAATTATAGTTTTTATGACAACTTACTTAAAACCAAAAACTGTGATAAAAGTGTCACAAAATATATTTACAGAATTATTTTTTACCACTTAATAAATCTAAAAAATTAATTAGAATTATTATATTACACTAAGTTAATTGTCTTTTTTATTTTCTTTAAGAATCAGACATAAGTTAAAACTTTGAGATAAGAGCGATCAATGAATATAAAATTTAAAAATTAAGTTTGGTACATCAATGTGTATTGTGGAAGGAAAGCCAGATGACCTGGAAATGATTATTTGCCCAAATCCCAATTGGCTACTAGTCTGATGATATTTTAAGACTTTAGAAATACATGCCAAAGTTTAAATATACATATAAATATATATGAACAAAACACAAAATTATTGCAACTTATTCCTAAAGAAAAAGTACCATTAATATTAAATAAATTTCGAAATAACAACAATTATAATAATTAGAATATAGGAAGAATTAATAAAATACATATTTAAATAAATACAATTACATTGTGAAATTATTCTTTACTTCACAAGGTTAGAATATTTATTTTAATATTAATTTCAACTAAACAAAAATTAAAAATTCAAATTTAAATTTTGTCAATAAGAATGTATGTATCATTTTATTACCTAACGAGGCAGATAGATAATTACAATTGTGTAAAATGTTTTCAAAAAGTTAAAAAGGTCTGAAAATCTTAATTTTGAAAATGTATAAGAATCTATAATTTGTAAAAGTATTTTTATGAAAAGGAACTATGAACTATTAACTCCATAAGCAAGCATCAAAAATAGGTCAATCACAGCAAATTGTAATAATTTGGCCAATAATATGTAAGCAGTTATAGTACATACATAACTTCAATTTCAATACTAAAATATCTCATAAAATACCTACTTAGAAACATAAGGGTATTTTTTAAACCATGTTTTTAAAATGCAGAATAAATACCTATTCAATCAATAAATTTCACATAGATACTCAATTTGATTGTTGAAGTAAATCCTCGAGTAAATCATTTAATTATTAATAATGAAAAAAACATGCTAAAATTGAGAGAAATGAGCTCTTGTATTAATTAAATGTAAGCTAGACTAAATTCAATTTAATCTAATTAATATTTAAATTATAGGAAGATACACTTAGGTGTTAAAATTATTTCTCGAAAGAAAAACTATATGTGCACCTACATATTTTATGCATATACCTAGTTACCATATATAGGAAATAAATTAAGAAATTCAGTAAAAAAAAAATACAAATTTTAAAGAAAATTAATAATTTTAAGTCAGAGAGCATAATTTTTATGAATTTTCAAGCTTCATTTCAAATTACAGATGTTGGCAAAAAAAATATGCTTACCAACATAATGAATAATGCAAACTTGTTAGTTACTTATTCATAACAATTAACAAAATCAATTATTTAGGTACCAACAGACATATTTGTAAGAAAAGTCATAACAAGTAAATTCGGAACTCATATTTGACTCACATTTCTATTCAGTAGTTTTATCATAACTATTGATACATATTGGCATAAGCCTACACATTAGCCATTAATAAACCAAAATAGTTTTATTTTATATTCATAAAGTAAAAAGAAATGTTGGTATAAGTCAAAGGTTTATTATTTAAAATAAGTTTTTTTTATCATTAATGATTAAATTAATTAAGATTTTTATGAAATAGGTTTGTAAACCAGATATGACCTAGTTTTCAAGCCGACAATTTATCTTACCTAGTAATTTGCATTGACAAGAAAAATGTATCTAAAATTTATATTGAGGTACGTTATACATTTTATCCATTTAAACACAGCGCGTTTTTAACTTATATCTCGACTTTTATTTTGTTTTTTGTGAACACGAATTTCTAAAATCATAAATTATAATTTATAACTAGGTATGACGGTAAAGATATAACATACAATTTTTTAAATTATGGATGGAATTTGGGATAAAATTGAGAGTGAAATGTTTTTAAATAAACTCTAGTTACTTATTATAATAATAACTTTCAAATTGTTTATTATCTTTAATTGAACATAATCTACTCTATATAAACATTTAGTAAGTTCAGGTTTAGTTAGATTGTGTTCCAACAGAAATGGGTTCAAATCACAATGGAGGGGAAAACATGTTTTCTATGCTTTATTTTGGAATATCTAAAGAAGTAAATTTCAAGGAGTTTATAAGACAAATAACATTTAGGGTTTTTAACAAGTTTCTAACATTTCAACATAACTTTTTTTTTTAAACTCTTCTGTAATAATTGTTATAATTTATAGTTCCTACACTATATTATATATATATATATATATATAAACCTAGGTATGGAAAAAAATAAAAATATTTTGGAACATCGCAACTCATTTTTAGTGGTTACATTGAATTAAAAGAAAACGTCAAGGGAAAAATCTAAAATAAAATAGGTAGGTAAATATAGGCCATAGAAGAACTAAGGAGGAATGTAACTATTTAATATTTTTTCCTATAAAGTACCAGTGATAAATCAATGCTGTAAACAAGTTAATTGAAAATTACTTTTTATTATGATCTATGAATGTATTTTGATTACCTATGCATGCTATACCTATTAAGCGAACTATTAAGCAACTGAAAAACCTATTAAAAATGATATTAAGAAGTAATTATATTTTGGACGTTAAGCAAGAAACCATAGTACCTAATTTAATGTTTCTTTACAGTTTACACAATAACACAAATTTTTCATTGAATTCATTTTTAAATTTTAGGACTATTTGATTATCCAAATAACCAAAACGATTATGAGCAATGTTACTAAAATACGGCTCATCAGTGATCGTTGGACAAGTGAAATTTTTGAAATTTAACTAAAAAACAATAAAGGGGGGGGGTCGTGTTTTGTCCCAGGGGAAAATCAGTTAGTACCTACCAATACGACCACGTTTGTCACTGAGCGTCAGGATCACAGAACACCGATCGGAGTAGTAAAAAAAAAAAAACACGAGAGCACCGAGACGAACGGTGTCCAAGTCGAAGGTGCAGCCGTCACGCGGTACGAGGCGTTTGACAGTAATTGTCAGACGACGTGTAGGTCAAACAAACGCGTCGAGATCGCAACGTTGTAAACAAACAAACCATTAAAGTAAAAAATTCTTCCCCCTTCCCAAACGAGCACGTCGTGAAACCGACTTTCCAGACCGCTGATCATTTTTATCATCGAACGGGTGTCGAAATTTCACTACACGGGTGGGTAAACTACCCGGCGACGATAACACGACGCCGCGGCGTAAAGAAATGAAAAAAAAAAAACCCCGAAAAACTCACCGGCGTTTATCTACCTGCACCGTAGTGGCCGACTCGATCGCGTGTCGTCGTCGTCGTCGGTATTGCTGCTGCTGTCGTGGAATCCGGCCGGCCGGTCGGGTCGGTTGGTCGCGCGACACGTAAGTGCGTTCCGCGGAAACTTTTGACGAGGGACCGTAAAACGGAGTTCTCCAAAAACGGAAAAAATCACACGTCGACACGCACGCAAACACACACAAACACGAAAACACGCACACACACACACGTAGACGCCGCGAGTCACAGATGTACGTTTACCTGCGAGGCTACGACGACGACGGGTCGAGTGATATTATCGCAGCGCACGCATTACCTACCGTCGGACACCCACTTGTTTCGACGCGGTTCGAGTACGCGGCCGACGGAGTCGCAGAGAGAGAGAGCTGGAGAGCGGGAGAGCAGGAAAAAAAAAGGGCAACAACGGCAAAACAAAACGTCTATCATTAAAATAAATAAATAAGAAAAAAAAAACAACAAAAACTTGTTTATCGCGTTTGACGGCCGTGGAACGTTTGACGCGCGTGCGCACTGGCGGGTCGCGCGCACGCCGCGGCCGCGGTAAATATTGACGTCATCGTTGCGCCGCGAACGACGTCGGTGGCGCGATCTCGCCATAGAGTTACTCTATGGATCTCGCGGCGGCCGTCCCGTCGGTTTCGGTTCCCTCTCACCCGCCACCAACCACACCGATCCGCCCGGCCAGGATCGAGAGATCGCGACGGGCGCCGCCGCGCCGTGCCAGGCACAGGCGTGTTTAGATAAGGACCATGGAACACGTTGCCCGGAGTGGCAATTTTTTTACGATCGAGAGGGGCGGCAAATTTTTCTCGGCACGTAGTAGGTATTTTTTGGTAGTAAACAACAATATTTTTGTTCATCATTTCTGTGATTGTGCAACTTTAATAAATAAAAAATGATTTATAGTCAACTGATAATAACGACTCGTCCTTTTTTCCAAAATGTATTACGTTTTATATAATATGTATATGTATTATTTTTATGTACGCATTCTCCAAACTGCAGTGCAGAGCGCGTTCCTTCTCCACATTAAAAAGAACAAAAAAAACTATTTACGGTCTACAATGGTACGGGACCGCTGTTCAGCCTTAGCTGTTCTGTCTCAATTGAAGCTGAAATGACCACTTCACTTGATTTACAAAATATAATATTGATGATATCCGCTACTTGCGAATCAAGAAAAAAAAGTTTTAAAATGTTTTATATTTATTCCAATAATGATGTTGTACCTATTGAATAAATAATATAATTTTATGTTTGATATTTTTCATTTTTGACATAAAGAATTATCATTAAAAAATTAATGAAAGTTTTTTTTATAAAGCGGCAAAATTTGTGTTGCCCCCCAACCAAAATTCCTAAATACGCCACTGCGTGCAGGCTTCAACCTTTCGGCCTTTACCGCGCAGTGGCGACGGTGGCGTACTCGTGTACTTTCAACGGGGCGGTATTACAAATTATAATAATACCCGAGTATTATACGTGTCGTACCGTTTTACCATTTCTGTACGACCATAACCACGGTCTTATGAGAAAAAAAAACATCCATTTGTCGAAGGGGTTGGTGGGGAAGGGGGGTTGAACTCCCTAAACACCCTCCCTCCCCCCGTTTGTACGGCGTGGTTTACGCCGCCGTGGCGACGGTTTGTATGCGTGCTCGACACTAAGGTAACAGAACGTTTTACTGCGGTCGAATCGAACGCGTTATCGGTTTATTTCACTTCGGGCCACGACGGCGGCGGGGCGCAAAGGCGCCTTTGAGTCGATTCCGGAGATCCATTTCGAAGACAGTTACTACGGCACGGCGACCGAAACCGCGGTTAACCGCCCGCACGAGCCGTGGTAATTGGTCGTACGTACGTAGTCGACGATTTCGGATGTTCCGTGTGTTATATACGGGCGTGTCGAACGGAAGGCGAGAGATGCTCGAGTCCACGGAAAGAGCTAGAGCGAAAAGCGTGTGTAGATTGTGCCGATTGTGGTCATAGTCGCTGTCGTTCCGCGGACCGAGTGAAGAAAACGCCGACAGATGCCGCGCGCGTAATGGCCAGCTGACGGAAGTGTCGGGAGCGGAGTCGCGAAGAGAGAAAACCAGGTCTGCGAAAGTACCCAAAGGCCTCGCTATACACATCGATACGTATTTTCAACACACCTATTTTCTGACTTTTTTCCTATAAATATGCACTTGAAAAGTTCCGCTTGAAGTCTGCTAATGATTTTTAAGAGCTCATACATTTCCCCGAAAGACAGAAACGTCCTTTTATTTTTTCAAATTATACAAATAGGCTCCGTATAACCGCGGTTTATATGATGGATTTTCAAATCATCATAATACGCCTGGTCGAGCTTCAAATCTGTAAAACACTGATGTAATCTCATGCATAAATCTACATACGTAGATTTGACAGAAAGTGTGGGCGCTGAAGATATTTTGCAATATACAGCTATTTATAACGTCCGCGCCGAAATGAGTCACAGGGCAGGGTTTGACTGTTGATTCTTATTCCACACGATTCAACAAGTCCTAACAAATACATATATCTAGTGTTAAAATATGATACGCTGTTTTTGACAACATAGTTTCCTGTAGTCCTGTGATGCCAATACCGATTGAATTTTATTTATAAAAAAGAAAAAAAAACTCTACAATAACTATACCTATCGTCGTGGTAATGTACCAGTGTGACATCAGACATGGTCTGTATATAACGAGTTTATTGTGCTTTAATGTTAACATGACTCGATGACAGTAGTCCATTATAACAAAAAAATTGTTTGAAACGACATAACATTATAAAATCGTATTTTCATTAGATGATTGATTAAATCAAACTCGGTAAATAAATTTGGACTAATGACGATTACCGAATCCAACAACTGATAGAAAAGATTATAAAAACCGAAAATGATTTTTCAGGATACTGTTGCCGTTTGAAAATACGAGTCGCCATTAATGTAAAGTGTACTTACACTTACTAAGCTCTAATATAATGAATATATTAATGTATTTACGACTATACAACCGCTAAACCGTGTATAATCGATCAGTGAATGGTTTTACTTCGGATATTAGCTACTCGGGCGTTTAGAGTGAATCGAGATACGTAAGTTTATTTGCAGGAAGTGGGATAGGTTTCGAAATTCGAATCGTTTGGAAACAGTTACCTACTGTTGTTTAGCTGAATATAATCGTTCACCTTGTGAATATAGCTGTGATTCATAGTTATTATTTATTTTGATTATTGTACGTTAATAGGTAAAAAAAAACTACCAAATAACCTCGCGTCGCAAACAGAATACGCCTTCAACACGGTTAATAATAATAATACCTAATTGTTATTATTTTTTGTTGAATATTTTTGTCTTTTGACCTTACCCGGAATTAATACAATCGATCCGATTCGCCAAAATATCATTTTACAAACTAATTTTCATTTAATATCGCATAATTCGATACCGTTTAAAATGTAAATATTAAAAACTGACAGTTCTAAGAGGGGGGTAAATATGATAACTCCAAGCTTTAGGTATATTAGTAAGTACTGTCTTATTGAATACGACTAAATTTAGTGAATTTTTAATTGTCCCCACCCCCGAATAACATCTGGATCCACTACTAGTTTTTGAATAAAAACCGTTCTAATACAGTTTTAGTATATACGTATTACGAATGTAATATGTGTAACAATAGTCCAGTGTTAGAATTGCACTAGGGTACGTATGCTGGAGATTAGTTGAACTTTTCCGAAATATTTTTTCTCGATTATTCAAAACCTGTTGTTTTTTTCGTGCCATTATAATTTATAAAGGTGTATTTCAAACAAATGACGAACTAATATTATATGCCTACTGATTATACGTGCGAGTGCACCGTTGTTACGATTTCGCATAAACCCCTCCATAGAGTGTATTGAGTACCTAGTTATTTATTAATAAATAATTATTAGTTATGATACACCGTTGCGGTCAATGTTTAAATACATCCGCACACGCGTAATAGCACGATGGTTTGAAATAGGCAGACGCACGTATACAATAGTATAATATCGTAAAGTGCACACTACTCGGCGAAGAAGAATATTCGTCGTTGGTGACAGTATTTTATTTTAATATTAGGCATTGCGTTATTACTGTTGTCATAGGTTATTTATTTTATTTTTTTTTATTAAGTAATCCACGGCAACTATGGCCATTGGATGTTGAATTTTTTGTTCGTAGTTTGATGGGTGCAGTATTTGGTAGTTGGTACACGTACCTATGTGTGTTGGCATGGTACGCCACTAGAGGATCGAGTGGTCACCCATCCGATCGCTTGTGACGTTGGACGGGGATTAACCTCAGTCACATTGACGTGACTATGGCCAACCACTCCGCCACTCCGTGCCACTCATGAGTTATTATAGTTGCGATTCTGACCATTTAATATGTATTATAATTAGGGTTCTTAATTTGAAATATTTCAATGAAATTATGATTTATGAAATAATTGAAATATAATATATTATATTAATGAAATGTTATCAATCAGATTCTATCATTCCTTGATTATAGACTTACAGTTTGACCATAATATAAACTAATAATTATTTTGTTACCTACGCACTGAGTTATACAAATCTATGCGACACGGCGTATTGTGAAGGCTCCATGTTTTATACCAGATACCAAATAATAAAACATATTGAGTTTTATAAATTTTAGGTTGTAACCACGGTCTTACAAGATATACAAATTAGATACCTGTCTAATATTTAATTTTTTGTACTTATGTAGAGATAATATCATTTCATAAATAATTTTGAGAAAAAAAAAATTAAAATCTGTAATAGATAAATAATATTGTTTTGTAAAAAATAAATGTATAGATAACATTCACAAATGCAAGGGTTAAAAATGAATAGTAAGTATGTTTTATGTATAAGTATAACCGTATAAGTGTATATAATTTGGCTCAGGCTATATTTAGGTATCATCTTTATTTATACATTATAAATTTAGTAAAAAATTAAACACTATAAAACTAAAAGTAACATAAAAAAACATAGGCATTGGGCACTTTGTACTTAAAAATTATTTATGTTTTCAATGTTTTCATAGAATAGAATAGATATACTCCCTAATTAAAACGTGTTTTCTCATCTTTATTACATAATATAGCTGAATGCTCTAATATGTATTAATTGGAAAACAACCATTTTTTAAATTTTTTTTGGAAAAATTTTTATTTTTCGTGTAAATGAAATATATTATGAAACTTTCATGAAATATTTCAAGAAAATAAATTTCATGAAATTTTAGAACCCTAATTATGATATCATTATCCGCACTCTAGGCAAGGCAAAGCGATTGCACGACCTATGCACGTACGCCTGCACCTCAACCATTAAACGGTTCTATTTTGCGGACATATAGTGTCAAAGGCTAAGCAGACACATATAGATAACGATTTATTTTGGTCGGGAAAAAAGTTAAAATTACCGTTTTGAATTGTTTCAAAGGAACCGACTCACTGTATATAGTGTTGAAATGTACACGGACTATTAACAGCATAATAATATGTTAATAGCGTTAAAATGCTCTGAATAAATGTGTTTATCATAATATAATGTTTATATTTGAATTGATATTTATGTTTAAACGAATCTAGCATGGAATTACACGGAATCTGAAATAAACTTTAATGGATAAGTACGAATGTGTACACGAGTTGATTTATAATTCATATCAAATTAATTTTAAATTTATTTTATGAAAACTATAATAATTAATAAGGCACTATAGCTATGCAATTTTCACTTACATTTTAAATTTCCTATAATTTATTTATAGTGATCATCTCAAATGTTTGAATCATAATTAATTAAAGGAATGTACTTTTTTGATGATGTGAAAGTTTATAAAGTTTCTTAGATAAAAGTGACTAATTAAATTTAAAATTAATAGGATAATTTAATTTTAATAAAACTATTGTTGAAAAATTAAGTTAATTTTCGTATTAAAAACTTGAAATTTTGTTTCATTGAAGAAATTCGAAAATTAATCAGTGAAAAATTGTTCATTAAAGTATCGTATTTAATATTAATTTCAATAGGCACTAAAGATAAAAGTTTTAAGAACATACTCGTATTTTCATTTCATAATTTTTGTTTTTTGGAACTTCATAAAATAAAATGTGAATATACTGTAAAGTTTTAGTTAAAAATGTATATTTTACTAGTTTAAAAACGTATTTCAGTTAATGTATTTTTCGTATCATTGCTATACGATGAGATAAAATCTAAAATTAATCAACTTAATCCTTATAGGAAATTTGTATAATTTGTGATCCCCTGATTTTATTTACAGCACCTAAATCTTTCTTGTAATCCTAATGAAACGCGCACCAGCTGTCTCATTGCATAATGCCATGACACTTTTGACATACACTGTTGTCAAAAAAAATAATGCCCAACCTATTTTTTTTTTTTTTTTTTGTGACGATTTTAATTTTATACTTCCTATTACTTTGATTTGAAATCAAACAAATATTATTCAATAATTCTGCAGAAAATCATGCGGTGAAAAAAATTAATAAAAAAACTTATTTACATAATGTTGTTTTCTGCAATAATGGTCTACGGTTTTATTTATTATTTCTTTAGCATCAAAAACAACGCTTACCCCCGGGAAATATAAATTTGGTAGTATAAAAATGGACATGTTTATTTTAGAAACTTTTTAAATGTTCATTTTTTTTTTTTTTAATCACGGCAATTTGCGAAGCCCCAAAGGACAAAAGGGCGTGCATGGAGTAAAAATTAAAAATTCTATAAAACAATTTCTAGCATTCCATGTGTACTGTTTGTTGTCCTAACTATATTCCAGTTTCAATACACACATAATACACGCGCATGTGTGAGGCATAATTCGATTTAACCGATTGCAGACTCGAGTTTGTTGGAAAGTTAATTGAATAACGTTCGTAAATGTAATATATGACACCAGTCTCTCAACCCTTTTCTGGGCTTAAACTACAGTAGAATAATAATTAGTTTTGCTCTTGGAAAATGAGATATGTTTTTATCGTTACAACATAAATGTTCAGAATATACTTTTGGTATAGTATTCACAGACATCATTATACATACATACATACACATAAATATGTATACAGTAAAGCCATAATAGATTTGTTATATCTACATATGTTACACAATATGTACTCGTACCTTTGTACATGTTTTACACGATGATGATCTTATTAACTAATTAAATCTAAGACTTTAGATTCACTCATGAATATAATGTTTACGTGTATGTTCAAATAAATCTAAGTTATCAAAAATCTATTGACAATATGATTATCTAAATTTGCGACTGTCTATAAATCAAAGAAAATTATTGTAACTTAGTTTTCTATTCATGTTTATTATGCAGACAATTTACGGATATGATTAAATGAAATATATTATATTTTTAACGTACATACTATCTCATAAAATGAGGTATAATCTCATTTTAAATTTAATGTTGGTTTAAACGATTTTTTCAAATATGTTTGAATACTTAATCAATGAAATTTATTAACATTATCAAGCAGGGGGGACTGAAAGGTCGGAAGATTTAGAAATTGCTCGAATGGTCAGGACGATTTTTTTGGACTGGGCCGCTTTGGCTAAATTCTATAATATTATTAATTTATTATTAATATACCTAATGTTTTATGCAGATAAAAACCGTTTATAGGAATAGTATGATAAAAAAAATGTAGAAGTTTTTTGTTTTAAATTATTTTATGTATAGTCAATTATTAATTAGATCATCTAGCTCAAAAAAGCAAAACACTTCACAAATTATTAATATGCAAATTAATGATTTTAACTGTTTAGTATCAATATGTATTTACGTTATTTATATTCATATTTTGTAAATTTAATCAAACTTATTAATAATGTTTATATTTTTAAATAGATACTGGATTAAAAAAAAAAAAAAAATTGTAAAAAACAGCATTAAAGTTACTTAACAATTGCATTTTTGAGTCACTTTAAATTCATTTATTGGGCAGCTCTGAAGAAGCTATTGGTTTAAGGTTTATACTCGTATATTATAATAGCTTTTGAAAAATACGAAAAATGTAACTAAAAATGTGTAACTAATAATCACATTGTGGTAAAAATATACGATCGATCGGTATGAAAATAATTCATCGCAAATAATAATAATTGTTAATTACATATTCCATAGTTATGTATAATAATTGCATGCTTATCTTATCAGCTAGTAGTTATGTCCATCACATACGCATAATTTATAAAAATGAGTGTTGAGTAACTGGTCATGCACAGATAGATTAGCCTAAGACATAGTCTGTGATATTATTTTTATAAACTATTATTTACTAATGATGATAATAATAATAATAATAAACACTCAATTCATGAAATAATTTTATTAAAAGCAATAAATCGTTGTTCAATTTAAATTGAATATTAGTAAAACAAAATGAGTGATTCTGTTCAGAATAATATTATACAATTATCAATTTTCGGAAATTTTTAAACTCAGATATTTGCATTGTATTATAATACATTATATTACTTTATTTTAGTTGTTTATTTAAAGATAGTCGTATAATAATCAACGTGTTTTCACTCTTAAATAAATAAGTAAATACAAAGCAACCAGTAACTAACTTAAAAATGACAGTCACGTATTTTTATCATAACGTGAAAGCAAGATATACAGGCTGAACTTTTGTGTCAGTGTATAATAGAAAGGAGTGTTATACCCCATAATAATGTGACCAAAAATCAGAAATATCCCGAAAATAACAGAAAAATTGATTAAAAGTAAAAGTTTTTACAATTTTTTTTATTATAATATATTTATTGGAATTTCGGTGAATAATAAATAAAAATATACGAGAGGATTTATTTATTTGTAAATTATTGATTATGAAAGCCAGTCTGATGTAATGAAAACATAAATGACCGTGCCAATAATATTCGATTTCTTTATGATATGTGATTATTTAAAATGAGTAAAAATTATCCTAGGTTTGATGTATTAGAAAAATAAATGTCTTAAGTTACTAATAAAATATTTAGTGTTTTTTATTTTTGATTTTCGAAAAGTTAGGATAAAATAATTGTAGAAACGAATTAAAATATTTCAGAAGTAAGGTACGTACCTATACAAAATGTGTGCACATATTAGGTACTATTTTATAAATCTAGTAATGTTCATATGAATTAGGTATAAAGAAATGATTAATGACATAGGTACCAACCTAGTTTATATTTTTCTGTTTTTTTTTAATTTTTTAAATGTATTAAAATTTTTTAATAGGTAATTAAAAAATTAACGATGGTACAATAAACGTACTGACTGAAAAAAATCATACTTAAAGTTTGATAATAAGAATATTATCGGATGTGCAATATTATAATAATAATTTATGATTACTGTTTAATTGATATACCTATATAATGAAAAGAAATATATGATCTATTTTTTTTGAAAAATGAAACTTTAAATAATAGAAACAATACTTTTTATGGTTATAACTATTTTAAGAATAACTAATTCATATCCTCATTTATTTCTATGTACCTTGTAGACAATAATAAAATGAAAACTTTAATTGAGAATATTGAATATATTCTGCTTCTTTAATATAAATTCAAGTGTCCTCCGACACCATGATAAATGTAACGCAGGTGTCTTTTTTCATTCAAGTTACTCGTTTACTTTCGTGAACACGAAGACTGAAGTCTAAATTCATAATGTGGTCAAGTTTTGAGTTAGATAAATTAAGAACATACGAGTATATAGGTATTACTGTTTGGACCACACTATGTCAGGATTTTGCTGGCAAATATTACAGCCGTAACTTCTAAACCAGCGGTTCTCAATCTTTTTATATTCGAGTACCACCTACACAGTTTGAAAATGTTTGCGTACCACCTGACGTTTTTTTTTTTTACTTATTAATAATTTTAACGTTTTTTTTATACGTATAAAGTTTCATTTTATCAAGAACTACAAAATTATGACAATGTAAGTATTGAATGGATAAAAAGAAATTAAATTACATATAAAGGAACAAATATTATCATTATTATTATGGTTTACTTCATAATTCAGTACGACGGTTGGTGTTGTTTTGAAAGGACGATGACGACTATATCGGGCTCCATATTGGTCACTCAAATCCTTAAATCACTTTCTACGTTTAATGTATTTCTACATTTATGTCTTCTGAACAATAAGTGGGAGAATGCATTTTCGCACAGATAAGTTGACATAAAAGAGATTAGAAACCGTAGAGCTTGTGAATAATGGTTCATTCTATTTTTTTTTTATAAAAGGAGATTTTCATAGCGTATACCACTCATGAGCTTTCCACGTAGGTACCACTAGTGGTACGCGTACCATAGTTTGAGAACCGCTGTTCTAAACGAATATCAAAACGAGAAATTATAGACATTTGTTATCGTATGGTAACACGAAATTCGATTATCATTGGACATATCTGTTGTACGGAGTTTTTTCTCAAAAACGACGAAGACGCTGTTGCACACTTGCACACTTGTGCAAATGCGCGTGAGACCATCGGTACATTTGGGAAAATTAAATTTCGTATTCATCAAAACTGCCGGTACAGTGCTTTATACTGATATTTGAACATTAAACATTTAAACAAATGCCGGAATTTTTTTTCCGCAGGCTTATCGACGAAAAGTTATGACGCAGCTCGTAGTAACAACATAATCGAATGTGATAGGACACGGAGTATCGAACTACTAGCTACGTCGGGACGATTTCGATCGAGAGGGAATCGTGTTTGCGGACCACAGACAATAAAAGCACGTCAATGAGAAAATACGCGGACGGCAAAAGTTGAACGACGGATTCAAACACGTTCACGTAACAAGATATTATTCGAAATTAAAATATACTGTCGGTGTGTAAAAAGGAGACGTGGAAATGTCTCGGCAGAGTGCGGACCGTGACCGGAACAGATAAACTCGACCCCATACGTAGAACGGATAATATTATTATGACGTATACGCGACTGATTGCAGTGAGCGCGACGGATGACAAATAATTCAACACGTCTTGCCGGAGTTTTCCAATTGTCTCGCGTGGCGCAGGAGTTATGGACGTGTAATGCCGAAACTGCCGGTGTTGCGGCAAAACGTTATGAAGGGACGAGTGTACGTGACATTGTGGCGAGCATCTCGAGATAATTACGGATCCGAGTGTACGCGAGACATTGATGTGTATTGTTATTAATGTTTACCCTTGTGTAGATTGTGAAATATGTGTTTTCGTCAACACGACAGTAGGCGTTAAATGGCTATAATATCGAAACGACCAAGAGGAGAAGAACGACGGCAGGTCAAATCTATGAATCGATTAGGTCCTTCGATGAATGAATACGTAAAATGAACCGGTTCCGTTAAACTGTATTGGTTTATTAATGATGTTAACACGGGTGTATTGGCCGCGGTAATCGAACGTTAAAACAATATGAATATTAACACATTTATTAGATAAATGACGCGACAATGCGCATTTTAAACACTTGTATTTAATTTGTGATCCCTTCGTTGAAAATATCGATCGCCCTTGTTGAGTGTTCTTTTTATGATTTTAGACAAGTTAGGCTAAACAAAAACCATCGACATTCGTTTTTTATTTGTGCGAATTATACCGCATACACTGGCTATCATTCGAACGTTATGTTAATTTATTAAATGTCAATCCTTTCATGTACGCTGATGTAAATTTGTATTTGGAACCGTGTAAATAATCTAAATTATTCCGATCGTATCGATGTTAAATAATACTGTTTACCAAGTACTGTGTACTGTGTAGTTATAGTATGCTCACAATTTAAATGTAATTTTGTATAATATTGTTCGATCAATATTATATAATATGTTATATTACCACCGTATCTTAAATTAATATTAATATTAATATTAATACTTTGTGATATAAAATGAAAAAAAATATTTACCGAAGATTTTAAATTCATTGAATAAAAAAAAAAAAATGATATTTTATGTACAAATGTATGATTTTTGTTAAAATTTTAACTTAAAATGGGGTGGGAAATCCAATTATTAATTTTTGAGATTCTTAATGCTGTTTGTAAAGCACATGTATAAAATTATTTAAAATGTTCAGATCTTTATTAAGAACTTAAAATTAAATCAGATCAAAAATTAAAAAAAAAAAAAACTGAAATATCTTTGAGTTTCTATCAACATCATTTTTGGATTTGCAGCTAAATATCTTAAATATATATATATATATATATATATATATATATATATATATATATATATATATATATATATATTTATATTATAAAAATCTCATCTGCAGAAAATTTAACGTTTCTCCTCTATTTTTTAGAAATTTTACTTAATATTTGGAAAAAAAAACAATCGAGAAGATCAGAATGACCGTTTAAATGTACCACAAAATAAAATGTTTAATTTATTCAATTGTCGTACATATTAAACAGCTAATACAATTATTTTAATAATATAATTTATTGTTATTAGAAAAAATATATATAAGTGTATATTTTAAAACCATTTATGTGTAATGCATATCATTGATATTTTATTTGAATTTCGCTTAGGTTTATACATACTACGTTTATCTATTTATTTTTATCCTAAAAAAAATTAATTGTACCATAATTTTGATATATAGATACTTGTTAATCATATCGAAACTATAAGAGCAGTTTTTTATTTCAATAAATTGATTATGTTTGTATGAGAAAATATTAAATATTTCAAAATTTGCTCTTATTATTTGTATTAAATTCTGAATGTGCATCATTTTAAAATCAATGAAAAACAGTAAACTTTTGAAAATATAATTAAATTTCTTAAAAGACCATTTGAATACAATTAATAAGAAATGATTTTTTCTACAAAGTTATTACTATAAATGTTGTAATAATTATTATTAAATGTAAGAAGTAATTAAAATGAAATAAAAGCTTACAAAAATAAAACGCTTATTGAGTTGAAATATGTAATAACACATTTTTACTTATATTACACAAGTTGTTTATTTAATAAATATTGAGATTCGCTTTAAATTTTAAATGGATATTTTATTCTTTGTATTTGATTCAAAATAGTCGAAATCCCATCCATAGAAAATCTGAAATACCTCAGAGACGTGGAAAAATTTGTGAATCCAGTATTACATGAAAGGAAGCGAAGGTTGGGGTCTAAAAGGTTTTTATTAGCGTCCATTGTATAAAGAGGTCTTACATACTCGTGCAAAAGCGAGGAGAAAAATTCGTTTTCATGAAGCCACGGGGTCATTGTTGAGCACACGCAGTTTTAAAGGTGAAATAATTTTATCGACCAACTCGTAACGAAAACTTGCTGATTTCACGAAAACTTTTATTCGCAAAAAAAAATTTTAACAAAAGTCAAATCTCATATTATATTGCGTGCACATGGAAAGTCTTAAAGAAACATATAGAATACTTCAGAATGTCTTTACTATTTTTCACTTTTCATATATAATACAACTTTTATCGGAGTATTCTATACAAAACTTAAATCCCATATCGATTAGATAAAATAGCATGCAGTCTTGATTATAATTATGATAAATTGATAAACGGCTAAATGTTCGAAATAAATGTAGTACTTAAAAACAATTACTGACTGATAATAAATAAGAAGTGTAATTTATGCGCGATAATAATGTCATGATAGAAAACATAAATGTCCTCGAGAAAGAATAGGATAAATTGATTAATATGCTTAAACTATTGTGTTTCATATTCGAAAATTAAACGAGTACATGGTGAAATTCAAACATAATAGAGCACGTGCATTATTTGGGTGTTTTTAAACTAATTTTTATGACAGTATTTATTATACTTAAATAGAATTGTATTTATGGATACGAAGAATGATTAAGTTTATGTAAAATAACGGATAGGTATTATAAAGTCCACCTGTTCGCATAATAAAATCAAAAATAGCTACAGGTAAAACAGTGTGATGATAATTATTATTTTTGTTTGTTTTGTTTTCGCATAGTTTTAGAAGAGAATTTTTTTTATTAAAAAAAGTTTTAAACGCAGGTATGAAATATTATATAAATGTATAAAAATATTTTCATAGGAAGAATATTTTTTGTATTTTTGTCAAATTTTTTACCTAGTCCAAAATATTACGTCATTTCAAATAGTTTTTAGTTAATTATTTTTTTCCATGAAATTTTATATTGTTGCTTTATGCATACAAATGCACTAGGCACAATGAATTGGGTAATCTTAAATAAATTCAGAAAGTTGTGTTCATTATTGATAGTGCATCGTAATAATATTATGTAATTCACATTCACCATACAAACTATCATTTTAAATTCTTTTTATGTTTCGAGACATCATGATATTGACAGAAAAAAAACACGTCAATTTAAAGTTGAAAACGTATTTTTTCTTTTACTTTTATGTTTATTTTAATTGCATTAGCAGTCGTGGGAGTGTTTCAGTCGGAATTTGCTTTTTAACCTCCGCCGACCATCGTTTGCACACACACGCACAGTATCCGAGAAAAATATTTAAATTAAGCTCGGAGCCAAGGAAAATAAAAAAAATGAAAAAAAAAAATAAAGGAAAATTCCAGGTTCCCAAATCGATGAGTCGGTTCGATTTTTTTTCAATCAGTTCAATCATGACGGAAAAAATTGTTCGCTCAACCGAAATGAAAACACCGAATCCCTTTTTGCTTTTTATGAATAAGCTTAAAAAAACCTTCATTTTATTTTAAATATTATAAGGTGCCGAGCAATTCATTTAAACGTTTATTTTTCCTCTTATTAAAATGGTACAGTGCACAATTGTTGAAAGTACTTCCAATGTTTTTCCGTAAATACGCCATTTGCAGTCGGATGAAAAGTCTTTTTGAGGTACGGCCGTTTCACTTTAAATACGATTACTTGTAATAATTTAAAATTGTATATTGTACACATAAAACTATAATATACCTACTTGTAATTATATATTTATATCAAACATATTAATATAAAAATGGTATTTTTTGTTAAATTTGTTTATATAGTTTCAAATATGTCTGAATCATTTTAAATGAAAACGAAACGTATTAAATATAGATGTTAAAATACGCTAAGAGTCAAAAGTTCGAGCTGCAAAAAATGCATAGACGTCAACAGTGTTGACGTAGGGCTTAAACATGTTGTGTGAGGATGCTTAGTAATATTTAAGACAGTGCCTAGGTATGTTTGACACGCCCAGTCCACTTGCCTTCGTACGTAATTCGTATGTATATAATTGCGTATATACACGCGAAGAATAAACTCTGCACACTGTATTTATTTGACCATTTCGGTTTGAACCGCTTAGTTAAAACGTCCGATGTTAAAATTTAAATTATTCTTGATTCGTACGATTATACTCGCAACGACACATACTATTCTTGACGAATAGTTAAAATTTAACTTTCTTAATTGGTTTTACAATAACAAACATTGGTTAATTTTTATATCTCTTAACGGGCAGTACTCTTTTCACCCGAATTTGACTTCTTCTTTTCGGCTACGTCTTATTTTCGTCTAAATACGGTAAAGTACATTCCTATTTTCATCCAGTTAAAATTACGCTCTTTTAGTCCACGGCCTTACGTTCAAAGTTTTTGAAAACCAAGTCACGAAATTAGTTTTTTAAAGTCATTGAGCATTTTCCAGAGAGCACCACAAGGGGACGGTTCATATTAACCTCCGAAAATGTATGTTATATTTTTGTTTGCATTCATTGAAACAGAAAGTATTTAGACATACATATTAAAAAAATATGTATGTGTCGTCACGACACCGTTAAACAAATTTCAAGTTTGAAAGACTATTGAATGGCAAAACGATTAAAACCCATAGATTTATTAAACTCATACCGAATCAACCGTTCTCTGTTGTATTTTCGGATTATATTTTGCATTATTTTTATCTGTGAATAACTTAGCGTTACGTGTTCTCGACATACATCGTCAACGGGTAGAATCATATTTTTTTTTTTGTTGATCCAACATTGTTTTTAAAATTATTATAAGCAACCATTCGTCTTCTTTCTAAGAACTCTGTTATTTTTTTTAAAGAAAATAATCATTAATTAAAGTAAAAATCTTACACCGTTTCGTACCCACGAAAGCGAACGACGTACTAAAGTTTATAAAACTTGCATCTACCTATAATACCTACTATTCCATATTACTTCGGAAATGTCATGTTATTTCACTAACATTAAATGACATATGATACACACGATTATACTTGATTACGTTGTCATGAAAGATTATCAATTGTGAGGTAAGATTACCAGAGTCTTGAAACAGTAGAACTCGTATTAATATTTAAGACGTGTTCTCAAAATGTTGAACGGGAAGCCGTGGACGAAAAGAACGTAATAATTATAACTGGTCGAAAAGAGGAGTCTATTAAATCATGTTTGGGCGAAAAAAAGAATGGTCAAATTTGGATAAAAAGAGTTCCGCCCCTCTAGACATGCTTTTGAATAGTCAAATAATGTTTTAAGCGTTTATTTCATCTTTGACAATTTATAATTTTTACGAACGTAAGTAATTTTCAGTGCATGAAGTCGTACGAGTCTTAGTTATTATTACACCGAGATGTATGATCGTCACATTAGTTTATTAAACCAATAGCGAATGTATAATAATTTTTAACGACGCTTTATGTCTTTATAAGTTAATTTAAAATTCATTAAGCTCATCTCTATACAATACATTCTAGTCATTCAAACCATAAAAGCTTGGGCTCTAATAAACTTTAAATTGCATATTTCTTGTTTGATTCTTTTAAGTTAAAGTTTCATTATCTCACCGGTTGTATCGTATGATAAATTGAGCAAAGTGAGATATTGCCCTACCTCTTCACATTTACCGAATTTTAATTAAAACGCAATTATTTAAAAACATATTTACACATACTTGAACTTATTGGACGTTGTTATTTGAACTTGGTTTTGAATTACCTCGTATTTACAAAAGGAAGTTTATTGTCATCAATATGTATTAAAAATAAGTTATCGACTAAAAAGATTTTTAAATTGTATGATATGTTTTTAATTAGGTACTGTTTTTGCTGAATAAATTAAACAGTATATATATAGGTTTTATATATTTTTGGCTTAATTTTTTTCTCCTCGTTTTTTTTTTTACAGTACAGATAGTCGCGAACCTGCCTACATAATCACCTTTTAAATTATGCTGAAATGAAAACCTCGGAAAGCCCGGACATTTCGAGTTTGTCACGTAGAACGTCATATATAATCAAAATGTTTACAAAAATGCTGATCTTCGTTCCCGCGAGCTCCCAGGTTTAAACGCAGGATTATAGTTTGCGTTGCTGAGCTTGAAAAGTTTTTATTTTTAGAAAGAACGATGGCCACGCTTGTTCCATAAGCAATAGCAACGTTTGGAAGAAAAAAGTTTTTTTTGTTTAAAAAGAGGATTGGACTTTTAAATTGTTTCTGGAAGATTTCGTGGTTTTACACCTGTATGATAATTCTGTTGAATCGATGAAAACATTAAAAGCTTTTACATATCTCATTCCTAGTTCATTTAATAGGTTATATCTGTATAATGTATATAATACACTCATCACTACTATGAATGGCTATAATATTATACTCTGACACTCGTTTAAAATACATCTTGTTTTGCATTAATTATCTAAGTATTCAAAATCAAGAAAAAAATTGAAAATAAAATAAAACACGTTCAATTGTTTTAGATTATTGATATGCATGTTTTTTGTTTTTTGTGTTTAGCATTTTTATAGTCCTACTCGTACGTATATTTATATAGATAAAAAATCATACCCTTTTTTCACATTTTCTGCTCTTAAAAAGATGAAAATTGGTACGTATACACTCAGCTTACATGCTCTTGACCTATTCACTTTAAACGTGATACCCACCTGGTCGGTGTTATGCAGTGAAATTTCTTAAAATATGAATTAGTTCAACGTTATGATAATTCACGGAATCCTTGTGTATAATTTAAAATTTTTATATGAAAAACTTAATGGAAAACCATGAATGGAAAATCCGTGTGCCCTATACAAAAAAGTTTGATATTTGTACTATGTTTCTAACCATAGGCAGCTAAAAAATAATAGGGAAAACCGTTTTTAAAATGATAGACGGAATTTAAAATGTGATATGCTCATACCCTAAAGACTTAACTACTTTTGACTAGTGACATGATATCGACAATTCAATTATTTTAATCAATCAAATTACACTTAAGTTAAATCAATTAAATGATAAATGACACTCTACATAGAGATCTATCCATTTCAACAGTAAAAAATGTTGCAAAAATGTTCTACAAACGCACACACTCCAAATCCCACAGCCATCGTAATCCCTTGATTTCCGAACTATTCACCAACGCTATTCCTAGTGATCCCAGAAGGCGACTCAAACGTACTTGGTGCCGTGACTTACTAAATTAAAATATGTATCTATCTCTACCTCCCCTTTATTTTGTATTCAATCTCATTCTCTCTCACTTGCGCATATAAAATAAACTCCTACCCTTAAGTGCCTCCAATGGAGGCTTCCTATCTCCTGTCGTCTACTCAAGCCATGTCTTCTCCATCACATACGCTTATTGTAAAATTATAATTATAGATCGCGTATTTATTAATAAATGTAAAAAACAAATGATAAAACATAATATGTACCACGAATAATATATTATGTGACTTTATTAAAATGGGATGGATACTAGTTTTGAAATTGTTTTATTTCAATTTACTAAACTTTGGAGATAATAGTTTGAAAATTCATAACAAAACACATAAATTACTTCATCCGATAAACATTTTAACAGGTACAGACACAACAGGGGTGTTTCAGATTGTACAGGCCTGTTGGTGCACTGTACACGTGAACCACATATAGCTCACATAGAGCGAGTTAAGGACATTCTGCTTGGGTGTTTTCCATTGCGATTTCACCATCTACAAGAACTGAAAACACTTAACACTCTTGAAGTAAATTTATTGCTTTCGCAATTATGTTATGATAGTGAATTATTTGGTCGTAGTTACGTAGTAATAATTTCTAGACAAAATTATTTTAGATCTTTAGAAATGTAAGGGTTATTTATATGGACCTAGGTGAACTTTTTAATAGACTGGACGTCTCGTGAGTTTAGTTAGTAATTATATTCTAGTGATTTCAGCGCGAAACGCGTATAGGTTTGTGTTATGGCCGTATCGAAATTTTCATAATGTATATAACTACCGTAATAGTTTTTGATTAAAAGACTGATAAAATCAAAACGACACATTTGAAATTCTTTTTGTACAATACTTAATAAAATCAACAAATGGTTCAACTATACTTTAGACGTTTGAAGTTAAACTTAAACCGAAGGAAATAATTATCATATTATTAAAATCAAGAATAAGAATAGATAAAACTATATTGAATGGTAATTTCGTGCAATAATTTTTTTCCTACGACCAATGATAATGAGGGTGACAATGTTATTTTTAGGTGTGTGTGTGTGTGTGTGTGTGTGTGTGTGTGTGTGTGTGTGTGTGTGTAGACGTTTGGTTGTCGGCTGGGACGGGTAAAACAATGCTACGCTATTAGCACACGACGATGTCGCTAAAACGGAACGGTCAGCAGAATTGTGTACGTACATTCGGTCTAAAACGGACACAAATCGCGCGTCGTTAAAAATAACATTCACGGTCATATACGAGCTATCGTAAATGTGTATAATCGAGTCTCGGGCGCAAACAAGTAAAATCGGATCCGGTACGCCAACGCAATGACTTAGAAACGTCCGATCGAAATTCGTTTGTACGATTAGTCAACTGTCTTCTGACAGTTGCAAGCGGCATTATATATAGGCTGAACAATATGAAACACTAAAACTGTGTGTTTATTTTTGAGAAAACTGTTGTCGTTGCAAAAAAAAAAAAATGATTCAACAAAGAATTTTATCGACGGTGTTATTGAAATTTCTTTGAGATTTGTTTTTTTGTTTATTTTTTTTTTTTTTTTTTTTTTTTTTAATAATAGTTTAAATTTAAGATAACATCAATGATTATGTAAAATTGCTCGTAAAAAATATTATATGACATCATTATTAAAAAAAATAACATAACATAATTTTTTGTAAGAACTTTCCAAGAATTATTGGAAATATTTTTATCTTAATGAAAATTGAAAATATTCGTGTCAGAAATATTTTATACGTGCGTCTATTTGAGTTTATTTTTTAGTGATATCAAACGGCGATCTTTATCAATCCTCAGTTAGGTACTAATGGGACATTTTGCCAACAATTCTTGTGGCCTTTAAATTATACATTTTTGTTTGAAATTTGCGTGACATGGGATATTGTTGATTTATTTTTTAACGTCATTCGCCTGTAAGTCCGCTATGGCACCAAGCCGCGAAAAAATTGTATTTTTAAAAATATTAGTGAGTTTAACAATCATTCGATCAAGTTTACCATAGGAACAAATTTTCTTGGGAATATTTAATTCTCAGTTTAAGGTTTTTATTGGTTATTTTAAATTTCTTGGCTCTGTTCTGATTTGATAATAATTTTTTGGAAGAATCTAATGGACGGGGTAATTATAATCAAACCTTTACATAAAATCAATTATATTATTTGGGCTCGTGAATCACTGTGGAAATGCTATTTATGGTTGACCTTAAGAATAATTTTTAAACCAATATCGAGTATGAACATTTGAGTTTATCTCTTTAAATATCTCTTAAAACATCGGTCTAACGAAAGGAAAAATTCAAAATAATTAGTTACAACTCAACCAATAAAAGTATGCTTTTTTGAAAAAAGTAATAACCATAAAAAAAACCACGCAGTTAGTATTAAAAAGTTACTTGAACTAATAATTCATTCAAATGAATGTGTTATAAAGAGTTAAAAATGGGAATTTTCATGCTCAAACAATCATCATGTATGTATAAATATACTGTGTGTGTGTATGTGTGTGTGTGTGTGTGTGTGTGTGTGTGTGTGTGTGTGTGTGTGTGTGTGTGTGTGTGTGTGTGTGTGTGTGTGTGTGTGTGTGTGTGTGTGTGTGTGTATGTGTGTGATGTGACCATAGTGATGGTGAAGTAAACCACGATGAGCAGTAGTGGTGAAGGTCATGTCCGCTTTTCTCTTTCTCTCATTCTCTTTTTGTGTCTGTATTTATGCGTGTTCGTGTTTACGTCCATGCATATATGTTTATGTGCATGTGTTTATTTTATTCGCGTTTTCACGCGCCAAGTGTCAAAAGCCAACGCTCTTCTACGAAAAAATCCTCTTTGCCCGTTCCAGGCGAAACTTCTCATCTCCGTCACACACACTCTCTCACACAAATACATGTCACACAAGACCTCTCTCTCTCTGTAAATATAAATATTATGTATGTATGTATGTATATATATATATATATATATATATATATATATATATATATCATATATACATAGAATTATACTCTCGCAGGCGAATATGTACGGTTTGCGGTTGACAGTCGTCTCGTGTAAAGTGTGTGTGTGTGTGTGTGTGTGTGTGTGTGTGTGTGTGTGTGTGTGTGTGTGATTTGGTATAAAAAGGGTCTGCCGTCGCCTAGTTGAAACGCCATGTGCCGCAGGTGACATGTCCCTTAGCGCTTTTCACTCCACTTCCTCTTTTATAAAGCTTCTCTCACTACCGCCGGACCACCGTCATATGTTTATCTTGTAGCCACCAGAACGCGCATGTGCACGAAATGAAAATCCTAAGTCACGGGTTTTCTCTTTCATTTTGTACACCGTGAATTTGCATTAGGTACAATGTACAATGTATTTTATATAAGTACATAAAATGTATCGTGTGCAGTATTAACCCCATAATTATTGCTGTCGCTTATTACGTATACTTGGAAAGACGATCGGGATTATCGTCTTTTTGCCTGTTGACATTTCACCATGCATTTTTTGGCAATAAAAACTGAAATAGGTGCAAAGTTTTTAAACGACTATGAAAACTATCTGAAAACCATCAAGAACCATAATATATGCTCAGAAGAAGTGAAATCGCTTTATTTTAGATAAAACAATTTTCGATTCTGAGTAAAACGAAGAATGTAATGGTTTGTAGTCATTTTTTCGAGTTGTAATAATATTCTAAATGTTTCATCAAGCATCTCTACACATTTTTTCTCTATTCCCAAAAATTTTCCCAAACGAGTGGGAAAATTGCCTGAATAAAAACAGTGACATTTAATGTGAACGAAATTTTCATAAACTCCATCTTTAATATTTAGCCATAAACCAAAATTATTGGTCTTAGACTTCTGAAGTTTTCACCAAATATTAATATGACTCTTATACAGATTCGACTTAATTTTCGAAAATTTTTACCGTTTTCGGGCTATATCTAGAACTTAAAAGAAATTTAGAATTAAAAGTGGCTTATCTTATGTTTTCAATACTAATCACCATTATTTCGCCCGAGTTCTGAAAAATACCACGTGAAGTAGACTTTTACTGGATTTTTTATCCGTTATTGTTCTTAAGATAATAAAACGGGTATAATATAGTTTTTTTTATCAAGTATTCAATTATTAGTAAGTTTTTCGTTAGTAAAACATACGAGAATTCTTTCTTTCCTCTCTTGTATTAATAATTTTAAATGTTTATGTGCACACGTTTACGTAATATAATACACATAATATTCCTACGAGTATTTGAATATATGCTTAAAAAAAAAATATATATATATATATATAAATTCGGTGAAAAATTTATAAACTTTTCAATCATGACAATGCAAATAAATTGTAAATGTTAAAAAGTCGCCTTTGAGATGTGTGTGTGTGTGTGTGTGTGTCCGTGCGTGTGCCTGCAAAATATATAACATAACACTTTATAATATATGTGCATGAACTGATGGAGTCATAGTGCCTGAATTGCGTTTTTAAGCGTCTATACACAATTTTTGATCACATGAATTAATCATTTCATATTCGTATTTAAGTTAAATTGAAATCATTGAACTGAAAGTCGACCTACATAATATAAACTAGGGACAGCAGGAATAAATGTACTTATAAAGTGAAATAAATTATAAGCGTGTAATTTATTTATAAGTATACTTTTATTCCAAGAATAATTAAACAAACATTAAAGTCAGACCTTATATACAATTATTACAGTACGTATAATATATACATACATACATATATATATATATATATATATATATTATATTCTTTTTTTCGGAAAATTACAACCTATAAAGTTAATGTGATAAGTAATTAAAATATGAGCAATGGAATGATAAGTAGGAATACACATGATCTAAATTCTAACATAACAGACAACTACTGATAATATTCGTAGGTACCTATAAAGTTGTAGACGTTGTTTTTATATGTTATTATAATGTTTTACAAAAATATTATACTAAAAATATTGTGAACTGTATATTATCGACATGATCGTATTGTACAGAGGGTGGAAATGAGACCAGAACTTTTATATGGACGAAGAACCCGAGAAATTGGGAGATTGTGTCAGTAGGGTTACTACTGCTGAGTTAATATTTTGATATTCACTGTAAGTATCCAGAGCTTTCCATAAACCCAATTTCGTTGTGTGAAGAAAACTTTAAAAGTATTGCAAATTAGGTAACAAGCAGGATAAGTGGCAAGTCAACACAACAGTGCTTACTTTACGCGAATGTTGAACGCAAGAAAATTATTGTAGAAAACATCCTCGTAGATCAGTCCATCGACGAAACGTCGCGCTAAAAATGTCGAACTGAACCTTCAGACTGTTTTTAAGATTAGATCTTTAATATCACTCCTATACAGTGTTGTGCTCAGATAAAAAAAAATGTCTAGATAAAGATAAGATACATGAAATTAAAATTATCTAAATAAAGATAGATATTACAAAAATTAAAATTATCTAGATAAAGATAAATAAAAATTCTTTTTATCTAGATAAAAATGAGACGGAATGTTTATATTAAATAGAAAATAATAAAAATAAAAATTTAAAAAAAAAACTTATGTTTTTTTTTTTTTAAACTTTGAAGTCTCTAGTTTACATATTTATAATTAAATTGTAATAGCACCTTGTTTAAAAATATAAAATGATACAAATTATAAATACATAACTAATACTACAAATATTAATTTTTTCTTAAAGTTGAAATAAATACAAACTTTTCTGAAGTATTTTTTTCTTATACTTAGAATAAAGTAATTTAGTATTCGGTAAATATTAAAATATAATATCCAATAGTACTTCATCTAGTGTCAGGTCAAAATAATGACCAACCTGTTATAATACAATATTAAATACTTTACTGTTTCAGATGAATTTCAAGACTAAAAATGTTTATGTTTATAGATTATGTCTCATAAATGTAGGTGGGCATTTCATATCCAAATTTATATTTTATTTTATTGTTATAATGATCGTGAACCGATTACATTGAGTGCGGACTACGCTCTTTATAAAATATTTATCTAGATAAATTTAAATAGATAACTATTATTTTCATCTAGTTGAAAATTAGATGACAATTTTTGTTTTTATCTAGATAAGATCTAGATATTACAAAGTTTTTAGCTAGATGAAGCATCTAGATAAAATTATCTATGACACAACATTGCTCCTATAAAATTAAAGTGGATCAAGTTATCAATGAAAATGATTTTGAAGTTCGTTTGCGTTTTTTTTTAATGATTTTTGAAAACGGTCGAAAAAAATTGAAAATTTTGTCAATACTTTTGGATGAACGACAAAGTGCATTCTTACCTCTTGTTGATTGACAACATTTTTGGTATTGCAGTGACCAAAATCCTCAATAACATTATCAAAGCCACTTTATTCTGGTAATGTCACGGTTTGATGCGTAACGTCTTCATGGGGATCATAGACCTATTTTTTTTTTTTTTTTTTTGTAATGAACGCAAAAAGAGTGTTACTGTTAACTACTTACTAACTAATTCAGAGATGTCACTTACGTTTTTGTTCCAAAATGAATTATGAAACATTTTTCCAGCAAGATGGTGGCACAATAGCAATATGGTACGCCGAAGCATGAACATTTTTGATGTGTTTCCAAACCGGGTTATTTCCCGAGAAGAAGCGATTGGCTGGCCACCTCATTCACCCGACCTTTCTGCTTAAGATTATTTCTTGTATACTCCATCTCAAGAATAAAGTGTACGGAGAACGATCTCATCGCTTAGTGAAATTAAAACGAGAAATCGATTAGAAATTCAAAAAATTTGTCAGCAAATGCTGCGTAACGAGATGGAGAACTTCAAGAAACACCTGCGTAAATATCTGAGTCGTGAAAGACGTCACCCTTACGGACGTAATTTAAAAAAAAGTGAAATATTCAGATAAATTCATAAAAATTATTAATTCTTAATAAAAGAAATGAAAAAAAAAATTATTCTAATTGACTCTTACTCACAGCTATTTTAAATGTTCAGTATAAATTGACTTCCACCTAGTGATGGGCTGTGGGTAAATACCTAACGGGTAAGAAATATATTTTTGGTAAATACCCAGGGTATTTACCCACGTCATTTTTTCCTTTGAAAAATTGGGGGTTTTTTTTTTTAATATGGCTATACTGTTTTATCTTAAATTGTGGTTGTAACCAAGGTGGATATATCTCTACCTTGGTTGTAACATAAATATTAAAGTATATTAAAATATCACATGACTACAACACACACATGGTAGAAATGTAGAATATAGATATACCGTTACGCTTACGGCATTAGTCTTGCTTTTGCGCTTTTTTTCGATTTTGCTTTGTTAATGAAATACAAATTATTTATTTTTATTGTTGCTTAAATTTGTGAACTATAAAATAAAATAATGGGAAAAAAAAAGGACATAGTGCGTAAATACTTTGAACAATTAATATCTAACGATAAACGTCAGTCATGCTAGTTTTGTCAAAAAGAATATCATATGAATGTGAATAAAATGAAAGCACATTTACTTAAATGTTAAAATTGCCCAGAACAAAAAAAAACAAAAATTTTATTTAAATACAACTTCTAATGTAACTGAAGATCAAATACAAACAGTTGATGAATATGATGCTAATTTAGCTGTCAATTCGCACAAGCCTTTAAACATCAACAAATTTTTTGATCACATGAATAAATTAGAGAATGTAAGTAAAATAATTAATTTAAAAAAATTATATTAAATAGTAAGCTTATTTTGTTTATCATTTATATACCAATGTATTATTATTTAAATACAATATTTGCTTGTTTAACACTAAAAACTTGGTACCTACCTGTGTAGGTATAATGTTTAATTATATAAATTGACAAAACATTTTTTTTTAATTTTACATTATTACATATGTATTTAAAAGGTACAAAAAATCAAAATGTTAAGGATTACCTATATGCTATATGAAAATTACAACTTATAATAAATTAAGTACCTACATAAATGATATTTTATTCATGGCTATTATAATTGATATGAATATATACAAATTATAATTTATTATTTTAATACTGGTGTTGTATCTTTCATAATATTTTATATTTATAAATTTATAAACAATCTATGCTTTTTAATTTATGTTTTTTTTTTTTACTTCTACTTATCATAATATTTTTTCATTAAGTAGATATTTAGGCTTAGTTTAAATCTATTTGAATTAGGTAACATTGTTCTCTTAGTTGTTATATAATAACATTTATTAAACTTATCTGTTTAAATAAAAATTATAAAACTATACTTAATTTAGGTATTTTGGCTTGGATCACCACATTTTAACATTTGTTTGTTGATGAACAAAATTTTATTGAATATTTTTGGTTTGAAGTAATTACCCAAATTACCGGGTATTTATTTTAAATATCGGGTAAATAACTAGGGAATTTACCAAAAATATATTTACCGGGTATTTGCCCATCATTACTTCCACCCATAGGCGGACATTTGGTTGACATTTTAGGGTGGCTAAAATAATTTAAAGTAAAGTGATCAGCTTCGCCCCCGCACCCCTTTCATCTACATAACTATACCACATTATTAATACAATAATTATAAATATATTAAAATAAATAATACTTTTTAACAAACATTTGATAATAATTAATATTTTATTTTAATAATATATTTCTGTTTTTATCAGCAAATACATTTAAAATATCATCACTGTTAATATTTTTTGACAAATCTTTTTCTATGTACAAAATAGATATATCACTGAACCTATCCTGTAGCATCGACGTTCTGAGCCAAGTTTTTATTTTCCTCATAGCAGAAAAACTTCTCTCACAAGTAGCTGAGCTAATTGGTATTGTTAATGCTGTTTTAAATAACTTGTGCAAATTAGAAAATATTGATTTGTTTTCTAACAACACATTTGTAACATCTTTTAAATTAATATCCACATCAGATCCAATGTTTTGAACAACAACATTCTTCGCCACTGTCATTTCTGAATTAAGACATTCTTTGGATACACCCATCAGAGACTAAATTTAAAATAACAATCTTAGTTATATTATTATTAATTAATCTACTGTATTATAATTTTGGGTATTTACATGATAATGGTTAATAAAATGAAGACTATCATTAAAATTAAGTTTGAAAAAATGATCTATGATGGATGAAGCCATCATCAAGCTTTCTGGTGAAAATCGTTTTTTTTAATTTATTATAATAGCGTCCAAGATTGCATAAAAAACATTTGTTCTGAAATAATCTTCTGCAGTGGAATGTTTTGTAGTTTTATTAGGTATATATTAATCATTAGTAGATGTATTGACAATATAATTTTTTAAAGAATTTGATCCTATTCTTTTATTTTTTGATCCTATGACAGTAAGACATAATGTATTGAAATATACATTTTATATTATCTGTGTATCAAATATTTCATAGTTACCTATAGATGGAATTTCAATAAATATATTATGTTCATTTAAAAACAATGATATTTCATTCCAAAGTTCAGAAAAACTCAAAGATGTTCTTAAACTTTCAAAAGTAATGACACTTTCAATAAGAGTACTTGCTTTTCCCAGAGTTGCTGATTTTTCTTGCAGTTTATTAGTTAATATATTAATTATAGAAAGAACATTTTGTAATATGAACAAATGAACAGCGAACGTTTCCTTTTTAATACTTGAAAGTATTCCTAAAAAAAAAAAAAAAAAAAAAAAATAATAAGTACTTATCATAAAATAAATACAATAAACTTAATAAGCAATTTGAAACACAAAAAAGTAGATATTGCCTCATTCACATCTCTATTACTTTCATCTTCAATTTCTTATTCAAGTGCTAGAATTATTGCTTTAAAACTTTTTTTTACAGCTTCACAATTTCGGTAGGTACCTGCAATTCCAACGTGTATCACTCAACTTAATAATTGCTAATTGTTGTATTCCAACATTTTTCTGTATTTCATTATATGTCTTATTAATGCTAGGTTTTGAAAAATGCGCATAAAGTGCCTCCAAAGTATTAAAAAAAAACTTCTTGTTTCCTACAGATTAACATAAAATATTAATAAAATTTAGTAGTGAATTGTTAAATTTCAAATTAAAATATATACCTTAACAAGTTTACACATGTCCAAAACCACTAGGTTTACTCTGTGGGTCATGCAATGGGTATATATAGCATATGGATACTTTACTTTCACTTTTGCTTGTACCCCATTGAACCGACCAGACATAACACTCGCACCATACAATTGTGCTAAAATTGGTGTTTGTGGATTTATACCAGACATTTTTAAACATTCCATTATGGATTGTGTTAATGTTTCCGCATCTTGTTTATTAGAACAGTCAATAAATCCTAAGAATCTTTCAACGACAATCGATTCTTTACAGTATCTTACACATAAAGACATCTGTTCTTGTTTGAAACATCTATTAAATTAATAATTTATTTAATAATATAATTATTAAATACTGTTCTTTAAATATTTAATAACAATATTATTAAAATTATGAAATATAAATTATAAATTATATATTATACTATAACAATAATATGAAAAAATTGTTGATACAAAATCATACTTAAACAAATAGCCAAGTAAATAGTTCATAAGTACAGTCGTTGCCAGATAAATTGAGACGGCGGCGGCGGCGCGATAACGGAAAACCAGTGGTTCTCCGTATTTCAATATTATTACCGAAAATACATCAATAAACCAACTATTGTTACAAAAAATATTTTATGATATTAATTTAAGATCAAATATGCCGATAATAATCTTTTATTTTAGAACAATAAGTAGAAATTGTAAAATAATATAATTAATGTAATAATAATACATAATATTTATAATAATATGATAAAATAATAAAATCTATATACTTTTTGCACTGAGCCGGGTTCGAACTGGTGACTGAGCGCGTCGTAGCTAACTGTGGGACCTTTGCACCACACTGCCAGCGACTAGTTTGGGCTACACTCAATGAAAAGCGCCGCCGCCGCCGTCTCAATTTATCTGGCAACGACTGTACCTACCTTGCTTCGTCACACATTATACTAAATGAACCAGCATTCTCAATTTCTTTAACAATAGTATCTTTAACATGTTTTGAACATATTGCAATAATTTCATCCTGAATTCTATGGCTTGAATAATTTGTTTTTTCAGAATGTTTTGCAGCAAAGTTTGGATTATGTTTTGCCATAATATCACAGATTTCTTTGAAATTTCCTAAATATAATAAAGCTTTTAATTTTTTTACATCACACACAAATGTAATAGGCATGGTAGTTGTTTGATTATTATTATAAAATTAAAATATTTTATTAGACACCTTGATTCAAAGAATGAGCTGTTTCATCATGACCTCTGAATCCAATTCCTTGGCGATTCAGAAATAATGATATACCAATCAAAATTTTCACATAATTTCTATTGCTTGCTACAAGCTTACTGTGTTGCGAAGATATTTGAGTAAGAACACTTCCAGTAATTTCAGTTTTTTTATGTGCTGTCCATTTAGCCATGCATGTGAGATGATGTTTGGTTTCAGAATGAGCAAACAGTTTCCTCAATTTATTTCCCATAGTACCCCTTGAACCACATAACTAAAGTATAGGTAAGTAATTAATTACAATTAATTGTTTTTAACAGTAAATAGTTACATATACAATACTTAATCATTTTATTGTTATAAAATTATAGAAAATATCTTACCTTCTTCCAGTTTTTGAAACCATTCTGTGTAAAGCTATCTATATGATATGCATTAGCACCACTGCCACCACTACTATAATTACGGCAAGCAAAGCAATAAACAGCATCTTTAGAAATACTATATTCTAACCAATCATGCTGATTATTATATGAAGCTGCGGTTTTGCGTTCCAAATCTAGTCATAGGGTAAGACTGAAATAATGAAATACAGTATTTAATAATTGTATGCAAATCATATTTCAAAAACCATAAAAATATAAATAAATATATAATCTTATAATTATTAATATTATTTCAGTTCCCTAACATTAAACATTTTATTTAAAAATTTAATAATATGTACAAGCTATTTTTTTATACTGTTTTCAAATCTGAATATCAATGGATTTTACAGGTAACAACTAGTAAAATATAGGTACTAACTTTCAAAATTGGACGCATTGGTCCCGTTAGCAAATTTCCCAGATCATTGATTTTTTCTGGGTTTGATTCTGAATTATTTTTTTCTTTTTCCACATTTTCTGTTTTTTCGTTTGATTCAGAATTGATTTTCTCTTCTTTCAAATTTTCTGTTTTTTCGTAAGATTCATAATTATTTTTCACTTTTTCCGTAGTTTCTTTTTTTTCATCAAGATTTTTTTTTACATTAAAAATATTAAAATATTTCGCCGTATTTAAATCGTTAAAAATTGTTGACGAACTACAAAGTAACAACTAGGTTAACGAATCACGACTCACGAGTTTCTAAAAATATCAGTTTTCATTATTTCGAAACTTGGATGTAAACACGTTGCTAACATCTTATCAAACTACAGATACGGTTTTAACTTCTTACCACAGATACCACAGACAGTATTATCACAGAATAAATACATTTTAATTCTATATCTATGCTTTTTAAGTTTTAATGGCTGGGCAGTGGGCGCTGGCAGGCTGATCGAGTGTCTATAGTATATCACAGAACAAAATTATAATATTCTTCTATGATAATTTAACAGATTGTTATCGAACAATTCATCAGTAATATCACTGTAAGATTTTTAACGCCATTTGTTGGGCTAAATATTTTATAATTTTTAAATAATAGTAAAATGTAGTATAAATGTAATTATTAAAACGAATAACTGTAATAATATAACATTTCTAATTAAGTTTCAATTTGAGGGGGCTTTTGATATTTCTGGGGGGGCTAAGCCCCCCCCCCCCATATCCACCTATGCTTCCACCCTGTGTATATTATAATATTACATAGAGTCTAATTTTTCCTCTGTAGAGACTCTAAATAATAAAAAATAAACGTATTATATTATTCAAGCGATTTTAAAAATGGGTCGAAAACTAATAAATTGGAAGTGTAATCGTTAGTTTTTTACTTTATAGAAATAAAGTTTACTTTTTACAATTTTTTAAATGATTTAGTCATACATACCCCCATCGTTTATTAATTATTTTCTTAAATTAAGTCATGTGTAATAAAATATTTGAGAGCGCGTTTCAATTGTTCAGTCAATTATAGCATTGTTTGTTTTTTTTTATTTATTTTTTTTTAATTAGATGACGGTTTAGATTTTAGTATCAGTGCTATCAGAAAAACTCATAATAAATTCAACATTGTTTGAAATTAAATCCCAAAATGTCATTAATTTAATTTGAAATAATCTCAAACATTCAAAACCAAAGTCCAATAAATTATGTGATTAAATATAACGAAAATGTATGTTATACGAGTACCATCATGATAAAATCAATGTTATCGACGTTTGGACGTCATTAATGCACCGAATCAAACTTCTATTGTAATTAGTTTTCTGCGTATCATTTTCAAAGTCACGTCGAGGGTTTCAAGTGTAAATCCGAATATACGATTCAAAATATTTACACGCGTCTCAAATGTATAAAGGGATGTAATGCCCTGCGGACTTTTGTTCTACTATGAAAGGTATTCTATGGATGAACCAAGAGCACTGAATAGTTACAGAGCAGTAACTCACTATATCGAGTTCTAAATAAATTCGGGTATATGTTTAATGATTGATCTTGTGAAGAAAATACATACCTACTCGTTTGTATAAATAATGTATATATATAAAATGTATGTGTGTGTGTGTGTGTGTGTGTGTGTGTGTGTGTGTGTGTGTGCGCTTGCACGCATAAAAACTATTTACAAAAATGCTTATTTCTTTCATATTCGTTCGTTGCTTGGGTTTATGTTTTCCTTCGCAGTTTTTATCTTGGCTTGGCCGTTTTCTTATAAACGAGGTTAGATTAGATTTGAATTTGCAGAACACAAACCAGACTTCCGTGAAATTTCAACAATATATTCGAGGAATCTCTCTAATTTAATATTAGCTCGCCATTCCTGCCCATCCACGCGTGCCCCGAAGCTCTCAAAGAAAATTATTATTACAAACACCCTGCCACCACCGCCGCCACCATCCCCCACAATTGCCGTCATTGCCGTCTCGAGCTTTCGCATCCTATTTGTTTCGTTCGTTATTAGCGATCGAGGAAATATCCCTGCCATCACCCCACGTCCTCTTTTTAACGGGATCTTTTAAATTTAAACTTCACGTTTTTATGAGTTCTTTGCGCAATTATCGCAAGAGAGAATTCTGGCATAGCGAGGAATTTCTTTCAAAGACGATCGCTTTTCGGTGTCTTTTGTTATCCGTTCGATAAAATACAGTATAAAATAAAGCTTTGATTATCAGATAATTCGGAAAATTTCATCTGTATCTCATTGGATATAATATTGCGTACAGTATAATACGTATAATCAGCGTAACATTTTACAAGTATCCGATGAGTTATTAATAAAGCTTTAAAGTAAACATACTTGATAATTAAAATTATACTTATTATTTAAAGTTTAAAGCTTAATAGTTTTTTTCTTTTATTGTGTACAAATAGTGTAACTTTAGCGCTGGAAATGTTATTTAAAAAGTTTTGTTTGGATGCCTATATTATATATATATATATATATATTATTTATCTATATATAGATTATTAAACGGTTGGTTTGTGGTTATTGGTAAAATTTAAATTTTATAAAAATAATGATATAGATGAATAATTTGGCTATAAAAACATTATTTAAACGACATTATGTAAAAATATAACATTTATTTTTTAAATTATAACTGTTTTGAAGCATCGTTATTCTTCGTGTCTTAAAGTTTATAAAATAGTATTATTAAATATATAGCGTAAATGTATAATGTAAAACTGATATCATCATTAACACAATAATATTTTTTTTTCTCTCTACAAGTTGTTATGAAATATAAACTACTGTTACTATTATTTAATTTTTATTTTTGACATATCAATTCCCACATCTGATATAGTCACATATTTGTGATTAATCTCAGGTAAAAGATTAACATGAAATTAACACACTTGATATAAAAATATTGACTCTAAATGCTCGCATCTATATGTTCAGCCTTGTTTTAATTAGAAATTACTGCATCGCTCTAAACACCAAATTTTTAATTTATAAAACTTTTCTCAAACCGATTTATAACCGAATGTATAGATTGCAATTATTGGAAACGACAAAAAAGTCTATTACCTATAAAATTCAAGTGTTCCAAAATATGCCACCTTGATGACTTTCCAATGCTCCACCATATATTTCTAGTTGAATCCTTCACAATAATTTACATACAATATTCGTATAGATTGTTTATTTCAAGTAAATAAAAGAAAATTTTCTTTTTGACACCGGTGTATTTTTAAGAAATAAAACTTCTAGTAATATTTTCAACACTCTTTTTATAATATGAAAGTAGACTTTTTCAATCTTAGTTTAGTTATAATTTGTTGTAATATATTCAAAGATGTAATAGTTAATGTTTTGGTTTATCAAGGTGCTTTGAAATACCACAACAACGTAAATCTGAAATTTGACATTCAAATATTTACAAATATTTGAATAATTAATGGAAGAGCCGAAGAGGTTGTTTAAAGTCTCGTAAATGATAATAATGATAATATAGGTATGTGTATATTCGACCAAATATCTAGACACAAGCTAGTCTAGACATCTAGACTATCTAAAATAATCATTACTTTGAGGAGTCAAATACTAAGTACTATTATCCAGAAAATTCATTAGAATTTTCAAATCAAACTCAAGTTATCCATCATTTAATTAATTCCATTAATTGTTCAAATATTATTAACAATCTGCTTATAGAATTTGACAATATTGCAAATATGAAATAACTAGCATTACTCTGTACGAGTACACTTCGTTCAAATGTAAGCAGATTACAGTCGAAAATCAATTATAGTTTATCATTTGTTTCTACCGTAGTTGAATTAAATAATGATTTCGATTAGTGGATTAAACCTCGCTTAAACAGCAGAATCCTAAATGTACATGAAGAGTTCCAAAGAGCTGCAGTAGATTTATTTAACATCGATCGTAATAAGCAATGGATTTTATATTCCATTCTATCGGCTATAATGTTGAAATTCTACAACATTTTAGTAAATGATGAGGGCGTGGCTACTTGAAATATTCATATTTAATATTGAAAAAAAAACGTTATTACGAAAAATGTGGAATAAAAAATAATTTAACACAGAGGGTCAATAAACCGTTCTAGAAATTTAATACGTCCCACTATTCCTTGATATTTGTTGTTTTATTTTAATATCGCATTAGGTTATTATCGTTTGTATTATCTCATGTACTGATACAATATTTTTAGCTGTTCGGTCTTTTCTTATTACTTTTATGGTCTTAATAAATTAACGGTATAATTTTTAAATATATGCAATGAAGTCGTGATAACTGTATGTATACAATTTAAATTTTTTAATTGAATTTTATAGATAATATAAAGGTAATAAGTTGAAATATAGAGCTTTTGATATTTATTGACTTCAATTGGAGTAAATAATCAATTTTCTTTTTTTATTATTGTATACCTTTAATTTGACAAGTAAATGAAAAAGCGAACACTAATGTTAGATACAAGAATGACAGTAAATGGTAGCGAAACAACTACAATTTTGGTACCTCTAATGGCTGGTATTTTATCAGTCCACGGAAGTCTTTGTGAAAGTTTATGTCTTATCGACATAATCAACTCAACGAGAGTTTTCTCTATGCTCAATGAAATCTAGCCGAATTGTCCCCAAAGTGCTTTCGTTGGCCAAAATTTATTGATAGCCCATTTTCTCTAAGATCCTAGTTCAAAATGTCACCCTAAGGAAACTCAATTTTCTTTTTCTTTTTTTATTGCCAAAAGTCACGTTTCTTCTATTGTTACACTGTGCAAAAAAAAAATGTCCTATATTGACAAAATCCGTTAAAAAGACCATAAGAAGTGTGTGTGCGCACGTGGATGCATGTGTGTGTATGTGTGTGTGTGTGTGTGTGTGTGTGTGTGTGTGTGTGTGTGTGTGTGTGTGTGTGTGTGTGTGTGTCTGTGTGTCTGTGTGTGCACGCGCGTGCGTATGTGTACATATATATATATACGTGGATATATATATATATATATATATATATATATATATATATATATATATATATATATATATATATATATATAGATAGATATTTCTTCCAGACGATTTGATTGGCATTCAAGCCGATTATTCCGTTTGATAACCTTTGCTCGGATATCTGGCATTTTCCTATCCTATCCTTTGCAGTTTTTATTCGATGTGGGTCGAAGGATTTCGGAGTTTTATCGTTTGTAATATATTTTCATGTCATCGATCGTTTAAGCTATTAACTCAGTAGTCACGTGGAACGTATATCCGTATTATAGTTTGTATCAAATTCTTATGATTTTCACCGAAGTTAAAAATTATTTTCATTTTTACTGTCGTTATTTATAACTATCAAACATCAATACATTCTTTATATTTCAACATGGGGTTTATTTTTGTAAGCTTGTCTCTTTTCTACCATAGAAATTTTCACGTTACAGGTGAAAAATATAAAAAAAAACAAAATATGGCATTAATTACTGAAATTTCAGGATCACGTCAAATGCCAATAAACTACGTCATATGGTATCAGCAGATTAATAAGAAAATGTCACAATTCTTTATTTTACTCTAGGTAGTTTACTTTTTGTATTTTTATTAAAGATTAATATCCAAAAGCAGTTTTGACATTTATTTTCACGAGAATGAAATGTTTAGGAGATTACAATTTTAAGAAAAACAAATCTGTAATAAACGTGATTTTGGTACATGATACGCATTTGAAACCATACTGTCAAAAAAGATTAATTTTAAAATGAAATAAATATGTCAATAAAAATATTATAACGTGCCCATTAATTAACTAGATTAAACACAGATCTTAATATTTTTTTGTCAACTTAGCGTATGTTAAGGTTGTAAGTTTTCCTCGTTTGTAAATGCAAGAAGACCACTGATACCTTACACGAGTAAGTTGAGATATCTTATTTATATTGTATAAACGAATCCCCTGTTGGCTCTGGTTTTGCATTAATTTAGGAAAATTTAAATATCTATGTAGTTTATTACACTCATACTGTATAAAAGCACTTAGGAAAACAGCTGGGGAATTGGATTGACAAACACAGTTTCTGATTTTAAAACAAAAGAATATTATACGACTGTTATTAAAGTCTACGAAATCAAATATTTTCCGCCTCAGTGAAGTGTAAAGAACAGTATATTAAAATATTATAGAGATCAAAATATAAAATATGTTGTATTATTGTCTTTAATGGCACTTAGTACATAGAGCATATGGTAAAAATTCGTTTTGAAAATATTGACGTGTATAAAAGTTTTTTATTCTCCATACGTTTTTAGTATCATAATTTATACCTATAAACATAATGTTGAAGTTATCTAGTGTAATATTTACGTAATAATAATAGTAATATTATAATAATACATAATAGTGATATTAATCGGATATTGAATTTAATTTTATTCATTCAAACCTGAATATAAATAATTTTCTATTTGTTTCATGATATTCAAGATGGTTGGTTATTAGTGTTTTACCCGATCGGTTCGGTTTCAGGATGAAAGCGTCAAGCGAAATTCGCTTGGTCGTGCTTTAGCTACAGCAAGAGTCCTTTAGTATGTTTCATGGTCTTTTTGTCTTCTCATACTGCACGACGCAATTAGATTGGGTTAGGTAGCCAAAACACGATTCATTTATGTATTTTATATCTTTTAGTTTTTTATTTTTTTTATTTTATAGTTTTCAAAAGAATATTTTAGTGTTATTTTATTCTTAGAAAAATATTATTTCATAAAAACCATCAATACTAAGAATCATAGTATATTTTTTAGGGTATATACGTATAATAAATTAACGTTATAATGAATGTTCTGTATTTGGCTAGATAAAAAAAACAACAGTTTGAAATGGTTAATATAAGTCATAACTTATACTGCGTTATGGTTGTATAATTAAATTTTATCCAATACGAGTTTTGCTAGTATCCATTTGAACCACGGATGCGTTTTTGAGCGTGTTAAACCTTACGAAGTTCGAAAAAAGTGAATTCCGGTGTTCGGTCGTTATATCCAATATGCGAATCGTGTAGTTTTTTCGGTCATTGAGCATTTTCGGTGGTCGAGTCTAACATATTTAATGCATTATTGCTTTGAGGGAAAAAAAGAGGCAAAATATACATTTATTTATAAATACATAGTATACGTATAAATCATTTATTTATTTATCACAACGAATAAAATAAAATAATGTTTTTAACTGTAAAAAATATTATTATTTTCATGTTCGTTGTTACTTTCGTTTATTTTTCTATTTGTGTATTTTTTTTTTTTTTTAATGTAAATCTATAAAACAAAATTCAGAACATTTTTATAGCTATGATTTATTATTGAAATTAAATATTATAATGTGTATTTGATGTTATATATCCATTTATAGTGGCACTATTTATAGTGCCAAATAAAGTTAACGAAACATTTCACAGAACTTTCCAAATTCTATTGAACAATTTTTACTCGGATAAAAATATTCACTGGATAAAATACCTCTCAAATAATGAAAATATCGAAATGAATTCAACAAAAAAAAAAATAAAAAATGTATAATTACAGACACTCGAAAAAATTATCACAATCACTTTTCACATATTTTTCATATGATAACTTTATTGTTTTCCTGGAAAATATTAACATGATTAAATTTAAGCCGAAAATGATGAAAAACTAAAGCCCGAGAAATAAGGTAGATTGATATGACATTATGACTAATTATTCGTAAAATGTGTGCGTGTGTGTGTGTGCGCGTATGTGCGTGTGTGTGTGTGTGTGTGTGTGTGTGTGTTTGTACATCTTTATGTGTGTCTGTGCCTATAACAGAAAAATAGCCATGTTAATATAACGTTCGTATAAATTTAATATTGTTAAATATGCGAAATATGTTCAATAATGTTGTAAACGAAGTACCTACGCTCTTGATATTTTCTATTTTCTTGTAACACGTTTATACGTCACATGGTAATGTTTTCGATTCGAGTTAAAAAAAAAAAAAAAAAACTTACTCGTAAACATTTTTACGAAAGAGTATTGTGTTGCAGGTGTAAAATAACGTAAAAAGAAAAATCAATATCAAAATACGATTAACAATCATCAGCTGTATTTTCCATCTTTCGTTTGAATTTTCTTCTTGTATTTTGTTTCCTCGAATTACAAAAATCACATATATTGCATCTATGTATATGATTACATAATAAAATACATGTATTTATTTCAGGCGTATACTCGTATTGTGATGGAAAAGCGATTTCAATAATATACTTGTGTATAAATAATCACTGTCAACTGTTAATTTAATAACCGTTGTCTGGTGCGTATAATATTGTTATCAATGTATTATTTTAATTTATGCTAGGATTTCAAACGATTAATTTCTGTCCGTCGATATTTTTTTTTTGTATTATACGATTTATCAAATTATTGTCTGAATAAATGTAAATTTATTTTTTAGGAGTAACTTCAAAGTCATTAAAAAAAAAAAAAATTATATACCTATAAAAAAAAATAATCCAGTACATCCAGTAAATTAAAATATAATGATTTGTTACTATGTTAAGTAGATCGATGCAAATTCAGAGTAAGTTGTTAAAATATCATTTTTATTATTTTATTTTTAATATTTTATTTTAGAAAATTAAAAAAAAATAATATGCAATTTTTTTAATGAAAAGTCTTGATTTTGGTTTTTTGGAATTTTTAAAAAATTTAAAAGTAGCCTTTTATTTTTGTACAAAATTTAATTTGCCTTATTTTTACATATGTTATTTCTTAAAATTCTATACCATTATTTATTTAAATTTTTATTGTTGAATCAATAGTTTATTAGGTATGAGTTTTTAAATTTTAGCGCAGTGGAGTAGTGACAGTATATTTTTGTGGGGCTTTTTTGCTTTTCCACTCAACTGATCCAAGTAAAAACAGATGTTTTGACTGCAGAAAATCCTATATGTCTCGTTCAAAAAAAATCGATGTAAAACGATTCAAACTATTACCGAATCACATTAAAAACAATATTTAAATAAAAATCAAGTAAAAGGTATCAAATATCATAGGTTCTCATATTATAAATAAAGATTTTACAAAACTACTTTTATTTCAGAGATTCGATGTTTCTTTCAACTGTATTATTTTCAACTTTTATTTGCAACAAAATAAAATTAAAGCCTTTAAGCCGAGCAGCCCATTGAGATAATCTCAAAAGTTCGTAGACTCCATTCGGTTCTAGATCAACCACGCCCGACTGATAGAGCGACGTGTTATCTATAATGACTGTATTTTTCGGGTGAATGAATGCAATAGCTATGTCGATCAATGTTTTTCAGCGCTGTAGTACAGTCAACACTGGGGTTTCTATTGTTTTCATTTGCAAATTTCGTGTGCACCGAGTTTATAATGGAGTCTTATTCAGTGTCAGTTCGCAAAAGACAAATTCGCGTGTTCCATTATAATACTTACGTGCATTGTCGTTTCTTGCGTTTCTCAGTAAAATATTTAAGAAGTCAAAATAGAAATTTGTCAGGCACCAAAATGATCGTATTCATGATGACTTGCAATAAATATTTCATATTGTTTGTGTAATGTGTTCGTGTCTGTACAGCGACCTTACATGAAATGTTTCATATGGATAAAGCGGCGTAGTTATGATTTTGTTCTGGAGGAAGGGGTTACCTATATAATTTGATCCAGAAATATATCTCTCGAGCAGGTAAATGATTTTTTTCTAAAGTTAAATTATACTTAGATGAATCATATAATACAGTGTATACAGTATTGAAAATTCGAAATAAATTAATTTGATTATTTTACAACACATATCGATGGCTCCAAGGCAAAATGGCCCAAGCGAAACTTAAGGGCTAAGCGACAATTTATATATTTTTTGAAAGAAGCGACATATATGCATCGTCTGAACTCGCGTGTACGTCAGTGTAGCCATTTTATAATGAAGAATTTAATTTTTAAATTTAGGGTATAAACGACACGTCTTCATTATGTGTCACCTCTGAATCTCGGGTCTAATCTACATTTTTACGGGCTAAACGCCAATACAATAAAATAAATTGGGACTAAACGCCATTAGACTAAAACTTTATGGGGACTAAACGTCAATAGGTTAAAATATTTGGGGGCTAGACGACGTCATTGCAATAATGTCGAATTAACATAAACATATTTTAAACTCCGAAATAAGTGTTATTTTAATATAAAATTGTAGACTAATAAAAAGTAATTTTATTTTATTTAAAATAGTAATATAAAAATGTATTACGATAATTGTATTGAAATAATACATTTTTTAATTTATGCAATTATATTTAGTGGAAAAACTAGTGGGGATTAAGTGACAACGAATAATGAGCATCAAAGAGATAGGGCATAAGCGCAAAAAATTTTAATTATTTCATAAACATTTTCCTTTTTAATAATTCAATAATAATAATTTATGGGAAATTGTTTGATCATAAAAACAATGAGTATCTATTTAAAAAATTATTCAGGTGAAAATCTTAAAAATTAATATGAAAAAAGTAATTGGAGTCTGAAATGAAAAATAACAAAAAAACTGTTTTTTCGTTCTCCTGAAAACTTTATAAAATGTCGCTTGGACCCTTTTGCCTTGGAGCCATTGATATTTGGAAGTCTAAGCAAAACAATTATGATCTACTGGTTTTACGAGGGTGTTTGTATACAATTTTTTTTAAATTTTACCCAAAAGGTTCATCCAACAACATATAGCTCAAACTAATTTTTCTCTCTTTAAAATAGTTTTTCTAAGCATAAGAAAAAATTGACCGAAAATAGAATAAAAACGGTAAATATGGTCGTATGTGATATTTTCATTCAAATAAATTTAGTAATTTAGTCGTAACTGCAAAAGTTGAGTTTCTAAAAACTTAAATTTGGACCATATAAAAATAATACGCTTTTACGAATTTGACAAAATTTTCAAAATAATTTGACAATTTTTGAGCTAAAAATAGAACTTTGAAAAACCTAATACTTAGAAAATTAATGAGTAATAACATTTTTTATTTTTATACTACATAAGACTTGAAAATAAAATTTAACTTTACGTAGAACTCATCTAATAAGTCACAGTATGTAAAAAAAAAAAAAAAAAAAAATGAAAATCCTTACAATATTTTTAACAAGCGCTTAACTAAATAATTATTTATAAACATTTTTTAAGAAATTGTCAGTTGAAATCAATTTTATTTTACTTAAAAATTTTATATTCAATTTGTATGAAAAATAATTGGTTAATTCAATCATTATAATACTTTGGATATAGATAGAAAAATATGTTTTGAATCTTTTGATGTACAATTTTTTCTTTGCACAGAAAATAAAGTTTAGACGGTTTTGAAAAAAAAAAACCTACTGACATTGAGACTAAAAATGGTAAACTATATAAATGGTATATTACTTTAAAACTTTGTTCAGAATAGTTTTAATGAAGAAATTATTTATCGTTTGTTTGAAAGTTAATTCATCTGTCACCATTATTTGGTCCGAGGACTGATGGAATGAAGGACGAACTTCCATCAACATTATTGTATCGGCATTTTTATATTCGTTTGATGTGTGCCGTATAGCGTTTGATGTGTGCCGTATAGCGTTTGATAGGTACGATTTGACTATTTGAGAACCAAAATAAGCAGCTGGATTGAATGTATTACTTATACTCAATGGTATAAATTGTTTATTTTACAATTAACATACATTTAACATGAAAATAAACGATGTAGGGATCTATTCTCATCGCCCCTCCCCCCCACAACTACGTATCTTTACTGGTATAAAGTGCAACGAATGAAAAACGCTAGGTACTAGGTATAAAAACCATTTATGGCCACATCGTGGAAATAAATTTTGCGAAAAATCGGTGAAATCGACTGCGGACAAGTTCGAGACGTCACAGGTGTATTGCGGTTAGGGAAAAAATTCATTTACACACATATACTGAGTATAATGAATTGAGACTTGATGGAGGTACATATCGATAAGAATTTTAAGGATAATACAATCATTTCATAATAGGAGGTTACAAGAAATCGTTATAAACGATTACTTGAAACGTGGGTATTTTTTTTTCGCGCCATAATATTATGTGCTCGAAAAATGACGATAAAATCGTTTTTCCCTCCTGTTACTGCACGAGAAGCCAAATATTGTACACAGGTATTCGTGTGAGTATAAATATACCACCTACAAAAAGGATTTTCTGAAATATGACATTCGATTTGTTGAAATTTCACCTCCAGACAGATATAGTGTTCGAGAGAGAGAATGTGTGTGAGAAAGAGAGAGAGAGAGAGAGAGAGAGAGAGAGAGAGAGAGAGAGAGAGAGAGAGAGAGAGAGAGAGACGAGGAAAGATAAAAAGAGAGAGAAGGTCGGTGATAGAAAACGGTCGAGGGAATCGGGTCGGGACACAAAAGGTTCGCACAGTCAATAACAAGTCATCCCCGGGTGCACCGCTAATGACGGCATGGCGCTGGCCTAGGGATTACACCCGGAGTTATTGGGAGACTACACACATATTATATATATATATATATTTATATACGTTTCCGTTGTAAAAAAAAAGGAAAGAAAAAAATCGGATAATGATGTGCTTTTTTCGGGACCCGAGGAGTGCCACGGAGACTGGCGCTTTGCAACGACCGACATGACATAATTGGACCGTGAAATACGCAGAGATAACAAGCCATAAAATAGCTGGTTTGACACAAAAAATTTCACTGTAAACGTGTTCACCCAGTGTGTGTGTGAGTGTGTGTGTGTGTGTGTGTGTGTGTGTGTGTGTGTGTGTGTGTGTGTGTGTGTGTGTGTGTGTGTGTGTATGTGTGTGTTTGTACGTGCTCTTTTGCGGACATGCGTGCACAGCAGAAAACGGTGGAGTAAAATTGAAACAAACCGTTGTGTCGTCTCTATCTATCGATAAAACGCACTCGGCCCGTGTTTTATCGACGGTCTGTTACCACGAGCGTTTGCGTGTTTGGGAAATTTTAGAAAATTGCAAATTTCAACGTTTCGTTTGTTCAAAATACTGTGGAGCTATTAAAGTTTCCTTTTTATATACTGTTAACTCTGTCTGTGAACGGCACACCACCGATAAAACGTGAATAACGTGCGATTGTTTTGAATCACGGAGAGTCCTCGCAAACGATACTCGAATAGCAGCGACACCATGCGAGTCTAACAACGATTTGATGATCGTAATCTATATTTGTTAAATCCTACAAACACAATTTACTTAGTTTATTGTGTTCGAGTTTATCCATAGATCATAATTAGCGAAAAGGGATGATGTTTTATAGGAATCACATATTTTTCTCCAAGCTTTCTGTTTATAACTAGATGAGCTAAAAATTGGTACAATAATTTGAGTCAGTTCATATTAGTGGTTTTTTTTGCATATTTTTGCATAATTTGGCAATTTGTTTTGTAATTGCATATCAATGATTTTTTTCGTGCATTTGAATACATTTTTAGTCAAATTTATTTTATAAAACAAAAATAGATTAGAAAGTATACAGTTTTAATAATATATATATATATATATATATATATATATATATATATATATATATATATATATATATATATGTATATATATATATATTGTTCAAAACAAAAATGAAAAAGGTACATTCATTAACTTACAGTATTATTTGTAATAATTATTTATTAATTTAATATTTATTGATTTTTTATCAGTCAGTACGTAAATTTGTATTCAAATTGTTTTATAAAAATATTCATAAGAATAATGTTCTTTTTTTCATATCCAGTGTTTTTTTATACATATTTTAGATCCTTAGTGAAATGAAGAACGTATCGGTTTTACGAAGATATATTTTTTATAATGTATGTTATCACTTTTTTAGATAAGTAATAATGATCCAAAGGTTTCATTTTTAATATTTATAATAAATTTAATGTGGTTGGTATTTATAAAAGGGAATTTCGCTCTATTTTTGATAGTTTTTCTTAGAGTGAAGTTTAAAACTAAATATTGAGTAAAAACGATGACATTTGGTATGAACGAGATTTTCATAAAATCCTATTTTGATATCTAGCCAAAAGATATCTCCAAAAGTCATGGTACTAGATCTTCAATTTTTTTTTTATATCTTGCCTATCATTTCTCATTCATAATCTTAATATAGGTCCTCAAAAATGATTTAAGCGTTTATTTGTAAAAGGTTATCGGGTATAATTGTGGATTTACGAAAACAGAGTATAACGAAGTCGTGTGTGACGAGAGAGAGAGAGAGAGAGAGAGAGAGAGAGAGAGAGAGAGAGAGAGAGAGAGAGAGAGAGAGAGAGAGAGAGAGAGATATAGCAGATCTGTTGTGTTATTACTGTACAGAATAAATGAATGTCTCGCTGCTGGGATAAATGCTGAGTCGCACGTAACGCCCATATGTACGGCAAACGTCGTGTGTGTAGTTGGGTGCGTCTTTCCTCTCCTTCTGCCAGTATTTATTATTATAATTTTTGTATCGTAATGACTGTCATCGGAAGGGGGTGGGAGAATAACCAAGTTAGCAATGACTAAATATATGTCATATTATAAGCCGTTAAAAAAACGGTCTGGAAGAAAATAGTCGTAAAATTTAAAGATTCTAAAGCATTTTTACCCGATAACATATTGAGTCTCTATTTATTTTCACTAATTAGTTTATGTTATAATCACTGTTAAACACGTTCGAGTTTCTGTTCATAATATTTTTATTTTTCTATTTCTGTGCGTGCTTGAGTTGATGTTTATGTTTCCCCGCAAACAAAAATCAAACGCAATCACTCAGAAACAGATATATTAAGAGGTTTGGAAACTAGAACAGAACCAGCTATAGAAATAGAAATCAAGACAAAAATATCAAAAGAAACGGATTGAAAAACATAAACACAAAGATAACATCAAAATTGCTGTGGACGCAATCACGAGTACGTAAACATTAATGTAATCGTTTGGAAAAATAAAAATACATAAAAAAAACAAACAGATGTATAAACTTAAACATCAACATAGACGTTATGTTAACACAAAAAACAACTTTGTATTTTTTAACTGATCAATCAGCATTAAAATGTACAGAATCAGACAACAAAATAACAGAGATATTGTTTATAATTAATTTGTTAATTTATTAAGCAATTGAAAAGCGATAATCGAATAACTATGCAAATATGTTACACATTTAAGTAAGCTTGTTTTTATTACTTAAAACATTAAGTATCATGTATTCATGTCTAACGAATCCATTTAGCTATATTTAAAATAACATACTCGAATATATTTTATCATTTAACAGCGTAAAATATGATATCGAAAATAATTTTATGATGCGTTGTACACTTATTTTTCAGTGTAAATCAATTTTAAGAAAGCAAGATAACATTTTGAAATTTTTCTCTTATTTCCAACTTCACATCATATTTTTAAGATTTTCTTACTTTTCCAACTTTTTTAAAATAATCAAATAAAAACCGTATAAACAATACGCCAACTCATGATCAGTGGGTGTAAATATACCATGAAACATTTCGAGTGCGATGGTCGCAGCAATTAGCATAAAAGATAAAGTCACTTTGCGATTTCTACTAGTACCCATCTTATCCGTTCTCTTATCGAACCTCGAGTTTTCCGGAACCGCACCGACAATAACAATTATTGTTAATTAATTCGATGTGTACGCCGCACTTGATAAATCGAGAGAGGGGAGACTTATTCAGTGGTGACCAGTGATGTAAATTGTATAGTAAAAATTGTATTTTATGTATAATACACGTGTATAATACGTCATGTACAAAATAATAAAATATAAATAGGTATAATTGTATAAAAAAAAAAATTCATCGACCTGGCATTTAAGTTGTAAATTGTTTTGAAAAATTGAATAGAATCATTTAGTTCAGAAAATAGGTATAGTTCATTTTATTCGCTTTGGATTTGATAATAAGCGTTTACTAGCGTTTACTATAATATAACCACCGTGTGACACACGATATAGATAAATCGTGGTTTGAGATATATTTAAAATTGTGAGTATAACCAGTAACTACAATATGGCACATTCTTAATTTATCAAAATCTAGAAACAGTAATTTTTTTATGTTATATTTTGTTTCTAGTATTATTAGTATTACCTATGTAAGTTAACATGTAAGAATATGCCTTATGGCTATGCAGTGATACATATTTTATCGTGAAGTTGTTAATTTATATTGTTAAAATACATGCTAAAAATGGTATTTTCATCAAAAACTAGAAAAATTCTTTTCGTTATTTGTTTCTAATTCACACTATGTAAATTACATGGACACATCGGCCAGTTTTCAGTATTTAGGTAACTATTTATAACAATTTATAGCTACTACAATTTTTTTTATAAAATACCTAATATAATACAATTATTATACAAGTACAATATAAAATACGATATTTTTACATCACTGGTGGTGACCCGTGGATAAAATATATTTAGGGGACACTGAATACTTAAACAGACATTATCAAATTAATTTACCATACGAATACGTGTTGCGAAAAAGTCAAATCTAGAACCGAGAAATTCTAGTTTGCAATTCTATTAAAACTATCAAACGGTAAAAAGTCAAGGATCTCAGCCAGTATACGGCGTAGTGGTGTCCCAAGACGCGATGTATGGAGAAAGGTGTACACTTTGATGTACCCCCATTTTCAATATCGACGACAGCTCAAAACGTACGACTACGTAAAGATTGAAAACGTTGGCTGAAAGCTCATTTAAATCGGTGACGGTCGGAACCAATCAAAATAATCGTTTAAAATTATTGTTTATTTGTATTTCTGTTTTGTTTTGTTTTTTTTTTACCGGAAGTCGTAGTGTAAAAGTTACTCCAACGAGTCGCCCCAACTGGGTTTGTTACATAACTGCTTTACACACATAGGTACTTGGCTACTGTCGAGACCCCTAGTAAATGTTCACGCACTCTGATCCCATTTTTCGGCTACCTGTTAGTACTTTAATTTAATAATAACGACAACAACGACAGTAATAATAACACAACCTTGCGAGATAGACGATTGTTTCCATCCCTCCTCAACCGCGACCATCTCTCCGTGTTGAGCACAGCAATAACATCTAAGTATATATGGACACGATCAGTATCACAGTATCACACTGTTATTCGTTTGAACGGTCGACGACGGAAAATATATTTAAATAATTATGCGTACATACACATACACCCACGCACGTTGTTTTATGTTTCTTTAGTTAGGACACTTAAAAATGATAAAATACATTTTGGAAAAGTTCAGATTCACATAAATTTCACTTCAACACACTGATAGTTAATTTACCTGTTTTAATATCAATATTAGATTGAAAATTGGGATCGATCAAATGTTTATCTACATCAATTTTACATTCCGAATTGATCTGTTGAACTCATAATGATGTTTATTCAGTTTTTTCTTTTTTTGTCGAGAATTTCACTTTGGATAGTTATTTTTGTCCAAAATATACGTTCAGTTACTCCGTAGATCAGAAGTTGGAATCAAGTATTCGATACTTTGAAAAGGTAATTTAACACTTGAGTAAAAAATTCCCCCCCCCCTTATTCACGAAAAATCTTATCTCGGGTTAAAGTTTTTCTCGTCAAAACATTTTGTGTCTGCTATGAGTTTGGACACAACATAGACAATTATCAAAATAATAGATTTGTTCACACCATAATATTATGGGATTTATCGGTGTCGTTCGTTGGTCTCCCGATCCTGCTGTCCTTACTATTGTTATCACTCGAGTCATCCTACTCTTCTGTGCCGTGCGCACGGTGGCAAAACAACGTTTAATTATTATTTATTTATTTTTTCATATTCGTACTTTTCATTTTAAACCCCCTCGCACACTCTAATAACACGGATACGTATATATATAGGTTCTCAACGTAAAACGTTCATTAATAATCGCCTTTGTGCACAGCACGCGCGCTTTCCCGTTCGCTTCTATATTAAATCGCCGTACACATTTCAATAGTACAATTATAATAATAATAATTATTATTATTATTATACAGTGCGACGCGTACGGCGCAATATATGCGTTTAGACGGTGCGCGTGGAAAACGGCGGCGGTGATTTAGGGCGCCTGTGAAAGGTTTTAAATAAATACATTATGCGATAGTGTTTTGTTAATACTACCCACGTGCCGCACACCGGCAACGATACAATATAACAATAATAATAATTATAATAATAATAATAATAATAATAATATACGTGTAGTCTCTTTTCGCCTCGATTATAAATATAATTAAAATATTAATTTCGTTTAATATAAATAATACAGCCTTCGGATGTAGGTATTCGTTGGTAGTGACAAACACAGTTAACCAAAATATATTGTGTGTAATATTACTACGTTAGCGTGCAATTCTGGACCTTTTTTTTTATCCATCGCACTTTTGGGTCATTTAAAAAAAGATCACCTGGGCCATCCTATACTAATAATTTTAATTTTACACAGAAATCACGGTTTTACTGTATACAAAAAATAAATAATAATAATAATACTTATAATTAAAATTTTTGGTTTGTTCAATTAAAAGTAAAAATTTTGATTTAACTATGAACGAGACAACAATTGTGAAGCTGCGATATCGCGGCAAAATTCAGTAGCTCAATTCAAAACTAACTACAAAGTAAACGATGAACATAAAAATATTATTCATATAAATTATGTGCAATACACAATTCATTTTGTTATTACATGGCATTTCTGCATTTATAAAAAACTGAGTTTTATTTAAATGAATGAATAGAATCATCAATAATTTTACGGCACCCGTGAGTTTGTACTATATTGGGTATATTTGATGCGATTGTGTGAAAGTACTACATTTTGTTTTTTTTTTTTTTATTTAGAGTAAAGCAAAGAATCTATGGGTTTTATTCACTGCTTCGGATTATTAATTTCGTCAGACATTTTATTTAAATGATAACTTAAAGAAGTCATTCTCTCTAGCTATTATCAAACATTTTTCTAAGCGTAAGCCAAAGTTATCAAAAAATTGAACGAAAACAATAAAGTTTATTTTAAACGAGGAATATTATTAAATTGATTAGAATTAATTAGTCATTTCTTCATAAGTTAAAGTGGTGTTACGACTTTGAAATTTTCACCAAATTTTAAACAAAACGTATAAGAATACGGTCTCAAAACTAATTAATAATTAGACTAAAATCGGCGTATCATGTGAGTGTGTGTGTATAATAAAGCTTTACTGTGAATCATTTTATACAAGAAATGATTTATTTTTTCTTAAAAAATAAATACACTTATCACCATAATTTTGCCCAAGGATCGTTGAGAAAAAGATAACTTTCTGTCATCACTATAATATTATAAGCTTTTCTATTAATATTTCTGCACGTAGGTATTTAAAATGTGAAAAGAATATGACATAGTGCGTACATGTTATTGTTTACAATTGGATTTAGCCGTCATTAAACACTAGCAGATTTGGAGCTTGATTGGGCCAGACAAAGGCAAATGTAATCTTGTTTTTTTTTTTAAATGTCTCGTGTAAGAATTATGTTTTACATTCATTTTAAACTTTGACATTACATTCTATAATTTTATCGCATACTAGAGCGAGTTTTAAAAGAAGAATATTATGATATATTCTATAGGATTACCGGTGACCATTGACCGTTGCAATTTCATGAAAATATCATTTTCGGATATTTCGAGGGAGACGAATATCCCTTTGCCTTTTCTTTTTTTTTTTGGTTCCACCATTTTCTTTGTCGAATATTTCAATAATTTGTCTAGCAAGTATCAGATTGACTGTGAATACTGAAATACTTGTCGATTTGAAATTCTATTTGTCCTAGAGTTTTAGACTAGTATTTTAATTTTGTCCGTGCACAAGTTTTTTGTTGTTTAGGTAACTATTTTCAAGCAGATTTTATTCGTTCAGTCTAATCGCCGTTAAAATGCATGGATACAGCACAACATGAATAAGAGTAAATAGTAGAAAGATGTCGTTTTCAGTGGAATTTGTCGTAGTCTATAAAAAGTGTGTACATAGTCATTAGTAGGGCTCGGATTTTAAAGCATAATAAATAACAAAAAAAACACACAATTCTTGTAAAAAAGCAAAAATGAAGCATATTTATTTTTAAAAAAGCAAAAAAAAAAGCATGACTAAAATTAACATTAATTAGTAATAATTTTATAAGACTGAATAAAAAAAATTAAAAAATTAATTTAAGTTAAAAAAACAATTTACTACCATGTATTTAGCAAGGTTTTCATTACTGAAACTGACTCTATTGTCCGATAGGATGTTTTTGAAAATGAAAAACGAATGCTCTACATCCATCGAAGTGATCGGTGCGTACATCATACAAGAGGTTTCGTTTAAATCAAACCTATGATATTTTATTTCGTTTGTTGAAACGCCACACAGTATAGCATTAATGTCCAGTAATTGTTTACAGCCTTTGTTTTTCAAAAGAACTCGATTTAGTTTACCCGAAATTTTCACATTTCTTATTGATTAAATAAATGTTTTTTTTTATTATAGCATAAAAAACATAACATAAAAATTCCACAGCTAGAAAAACTGAAAAAAGCAATAAAAAAATCAAAAAAAGCATTTACACACAAAAAAAAAAAAGCCAAAAACTCAAAAATAAATTCGTTTATTTTGGATCAAAATGCTGTGAAATGAATTAATATATAAAAATTAGATTTATATTTTATATATATAAAAGTAGCATTTGCTTTAAAATCCGAGCCCTAGTCATTAGTACCATAATTATTTCTGATCGTCAAGAGATCACTAACAATTTACGAGTTATGAATCCAGATGATGATGGTGCATGTGCATGCAATTATTGGTGTATTTTATCGTGCTGCCGTAATTTCGTTGTACTATTATTGCCGGTTAGTTGATAAAATATTGAGTATGATAAAATATCAAACTGAAAATGAATTTAGCAGAGATCGGAATACGAGATGGGGAAACAATAGCATAGGATAGACGGTCGGAAGCAGGTTTGTGTTGCGGTAATGGGTCTCTATGGTTTATAAAACTGAGGAAGAAGAAGAAGAAGAAGAAGCTGATAAAAAATGAAAAAAAAAAAAATACAAAAAAATACTGTTAATACTTGTAGTACACCATTGAATTATCAAAGATAAAAATGTCACCTATGGGTGTATATTGTTCAAAGCGTCTCATTGCGTGTGTCCCGGACCTTGGTCAATACATTTTTTTCACATCAGTTTTCTTGATCATATTATGTTTCCTATTTGACGTATCATTAAAACATAATTTTTAAAGAAACAGCGATTTCTAACTATTCTTATCTTTGTGCATAGTAGCTTCAATGTTAAAATCTGTTTCGAAAGTGTTTATTTTAAAAAGATTTGATTTCCGGATAAAAGTTTAAACGATGTATTAAATGTTTAAAACACTCACACGCTCACGCATGAAATAAATCTATGAAAAGAGATAATAATATACGGTTAATCGATGCAGGAAAAGAAAGTTTTGACGCTTTAGAAAAGTACATTAAATACTTATGTCATAGATGTCTGATGGTTTGCTGAATGTCATTGGAAGCTGACTCCTAACCTACCCCATATAATTTCAATTTATGTTTCCCCTTCCCCTTTTATTACACTCATTCATCATAAATAATATGTATACCAAGTTTTTATTTTTATAAGAAATGAAAATGAAGTCATATCGGATGGTCTGAGTGGTATAAATTGCAGGTGAGTGTGTTCCATGACAAAAACAATATGTCTGACGGTAAACGGCAAACGTTTTGTTTACAAGAGATAATTTTTTGTTTGTTTCCTCAAATTTTCATTTCATGTCCCTAATATTATCATAAAAAGAAATAATGAACTACGCGAAGTCACCGATGGTCGTTGTAAATATAATAAATTATAATTTTAAACTTTTACAATACATTTTTTTTCATAAATATTTATGATTGTGTATTGTGTATTTCTAGCGCGACACATTTCAAATGTAAAAAATACTATCAAACACGTAGAAAAAACCATCGGAGCACAACAAATAAAAAAAAAAAAAATTAATTTTCCGAGAATTCACTTGTCACTCCAGTCAATAAGTTTTATATTAACCTTTCATATTTAAAAACTCTAGCAAACCATTGTTGGAACCGAATAGTTGTAGTAATAATCATAATAATAGTGATGTAAAAAAAAATAAAAAAATAAAAAATACGTCAAGTTCAATACCAGATTTCCCCTCGTATACATATTCAATTAAATTCGTCCAATGAAAACTGAACGTTACGAGTTCACCGACAGAAAATAAATAAAACCTAAAAATATGCAATCGAGTGATTTACAGTATTTACAATCGAGTAATTTAAAACGATGGCGTGGACTATTTTTCACGCGCTATTTGAACCGATATTTTACCAATACGGCGGCGACTCGGCGGCGAAATACGATGTACGTACATTAAGCAGTAAACACGGTACGGGTTATGGTACGTTTTACCATCAACTATCGGCTTGACGAATAAATACATACCGAACAGTTGAATTTCGCGTCATTTAAATATGATCGTGATCGCTGTAAAATATTTAATTTTGTATATCGACATCAGCGTTCAGTAACGCGTGTACTTTCGTCGAAAAAAAAAAAAAAACGACCGGAAAGCTAAAATCGTCGGAGAGAGAAATCGTTAAGCTTTCGATTTTTAGAAACAAACATAATGATCACTAAAGATCCGTTCCGTGAAAACGTACACGTCTCAACTGATGGGACGTTTTACGTTCACACGACGAATTATTTTATATCGACACGATTAACAGTCAATTAAATTAATATCTATTTTACTGTTATGATGTCGGTATGACGTGTCACGGCGCGATATACACAGACGTTTTATGCCACGTCACGTCAACGAACCCGATAACCGACTTTTATGGCGAGTTCGCATTTCGATTTGTCATATAATTTGTTTTGCGATTGAAAATCGTTAATATCGTCGAATGACCCCTGAGTAATTAACAGCGAAAAATCACGTGTTTTATTTCTGCGAAACGTCGAATCCAGCGTTGTTTTTTTTTTTTTTTACAAACTTATAAAACGTCATTTATACCTGATAAAAACGAAGATAAACATAACATCGAAACATTATACATATCTCGTAAATATAATTGTGTTCTATTTGCGATTCAATCTGGCGTCGCTACGAAAATAGTTTTAAATCAAATCCAAAGGACCATTGTGTAATATATCGATATAGTTGTTTCAGCACTCAAGTCGATGAGAATCAAAATATTATTGCCTCACGAATTCACTAGGAAAAAAATCCTGGTACTTTCCGAGATTAAATCACTCAATGTTGTTTAATTTGACAATTCCAGAAAATATCTATTACCGAAATAACAAATGCGGTACGCCCGATAACGTGATCTGTCTGCCGAACGCTTGACCCGGAGAAAAACAATAACAATAATTGCCCGTTTACGCCACTAATCGATCGTTATGTCGCTGTGTTAGTTTCTATACGTTTTTTTTTTCATACGTCTATTCGTTATTATTGTATCGGATCAAATTATTTTGATTTTCATACACGATACTCGTTGAACGTTGAAAATTATAAATAATCGTGGTGTAAGACATTATAGTGATCGAATTATTATCGCGATTCCTCGGTAAGTAGATACTCACTGTTTTTGACGTGCGACTATATGAAAACATTCGTTTGAGCGTAATCGGTGCGTTTCGTAGAGTTTTACATCTACAGCACGTAATCGTTCGACGGCAAGGCGAGGAAGAGTTCTAAACCCGTCCTTCCGTCAATCGTGTCGTAGAATCGTTTGTCTGTTGACCAAAGTAAAATAACGATGATAATAGTAATAACGATCACTGATGGTCAATTGTTGTATTCCACTGAACCGTACTCGAGAGAGCATCTCGAAGACTACGGAAACTCGGTCTGGCGATCGTCCGAAGAATCACGATGATTGCGGGACGTGTGAATCGTTTCCTAAAACCCACGAAGAAAACGTGATCCCTAACACATACTGGACGCGTAAAAAAAAAAAAAAAATAAATAATAAATAAAATATGTGTATAACAAACAACACTATGGTGGTTTATCTCTTCGTTTTCCTTTAACTTCAAACCGATAACGACTGCGGCGACGGCAATGGCACGGTGCACACTAGTCATACATTATCATACAACCAGGCCCGTAGCCAGAAATTTGGTTTGGGAGGGGGGGCTAAAACGTAGTTATAATTTTTTTTGGGGGGGGGGGCAGAAATGGTTGATTAGTGTCTTGCATGGATATTTGTTATTAAAGTTGGACTCATTAGTGAAAAATTGTTTTATTGTTATTAATATAATCACTGTATTTTAATTGTCAGTCACGCACATACATATCAATTATCAAACGAAAACGTCAATTTCAGAAGACAAAATTTAAAACTTCAACTTTCGCGATTTCTTTGCTGCCATAATCTCGAGAACCTCATTCGGATCAATACCTAAGTTTCCATGAATTGACAGTACGGCGAGTGCACTGAGTCTTTCGTTGCCCGTTGAGTTACGTAAGTAAGTCTTGATTCTTTTCATTGTCGAAAATGACCTTTCCACACTTGCCGTTGTGACCGGAAGAGCTGCCAAAACTGTTAATAGATATTTGATTGTTGGAAATCTGCTCTTATCACAAAAATCCAATACTTGTAAAACCCCGGAATCTTCCTCGAGTCCTGATAATTTTTCACACCACAACTTATACTCAGCGGGAAATTTCAAATACGAGTAAACTGTGTGAAAACCAACACCTGTTTAGTATCATCGTATTTTATGTTTCACACGCAATTTTTATAATCGGATTCGAGATAATCGATCCAGATCAGAAAGTAATCTTCTGTTCAAATGTGCTGATAGAGATATTATATATGTCTCATAGGCGTGACATTGTCATAAAAATATGGCTTGTTATCGATAAACATATTTTTCAAACATGTTTCACATATTGAGGAAAATTATAGGATTCACGGAATTTCGGGGGGGGGGGCCGTCGGGCCCTACGGCTGGCTACGGGCCTGCATACAACGTTTCATTTAATGTCGTTTTCGTCTTTTTGCCGAACATATCGTCAAATCGAATACAGCTGATCGATTTTGATCCGTGGTTCGACCGTTTCTACGCGATGAATTTTATTTTATACGCAGACACAACGGTGCGCTAACATATTAGTATCAACTTTTTATATTTTTAAATTCACTAATCACGTCATAGGTGCTTATGTTTACGAATTAATCGCGAAACTCCCTTTTTTTTCCGCGAATAATTTAATACTCAATCAATGTGTTATGTCACGTTTTCCGTACTCTCCCTTCTCTCTCTCTCTTGCCCTCTGATTCGGCTTTAAACTACTGCTCTTCAAAAGCCCGTCCACAACGCTTTACTGTTTCCCGCTCGGTACCGATATCAGTCACTGATTTTTGAAAATATGTATTACGCATAAGTCACGTGTGACGATGTTATTTTATCGAATTTTTTTGTTTTTTTTTTTACAGCAAAACGTGACCATAACGTTGTTTAAACAGATCGCGGCTCGGGCACTATCGTTTGAATTTCTTTGTGAGTCACGTAAAACGTCATCGCGTGATAAAGTAGGCGTGTGCCTAAGTTCTTCGAAATTTAATATTGTACTCGGTGAAAAAAAATTTCGGCGTTGGTCACATACGCTAATTTGTAATTTTAAAACGTTCTGATTAATCATCCCGCGTATGTACAAAGTGGTTTGGATGTATGTATAATAATGTTGTAGATTACCCAGTGAACCATGGTGGATCGCATTCTATTCTCGGTAACCGTTTACCTCTCGGCTCAGTAACAGATCATTTCCGGGAAGAGTTCATACACGGGACTATTCATTTCAGCATTTAATTGCAATCGTATAATACGTCTCCTAGGGTCGGTCAAATAGATGTTTCAAGTAATAGGCGAGTCGGATCACACAGAGTCAAACGCCGTAGGCTGGTTTAAGTATACGATGCGCGGCGATGCAATTATTCCGTTGATTTTATCGAGTATTATATAATACTTGTATTATAATACCGTGTATCTACATACCTACGACGCAGATCACGGATAGCTTACTCGATATCTCTCAAAATATGCCATTTTCTGTGGATTTTCAGAGGGAAAAAAATAAAAATACGATTGTGTTTTCGCGGTAACTTGATGTCGTGCCGTGTTTACTCGAACTTCCACCGCCATTAACTAACTGGATTTTTAAAATAATTTTAATGTGCTACAAACCATCAATTCGGACTACTTCTCGACATTTTCTCGTGCACTCGATTGGTAAATATGGTCCTGTATGCACGTGATATAATCGCATCTCTGTATACTCACATTATAAACGTGACGTGTGGGTGTCCCTTGATAATTTATATTTTCAAACCAACAATCGAACCCTGTAGGTATAAAATATACATTTAATTTTATTTTTTTCGTGTCAAATTTAAATTTTAAGCCACTGATAAAAGTGCAATTTAATTAAACTACAATTTTTCACCATTTTTATCTACATGACTTGTTGATGTATTTTAGTTCTCTTAAATAATCACCAAGACTTGTATAATATTATGTAAATTATACCTAAGTGTTGTGAAAAAAAAATATATATGTATATTATATATATATATTTCTTTTTAAAAATGCTGATACTTGATTTATTTTTTGTAAAAAATATTTTGAGGTATATTCGTATTTAAATCACAATACAATTTAGAGACCTGAAACCCAACACTAAAAGCTCCAAGTTTATGTTTAGTATACATTTCTACTGTAACAGGTATCATATTATCAACATTTGAATCGTATGATACATTATTTTTTAAGTACATAATTCAAGAGTTTTGCGACTTCCATATGGACCAACACAGCGCTCATAATTAAATGAAAATACATTTGTTATTTATGGCATCTTTTACTTGTAAATATGACCTACAAGTGTTGGTCGAGTACTCAAAGCTATGCTCGATATGGCACGCACAAAAATATGACATAAATCTGCTATACTTATTCTACCTCTGAAAACAAATACTTTTTCCACTTAACACGCACTTTTCTGCATTCCGTTCAAATTCCCTATGTTTACGCCGTAAATAATTCAAATAAAAATCTTCTTAGGAAACATCCTAACATCCAGGCCACCTATCTCCTATTTCCACTATGCAATTCTTCTTGTAATAAATTTCATAAATCCATTTCCTAATAGAATGCTCTTTACTCTTCAAAATAAATATCTCATAATTTAGTCTGAATACTTTTCCTCATTTGCATCAATTTATGTTTATCTACGTGAGCTTGGAATTCGTGTTTTCTGTTTTAGTTTATTTGTATTACTATTATATCAAAATTGATTGACAGTTTACTAATTACTGCGTAGGTTCAATTGGATTTATACATATTCATTATTAAGTAGTTATACATAATATATGTATATATCTATTAGTATCTTATCTTGTACATTTTTAGATTTATTTGTTTACAATACTTAGGAAAAAAATTCACTACTTAAACTTTAAATAAATGTTAATCTGAAAATGACTATGTACATTATAGATAATTGAATTAAGAAAATAACAGGCGTTAGTGCTCAACAATTTCATTAACTTAAATTAATACAAATTAACTTTAATGAATAATAGCAATACAATTTAGAATTGCTACAAAGCAATGCAGTTGTTTTACTGTCCCAAGCAAAATTATTAATTATAGTTTCTTTTATTTACGTAAAACGATTTTTTTTTTCAAATTATTAAATTTTTATACATTTTCATAAGGCGTTTGAAACATAAGACTCTTAAAACCGTGTCTCTCGGGCATTCGCATACATTTTTTACCCTTGTGCTGCCACTGAACATGTAACTATTAGAAATTAGAGGACAATTTATTTTTAAACTTTATATTTTCAAAACCTCTTCAAATAAATTAGTAAAATACCCATGAAATACTTAAAACACAATATTGTACGGTGGATGTGCTAAGATTAAAAAGCATTGTTTAGAGTGAACCTAATTTATTCGTTCAGTAGTAAGTAGCTGTTAGGCATCTAAAATCAAAATATACATATTACGTTGTTATTTTTCCATTTTTAAAGTATCTGTTGGTGAAAAATATTAACTAGCGAGTGGTTTTGTTAAACAAAAACAAATATTGCGCATACGATGCGTTAATTTTTTATTGTTGTTATTTGTTTCAGTCAGCCGTCAGGCCCTTAAAAGCAAAATAAAGTATTTTACATTTCATACAAAACGCTAGTAATTCCCTGTTAATATAATTCGACTTCCGAATGGAATACATTGTTGAATACACAGTTACATGCAAGAAGTGTTTCGTTCACAAATCTATCGTGTTGTCTTTTTTAAATAGATTATAATATACAATCGCATGTGAATGTATTTGTCTATTACAAAATATTATCATATTATGATGATTATTTACGGCACGACTTATTTATCATAAACTTAGTATAACTTAAATAAATAAAATAAAATATCAAATGAAGGCATATGTATAGTTATGAAATCATAAGCTACAATAAATAATAATACAATATCGTCACAAAAAGTTTGTACAAAATATAAATAAATAAGGTTAGGTAATCGCATAAATTACCTTAAATTTATTATATGTATATAATTTCAACAATACAGTAAATGTAAATCACAACACATGAATATAAAATTAATGGTTTTAGTATTTGACTATAAACTCATAAGTCAAGCTTGTGGTAAAACGGAATTAATTTTATTTCAAATTCCAAATAATAATATTTGCATCTTCTATCAAAAGAACCATTCGATTTCCCGGTATACGGTAAGATCTATCTTGCCGTAAGTCAGTTCGAATGAATCTTTTGTACAGCAAAAGAGTAATTGTTTGTCAATAGATCTTTTATCGAGCATACCTCCTGGACACATAATGGGTTCGCATATGGTATCATTCCTGTCGACTTTCTTGTAAGGGTTATTCATTCCTATGTACACGATACCTATTTGTCTTTTGAGATCATAGCTCAGCTTCCAAAAATAAAGCGGTATGGTTAAATGCTGGTTCTCAGCAAGGTACAAAGGACGTTCGATTTCTTCGTCATCGGGTAACGTACACGTACCGTACGTGCCAGTGACGATCACATGTTTATTTCTACTTCGTGACAAATTGATTTTGATTATCCTTTCCAAGTTTTTCCATAGATAGTCTTGAAATATATACCATTGAGGAGCTGTGTTCTCGTAGTAAAACCTGAGAAAATAATAAGTACCATAAAATTTGTAGTCCACACGTGAAACCGAGTTAAGTAATTAATTTTAAATGAAATATTTAAATACATTTTGATTTGGGAAAAGTGTCCCTTTGGAATTCGGTAAATGATTGTGATTATGATGAGTGGTTTATTGTCTGTGATCTGTTCAATATTTTATTTATTTTAATTACAATAACGGGCGGAGCCCAATTTGTACAATGGCGTGTTTTGAATATATTCATGTAGTAATGTAAGAATATAGATTTGAATAAACAAGTCAAAATAATCTGTTGATACTTAACTAGAAAATATAAATTTAATGTTGTTATACATTTGATCTACACACGATTCAAATTTTAATATCAAATACTATCTAGTAAAGAACATTTAATAAGTTGATTATATTTTTAATTTATAGGTAATTGTGTTGCCAGGTTTTTAGTGTGGTGAAATTCGAGAATTGAGTTATAACATTGAGATTGTTTTATGGTAGTGAAGTAATCACGTAGTATAGTTTGAGTGTTTCTGCATAAACCACTATGGGAAATACATTTAGTGGAAGATTGCGCATGCGCTGAACGTAGAACTTCAATGTACGTACACAAATCCATTCGATTAGTTTTGAATAAAAACATAACAATTAGTTTAGTCCTAATGTACTTTTTTGAAAATAATTATTTTAAGCTCGAATGTTAAATACAAACTATAAAATAACCATTATAAAAAATTAAATATTTTTCCGTTATCATATAAACTATATCTAAAGATTGATGTTTTTCCGGGAGTGAAGGAAATTAATGTAGCAATGCATGTTTTGGACAAGGTTATGAATCATTAAATAAAGAATAATACGCGATCCAGTAAACTATGAGAATATCCCATGACAATTCAATATGGCATCCAGTTTTAGTAGATTCTGATACCAATGTATTTTTTTTTTTTTTTTTTTTTTTAATATACAATCGACTTCATATAATGGGTAAAAATTTCCAGTTTTTAGTACTATTATTTTTGGATTTATAGCTAAATAACTTTAATTGATTTGATGGAAATCTAATGAAATGGAATATATTATCTTTTTGTTTATGAAATGAAGTGAGAAACCTGTTTTCTAACCTAGATATTTATTGAAAATGAGGCCTAGATATTTAACTTAGTGTATGAAAAATAACAGAGTGGTTTAGTAAGCCAATCCCTAAGACTATTTATTAAGTTTATTGGCCAATCCCTAAGACGGAAAGAAAAAGTGGTATGAAAATATTTTGTTTCATTGATTTTAAAACTTTAAATACTTTTACAAAAAACTTTTCGTAGGACTCTCACTGTTATTCTAAAAAAAAAGGTAATATAGTTAAAGTTTAAATTTGTGCTCAATTTTTAGATAAGTATACTGAGAGTTGAAAAAGGAATTTGGTAACATAATGCAAGTGGAAATTGGTCTTTTGTCGTTCATCCCTCAGGTAAGATTTTGGTGGTGCGTGTATAATTTTGACAGACCCGTTGTACTACTGGCTTTTCAGACAGATGCCGTGAATTGTGATGCATGATAATAGCATGAATTCGTATTGAATTCATAAAATCATACTGAGTGGTGCCATGATTCAAACACAAATTTATTAGAAAATACAAAACCTTAAATTAATCGGCGACTGTGGAAATTTTCTTATCTTTAACACTCAAAACAATACAAAGGCCAATAATAATGGCAGAATATTATTTATATGAATTCAATGATAATCGTGAAAATGATCAATTTAGTCGCGTTTTCAAATAAATATTGATTTGACTCGTTTTGGATTTTTTTTGTCGTAAAAACGTAAACATCAATAGATTCACCTATGAGTAAACTACTGAATACAATCTTATAGTATTAACATGTTCTTACGTGGCGTCCTGTTCAAATGTGTATATAAATGAATTTTTGGACGTTAAAAGACCCGGCGTAAAGAATTGCATTCCTTTGACCTTATGCAGGGGATTTTTCCTCAATTGAGTCGAATTGACAAGGTGCCCCAGCATATTCGACTAAAATACAAAACAATATTCGTATATTTTACAAATGTAAACACTGTTTTTATAAAACAGGAAAATTAATATGTTGCAATATACGTATTTTCAATAAAAAGCATGTTATAATGATTGTTGCACTTCCAACGGTCCTGCATCAGAAATCAATCACGTTATATTCACAGACTCTGTTTGACAAAACAGGAAATGCCCTAGTGTATTTTTTCGGAGTTCGTTACTATCAATTAGTTTTCTAAATGACAACAATTTCAAGCATGTCTCAACATGTTTATACCGTACACAGTGAACACGTTATCACTGCATAATTTTGTCGAAACATTTAAATTCAATGAACTCACTTGTTCCTCATACGCTTTTTTCGGGTTGATTTTGTCATACAGTCTGGGCTCGGAGAAAAACGTCCTATTCTTCGAAGCCTGACGATATTGATATAATGGACACTCTGCTAAATACCACGAGTACAAAACGCTTTTTTTCTCCAACTCAAAACATATGCTGTACAATTTCAAGAAAAAATGTTTGGTCTGAAAGCCTATTTCGGCGACACGGTGGTTTATATCTTGGCATCGTTCATTGGTTAACTTCAATGTTGATTCCGGAACTTTTTCGCATCTGAAGTCATCAAACTCGAAATGTTCATTCTCGTACCCGATAAAAGTCGTGTTTATACATTGAACCATTATTTCACTAATGTTTTTTTCTGAGACATATACAGGCGTTATGAATTTGCTGCCCACGCATGCCAAATTAAAATAATCCTGGTATCTACTGTACAAAAGTCTATGTCTGTTTGGGTGAATCACTTTGGGATAATCGCTCGTCTTGTTCATTGTAAACGGTATGGGCTGATTGTAGTCTACCAGTGCCATCGGCAAGTAGCAATTGAGATGTTCTTAAAAAAAAATAAAAAAATAAATAAAATTAACATAAATTTGAGAAATGTTGAATGTTAATAGATGTTACACTAGTATTAAATTGTAAAAATACAGAAGAGTATTATTCGGTAGGTCATAGGCCAATATGATGTAGAATATCGGGATTAATACGTGATTGTAGGTTACATACGATAATTTTATACGTTATATATAATATATAATAATTATTAAACTATATATGTTTTATCTTTTATTTTTATTGAAATAACTGTACTTGGTGCCAGTTGGTAGATAATTTCTATACATTCAATTTAGTTCCGATTATTCGTTCGTAAATGTAGTACGTGTTTTGTGCATTGTGGGTTTATTATTGTACAATAATTTTATAATATCGATATATCGCGATACGATATCGAGAAAAAATAAACGATATAGATATTGAAAATTATGTCGTTGGCAGTGGCGCCGAGCTCTAAAAAAAGTTCTATTGTCAAATTTATTTTCACAAGGTACCACCCACCAAAATTATTCCAACTATTATATTACTTTATGTCTTATGATACTACCTACGTTATATGAGGAGCCTTAAGATTCTAATGACCATTAGGGGCTAGGCCCAGTAGGCCCCTAGGACCACCTACCCCATTTAAGCTATTGTTTTAACAACACTTATTAAGGGGGTTCGGCGCCACTGGTCGTTGGCCATCACTATTATGTGATATAATACGAGAATATTTGCTGAAATTGCCTACCGATCAATTTGAAAGAAAATGTTATCAAGTTTCTACAATTATTGTTTGTAATTGATGGGAATTTCAAGTTTTGAAATTTTCTATTTTGAAATTGTGACTCAATTGTTCAGTAATTCTTTCAACGACTTGTATTGACAAAAAATATTATAACAGACAAAAAGTAAACAAATCAACGTGTAGTATAATATATCAAGTATGTAGTAATACGTCAATAATGTATGGTGAAAATGTCAAGTTTCTACCAACATTGATTTCGGAGTTATGGCGGAATTACTAATGTCGATTTAATGAAAGTGTCGTTTACGGAACATTTTGCCATTTTTACTCCATTCGGCTGTTTTTCCTCTCGGCTGAAAAAATCATTGAAATGAGAGGTTAATAAACCTTTGAAGTAATATAAATACAAAATTTTCGATCTATAGAGTTGCTTGATGAAACTCTTGGACGAAGCTAATGTGAGCAAAAAGTGCCTCCAGATAAAAAAAAAAATAAACACCATTGTAAAACCATGAGATACTTCACGGTTAATATTCGATATCCGATTAGGCATTCTAAGTAGCAGTTATATTATTCTTTTTTTATACCTATATTATTATTAAATGATAAATTAAAAGTTAAAAACTTAAAACGAATATTTAAATGTGAATATTGAAGTTGAAAATTATAAGAATTAATAATTAAGGCGACTATTTTTATTTTAAGCATATGTATCAATTTATAACTCTCTGTCTTCGACACAAGCTAAGCTTACAGAAGATAGATAATTCAAATGTACAGTTAATGTAAAACTGTATATTTGTTTATTTTAAATAAATAATAAATTTTTTAAATTTTAATAATTTCATACCTAATAATTAATTTATTACTTTACAATATTTACAGTTCACAGTCAATAGTCATTATTAGAAAAAAAATTATATTAATAATAACTATAATAAATATATTATGTATATAATCCATGGTGTTAAGTATGTCTGTTTTTTTTTATTTTTAATGCGTTTTTTGGCTAAGATAAGAAATATTGAGAAATGTATAACGTAAGTTTGTTTTACATTGAAATGTTTTTTTTCGTATGGAATCGCCTTTTTTTTTTTGATAAAAATTGATTTTAAGTTTTAAACTAAAAAAAACTTTTTTATACTTAATTGATATTTCCAAATTTGATGAGGATTTTATTGAAAAATATTGCTAATTAAGTGAAATTTATGATTTTTGTCAAAATTCTAACATTAAAAGCGCGTAAAAAAAAATCCTGAGTATCGATGTTTGAAATATTTCAGAACTTATAACTGCTGATATCTCACTCGTATGTAAGATGATAATACATTTTCAGGCTTTCATATCAAATATTTAAAATTTCATTACATAAAAAATTCCGAAAAACGAGATATTTTCAACAATTTAAAAGTTCTATAAATAGCCCGAAAGTGGCTAAATTTTTCCAAACTTTTGTAAAATCTATAAATAAGTGATATCAATATTTGGTGAAAATTTCTAGTATCTAGGGCCATTATTTGTAGAGTTATGACCGATTAAATAAATTGGTTCTATGAAAATCTCGTATGCAAAAATTTTACTGTTTTTACTGAAATTTCGAAAAAGAAAAAAATGATTTATCTAAAAAAGTAACTAGATGGAATATTATACTGATATATTCAGATGATGGATGAAATTTTCAAACCATCATTACTACCCAACAACGTGATGACGTACATAAAATATAAAAAAAACACATCATTGTAAAATCGAATATAACTTAAGTATCTCTCAATGTCTTAGAGTAAAATCATTGAAACTTTTCATGAATTTGATTTTTCGTGAAATCGATTTATATAAGTCATCTGCAGCTAAAAAATAACAAATGTGAGAAACTTGTAAGTTTCATCAATTACCAACAATAGTGACAAATAATTTGATAACATTCGAAAAAATTTGACTAAAATTGACTAAATTTTGAAATTATTAAATGTCTTGTATTTCGAAAGTTTTTATTTTCTCAATTTTAAACTAATTTACGCATACCGTGAAGCTAAAAAACAAAAATTTGTTCGTTGGATAATATTTACATTAAACAATACCAGGTTGTTTCTAACATGTTCGTCTTTGAAAATATTTTACTGAACGTTTAGTTACTAATTTTGACTTGGATAATATCAAAGTTTTGTTTTTTATAATGTAGCTTCACTTTTGAAGACTCATTAGATAAATGTAAACAATGCATCGGATCTTTTAAAACTAGAACATTTCACAACCAATTTATCTTATTTTTCTCACTCTCTTTAAGGCTAATAGATAGCTTAATTGTCCACTTATCTCTTCTCAGAATTATTTTCTGAATGCGATAATTTCTTATTGGTTTGAATTTAAAATCATGTCATACAACCCAATTGTGCGCTAGGTGTGCCAATCGTAAACCTTGCTCATTTCTGTGCTATTCACTCGTCAGGAATATTTTTGTTGAGTGGCAAAATGATGAAGAATACATTTTTTTTAATGTCTTATTGGTATTTTTATAAGTTTTTCAATAAAAATAGTTTCATCGAATTGTTTACGAATGTTCTAAAAGTATAGTTTTGTTTGTATTATTCAAAGTTCTCAAACATGGTTAGTTTATAGAATACAATTATTAACACGATAATTGAGCATTTATAAAATGGTTGATTGAGTGTCTCGAAGTCACCAAACGGTGAGTAATAAAATCCGACGTTTTCTCATATATTTGGTGTTTTGACCTAGAACGAAGTTATTCATGAGCACTATGCTTTTATTTAAAGTTTATCAATACTTGTCGAGTTTTCATTATTAATTTGATTAAATAGTATAACCTCATTTTCATTATTTTCATAGGTTAAAATTGGAACACTTGATTCTTTTTACTGTCAAAAATGACCTTATTTTTCATACATTAATATTACGCTATATATTTAAATTCATAGTATTCACTGATTTCATTTTTAAAGAACTTTTTGCCACCTTTGCTTAACTAAATTCTAAAATTCATATGATAACAATTACTTGTAGATTTAGATTAAAGGAGCGAGTTATGTGTTATGTGTATAATAATAAAATAATTAACTAATTTGAAATATCCCGAGGTTTTGAAAATGTAAAATCAAACGACGTACTCGTTTAATTATTCTAAGTTATTGATTGTTCTTAAACAGCAAATAAAAATATGTTTACAAACGGTAGGTAATTTACCTGTCTCAGGTGCTCCGAGAAATCCATGCTGAAAACCATATTTTTTTGAATTAAATTTTCTATAACTATTTATCGTGAAACATTGAGACGATAAAATTATGAATATAATATTTACATTTAAATGCATATTTACTCATGTATGATGTGAAGCAAATATGCATAGTCTTTTCTGGTACCTACGCATTTATCTAACTGAAAACAAATGTAACGCGAATAGCAATTATACTCGAGTTAAGTGTATAATTATTTCCAATCACCGCCGCGATTAATCATAGTTCTAAACACAAAACCGTTTGTCAATTTAATTTTTAAACTCTTTATAATGCTTTTATAGATATCACTCTCCGGAATTTTAATGACAATACGTTTCTGTTCTCCTACTGTTAAAACCAAGTGTACGTAAATTGTCCATGCTTATCAAATGGAAAAAAAAACATAATCACATGTATGGTATTCGTACTCAGTGCGTCTAACATAACGACAGATTTGTATTGTAACTGTCAGTGTTCTGTACGTTTTTCAATTATAATAAAGCGAACTAAGAAAAATGATAAAAAGTTCACCGCAGTATTTTACGTTTAATTCTCAAATAAATTTATGTGTAACACAGTTTTCACATTTTTGGCACCGTTGTGGTCAATGATCATTGTTAATACTTAAAATGTCAAAAATCGTTGCACATCGTGTTATGGTAGATTTCACGTCGATGTTTTAACGGTACCACGATATTTTTCACAAAATTATGTCACATACTATTTTTAATATTTTCACACAGCAAATAATTGGATTTTATCAATACAAGTGATTGTTAATAATTTTAATTTGCATTACCTTAGTATACCAAAATAATTTTTTTGTTTTTTTCATTGTTTAAAATGTATATAGCTGAACAAATTTTTTCGAAAAAAAAATTAGTGATTAATTTTAATTTACTAAGTATGCATTTTATACGAGACTATGCATACATTCTATTCTCTTTATAAAACCAAAATTTGTAATTCGTCATACAATGGAGATCTAAAACATCCATTGAATGGTTATGTGGTTTGTATTTTCAGATGATTAATGAAAAATGGTTTTTAACATTGTTGATTTCATAAAATGTTCAGTTATAAATTTGCAGTATTAAGAACGCAATTTCAGATCATTGATAAAACTAAAAAATTGCAACTCAGGTGAAGTCATAATTTATTATTAAAATAAGTCGATAACTAGTTTCATTTCTAGATTTAGCCAAATATTATTACCTAACTAAATATGTTAACAAAATATTTCAATTTTAAGTAAAAAAAATCGGATATACCAAAATCGAAATGTTTCACCTTTGTTCAATTTACAAGGCATAAAACGATAAAATATATCTGATATGTACCCAAATGAAACACCCCATTTTAAGTAATATATTGAAATTTGCGATTTGGTTTTAATTAAATTATAGATGATAACGAATCTTAATCGAATATGAGTTTTCAAAATTCGATACGTATTTAACACACACGGCATTGTTGTAAGCATTTTTTTTTCGAGTTTCAGGCTTCACTTCCAGGTCCAGCCAAATTTTACCGTTTTCACTCGGTTTTTTGGCAGCTTTTTCTCACGCCTGGAAAAATTATTCAGAATAGTGAAGAATGAACACTCAAAGTACCATCTCCGTGCGACTTCCGATCTATTGAGCTGCCGGATGAAACTTTCGGAGCATTATTACAGTTTTTTACAGACAAAACAATTAAAACATAAATAAATAAGCATTATTGTTAAACCCTAAAATCCTTTGCTTTACTCAGAATCTAAAATAATTTACTTTTGTTTGTTTTAGATTTTTAAATTTACATCAAACAATTATTATATCAGCCACTCACATTTGAAAAAAAAATCCTGTATACGCCACTGTGTCAAGTGACTGTTGTGTTACCTGTATTAAAATTGCACGAACAGGAGGATTAGAGCACGTGTCTCGTAAGTACTGTTTGTTTGTTTCCAAGAAACAGTTTCAGATTTTATGCACTTGTGCTAATGAATCTACCCCCTCCCATAATCATTTCTATATGTAGATCACATTATTCCCTATTCCGCTGTAGCTCCGAGTTCTCGTACGGTTATGGTTCTCGAGCGAACGTAAGTTATTAAAAATATTGCGCCCCATCAATAGTAGTGACGATAATAACTATTATTATTATTATTATTTTCATAGACAGATACTGGAAAGATGCAAAATTAGTTCGGTTATCACGTCCGGGCGATCTGAGTCGCCGCGCCGGTGTCTCGCGCTCGTGAACGGCACAAGAGTGGACTCGTTTCTGCAGTAACGTTTAATAAAGCGCGTCGAGATTTCCCGTTAAACGCGAACTGTTGATGATAAGCTTAATACGTATTATGTAAATGCTGGCGGTGGATGGCGAGAGCGACCGGGAGAGAGGGAGAGAGAGCGAAAGAGAGAAAAGCAAAGACTGACAGGAAATTGGATTGAGACGTTTTTTTCCTGCCCTGCGACTTGTTTTACGTTTTTTCGTCTTTTATTTTTATACTTTTATTCTTTTTTTTTTTTTTTTTTTTTGTAGCTCGTTAATCGGAGACCTTTATAAGTCCGAATTTCCCAAAAGGCCGCGTGCCTTTTGTTTTTTATCTTTCGCCAAGTTTTTAATTCCACAACGTCCCCGCGTGTTCTATCGGCCCTACCAAACACTTGGACGGTGGTCGGCGAGCCGGAGGGTAGAGGAAAAAAACATCTTTGGGACGTTAAATAGCACTTAACGGATCCCGAGTGTCTTAATCGGCCGCATTACAGCAATAACTAAGAGTGCTCGGTTGTGTTGTAATTGCGATTCGCGCGGTGAACGACTGTTTTGGATAATTGTACCGGAAAAAAAAAATCAAGGAAAACTAAAAATAAAGTACCTTCTCTAGTTCGTGAGTTCACTTCTGAAAAGTATTCACAGGACGTCACGAATTGTATTCGCGATACCGGTCAACGTTGGCTGGACGAACGTCGTAGTTCCGAAACCCTCTGAAAAGTTCCGAATAATGTTTATAAAATAAATTTTACATTCAATTCAATAACCGTTTTAACGGTGTTATATTTATACTTTAAAGGTTGAATTTTAAATTATATATTTACAGCCTTATTGAACAAATCACGGAAAAAATAGAAATTGTTTCTGATTAGGACATTTTTCTAATGAATTAAACACCGCATTTTGAATTTCTTAAATCGAGTAAAAAGACCAAATAATTTTAGCTCGTCAGCAATAAATTGTTTAAGTCATAAAAGTTTTGTTGACTGCCACAATGACGGTAATGAAATTAAATACTGAAGTACCTGCTTACTATAAACGCGAAGACGGATTATTTATATGTTTGTTACGTTCAGTTTTTACTGTGATAATATTTAACGGAAAAATCAATATAAATAATGTGTACTTGATTCGAGATGTATGATTTAATAAATATGTATTTGTGTTCTTAAATTGTTGTTTGTGATATAAAATAATAACTATGACTCGTGTTGCCGTTGCGTAAAAGAACTAGGAAAGTATTGTACTATACAATTAACTTGATCATTAAAGAGTAAAAATATATAGGTACTGTAAATAATTCCGAAGAAAAAGTGTGTTTGATCGACAACTAAATGGCAGTGTGTGAGTGTGGCGTATCGCATTAGCAGAGCTTTGAATAGTTTACAGTCAACGGGTGAGATTTTTTGTTTTTTCTTTCATTTCGATCTCAGAGACTATTTTTGTTATGAAAATTAAACAAAAAATTATGTATTTCACAAAGAAAGTGGTATTACAAAACCTGCATTATATATAAGTAGCAGTCTCATTTAAAATACCTAACTTTAATTTATTATTTGAAAAATATCTTTCTACTTTTTTTTTCAAATACATCATATAATATGTATTAACGTGTACGTTCCGAAAATTGTGTTTATAATACGTATTACCTACAGCGCTTTATTTTTGCTCTCGCAAGCAATTCAAAAACTTACGGAAAGCAATTAAAAATAAATATATCAATTAGGATTTTGATTAAAAAATGTGATTAATCTTCGCATAGAACTCTCGCTCTACAGTTATAATTGTTTTGTTTTTGCATCCATAACCATGGAGAGTATAAATGAACAGTCAATAGCTTTTACTCTACATAAATGAACAAAAAAATGCTAAAACTTAAAAGTTGTATACTTCATTATTTTTGTATGATAAAAACAAAAAACAACTTAAACTTATTTACAATTCACATTTGAAAAACTAAACTTCAACCATACAAATTTGTCTTAGTAATTCATCATACATGTTAATTGAATAATTTGCAAGGATAATTGTGATTGTAGATAAAAGTAAAAAAAAAATAAAAATATTTATCAAATTTGATTAAACGTGTTTACGACAATAAGTTAATATTACACCATATTATATTTCAATGAGCTTATATTATTTAAAATGTACGTCAATGATGTAAGTAGAAAATCTTACTGTTTATCAACAGTACAGCGTTATTGTTTATTATGTATTTTAATTATTGATATGTACATTTTATTATGAATAATATCGTTGATATTTTAGGATACTCTATAAATAATTTTTCATTCAAAATACTTTGACATAACAAACATATCATTATCAATTGACTTCATATTTTTGTAATATATCCAATTTCAATATATTTCAGTGTAATAATATATATATATATATATATATATATATATATATATATATATATATATATATATATAATAAAATCAAAGGCCAAAGCATTTTCGTACTTTTGATTTGGCATGTATGTCACCTTTTATAGATAAACCTCATGGACATTCGCTATTGTTTCTTACCAAATATTAAAATTTCATTTAAAAATGTTTAAATATCATACAAACAGAAAACTTTAAATTAAAAATAATGTTGGTCAATTTAATATTTATGAAATATGGTAATATTGATGTTAATCGTTTTTGAAAAACGAAAGAAAACTCATAATGAATTGTTTTAATTACCTCAGGCTGAATGATTAAGAATATTAACAATTTTCTTGATTAGTAAGAAATAACCGAACTTTGATTAATAATTATGTTATTATGTTACGAATAGTGAAATTTATTATTATTATTGCTAAAGTAACGATTTACAATAATGGTAAATGTAATTCATCATATCCCAAACAAATTAAATAGTGAATTGGGGTTTACAGTTAAATTATTATTATTTTTTTTTTTTGTACTTAACTATGCTCTTAACTATATTTAATTGTTTTCGATTTTGATTATTTTTAACCAACAGTGCTTTGATGCTACAAATAAGATTTGAAAATTTCACAAATTATGTATCAGCAGATTTTTATTTATTTCTTTTTAAAACCTTTTAAAAATTATTCACTACATTCTACATAGAATTGTTGATTATCGATTTCGAATTTAAAACAAAATCACGCAACACTTATCATGTGCCAAGTAAGCAAATCGTGGAAACAGTTTATCTAAGGTTCATACTTACATCTTTTTCGAGGAGTGAAGTTACAAAAGACTAACTTTTTCCTTTTTTGGTTTTTTTTATTAATCATAAATATGTATATGACGGTTCTAACGCTCGTCGGATATTTAATGCTGGACAAACTAGTGAATACGGCGACGAACCGTTAATTTTAGTCGCAAGGCTACTTACTCTATAACGTGGGTATGCTGAGAAATCCGTAATAAATAAACTACCTCAAATGAGCGAATGGCCCCGGGACTTAAAGTTTTTTAGTGCATTTGAACTGAACGGTGGTGTTTGTAAGAGACCTGATAGGGAAAGAAAGAGACCGATAGTTTGGCATACGAAAACGACAATAATTACGAGTGTGTACAACGTTCGTGTATGGTAGTCTACTGTTGCCACCATACGCGCGACGGACTCGAGCACGATTGTCCCCGCGAACAACAATAATAATATTATTATTATGTGAACATCAACGAAACGTATATGGGTCTATTTTCCGAAGATTCTAAGATAAGCGTACCGCGCGCGAGCATCATTAGGCACGTTTCCCTGCGCCCGAGTGCCAATGCTATTGAACACAACAGAACTTAACCCATTTAACTTGTGCGAATCGTTTGCCAAACGCCCAACACGAGTGTGTGTGTGTGTGTGTGTGTGTGTGTATTATAGGTGTTGGGGTGAGCGCGTTTATGTGTGTGTGTGTGTGTGTGTGTGTGTGTGTGTGTGTGTGTGTGTGTGTGTGTGTGTATATGTGTGTGCGAGCGTACGTGCTCACGAGTGTGTACGTCTGTGCAGATATCCCTCTGGCTCGAGTCCAGCCGACTCCGTAGAACGGCATGCGTCGATTTTCGGCGATCGCCAAAAACCGCCACCCGATAATAATAATATATTCGATTCGACCCGACCGAGTCCCGACCGTCGCTCATCGTTCTGCTCCCTCTACTTACGCACTCCTGCCGCCGCCGTCACCGCCTGTGGCGTAGGTTGATGCCTGGTCCAGGGACAGACCGACAGGGTGTATTGGGCTTCGTAATGACATCGTAAACAATGGACGTTGCAGCATTGTCTCATCACTTAGGGTCCATTAATATTTATCACCGCGCTTTTCCGAGGTCGATCGGTGCATTATTTCAAGTGCGCGCTCTCTGTACATTCTCCATAGTGAATATATTGAACTTTAACAGGCCCGACGTTCGTGAGCTGGCGTGGAGCTTGGTAGAAGCACTACAGTAGATGACGACGACGACGACGACGATGATAATAATCATAATATCAATAATAATAATAATAATGATACCGTGGCGCCTTCTCTGCTGCACGCCTTTATCCCCAATCACCGACAAGTCGGCCAGAAGCAATTCAAACTTGGGCCGGAGGAACCAGAATTTCGGTCTGCCGTCATTAGTCTTCTCGTTATTCGATCCTCCACGGGATTTCTGAGTTCACTAAATATTCGGGGGGTACTACAGATTGTATTTGAAAATGTGGTATTTTATTAATTCTTGTTTATGCCACCGACGGGCCGTCGTTTTTGAAGCGAATACAACAATAATCAATGGCAAGATCGTTATCAAACTAAAATCGTTTTCTTTTCAAATCGAGTACAATGTATGGAATTGGAAATTAGACATTTTTGTCGAAAAAATAAAATAAGGATATTGATCTATTGAGAATAAAATCAATATTTTCAAAAAATATAATCTTTGAAACCGTTACCATAATATGATATTTGAAAGATAATTATACCGATAAAATTATACATAATACATTTATATGGTTTTTTTTCTTGAATGTCCATTTTGAATTATCTGAAAAATTAACATGCATATTAATACGCAATTGAATTGATATCAACTAGTTATATAACAATAGTATAACTATTTTACCTCAAATTTTAGATGTTTGAAATGTACATGGTGTTTTGGCAGGGTGCATGTTAACTTTTCTTTGGACGTGTGAACATTATTTTGACCTTGCCAAAAATCACAGCTACGCGGTCTCTTATTTGTATACGTTTTGGCGAAACCGACTATTTTCATGCTTGCTTATCCGTTTTACTAATGCTAGGTCATCGAAAGAGGTGTCAAGTTATTGTTCTAGTTTACTTGTGTATTTTGTGAAAGACACAATTTTGGAAATGTTCCCAATCACGAAATCGTTGGTTATGGACTATGGTCTATGGAATACATAAATTTCGGAAATAATAATTTATTACGAGTGTCCATTTAATATAATATTTATCTTCACACATTTTTCCACGTAGTATAATTTTATATAAAATCAATACAATTTTTCGGTCAGACATGTTTCGGTAAAATTAACAAAACTGAATAATAATAATAACAATGAAAATAAAAACGAAATCGTTACTTCGTAATACGTTATTTATTTTATAGGTACTTAATTTTAAACTTGATAATATATTTTATGTACAATTATTCGATTTTTATTACTCGGGTGTTCACCATTAACATTATAATATAAGTGCACGCTTTGTGATAATACACAGTGAGAACAAAAAAGGTCGAGTTATTATAATAATATATACATAAATATACGAGTATATAATATATATTTTTTATATACGTATATAAAATAAATGTATATATATTTTTCAATTTTAAATAAATTATATTCTCATTACTTACGGCCTGATACGTGCCATGAACACAGCTACCTGCATAACTTGTGGTTTACCCACCTAACGTATTCACGAGTTATTCATGTCGGTTGACATTGCCAATGGTGGTCGTATTTCTGGAATTGAACTCGGCTACGTTTTTCAACTTTTGTTTGACCGCCTTGACACTTTCGAGGCCCGTTAGCACCTGACCCTGCGTGTGAAATCGTTGAATGTCCACACAGATTAGTAAACGCCATGCGATTATGTGGCATTGTTTCTTTGTGAACTGGACATGACTAATAACGCTTTCATTAAAATCATGAGTATTTACAATTTAAAATATCACTCGACCGATAAATATCATAATTTTTTAATAATTTATATTATTTAATAAGTTTATTTATTTTTTTTTTTTTTTTACTTAGAGTCGATTGCGCGTTTCTGTTGAAATATCACACATTGCTTCCATTTGTATTTTTAACACTTAATCAGTGGTTAAAGTCGTGGGGGACGTAGAGGACATCGGGTCTTAGTTATACTTATTCGATCAACATTTAAACGTTCTCTTTCGGTTGAATCCCTAAAGTCCGGGGGACGTTTTAATTATTTGATTTCCAATTAAAGTGCGAAGAGCGTTAAAATACATAAAAAATACCTACAAATGGAAAAAATAGTAAACATTTCAATTGAAGAAATGAGGTGATGAAGTAAATGACGAAAAAAATTTTACGATACACAATCCGAAAAGGCGACAATGCCGAGGTAATCGAGACTAGGAACTACCAATATTGTATATTTTGTTTTTCCGATTCTTAGCTTCAACTGCAGCCTACTGTGTTTAGGGTATTTCGGTATTGGTATCACGGGTCTAATCAGCTCACGTAATTTTGATGATAACTCTTAGGTTTTAGTTATATCAGCAGCGTTTTCATGAGCGTCATACAAAAATTAGGCGTTTATTTTGTGATGTTTAAGATACGATTGATGTTTGATGTAATATTGAAAAATTATATTATCTTTCTCTTAGTAAGTACTTCAATTATTAACGTTTTATACGATGAAATATTATTGAATGAACTTAATAACAATAATGTTGATCAAATGTTAAAAAAAATATTAAAAAAAAAATAACGATGGCGTATAGTCGGTGGCTGTCGTCGTTAGGTTTAACCACTTCACCAGGTCAACACATTACGTAGACGTCGATCTCAAACAGCCGTGACTAACCTCGACCGGTGATGTTTATTGTCTACACTGTAATTTTACGGCGTTCACTTTAAAATTTAAATACTTTATATTTAATTATTATTATTAGTATTTATAATTAAATATTTTACTTGTCTAGAGTATCATAAATTTATTACTTTCAATTTACGACGTCTTAGTTGATGTTATTCAAATATTCGTCTGAAAAATTGGCCCTCATTTTTAAGTATAATATTTAATAAGACAAGTGCACTTTTATATTATATTCTGAGTAATTCATATGATTTTTTGCTTTTACATTGATCTTTTTTTCTTTTTTTTTCAGAAGATACTTTTTGATATAATATACTTCGTTCAAAATTTTCTTCTAATAGCTCTGTAGATTGGAAATTGCACGTAGCTAGTTCTTTAAGGTTCCAGGTATGAGGGAAAATGGCCGAAAAACCTAGTAAAAACAGAACAATTTTGTATGAACGTCACTAAATCAAATTTAATTATTTGGTTTAAATTCCCAAAGTAATGATGCTAAAAAATTGAAATTTTCACAATATATAAAAATGATATATTATTACACAATGCAAAAAAGTAAAAAAAAAATAAATTTGACAACTTTTGGGCTGAAATAAAAAACTTTGAAAATACTTCCTTTTTTAAGTTTATCTAAAACCACATTTTTAATATTTGAGGAAAAATTTTTAAAATATAATATGACTATAATCATATTCCTAAAAAACGATTAAATTAATTGAATTAATTGGTAGAAATGTCAAATGTACTTTTGTACAAAAAGGATAAAACATTTATACTTAAAACGTTAAGGTTATCGAATAAATAGTTTGAATGTCATGAAATAGATAGATTGTAAATATTAGTTTTGGATACATTTTATGAAATAAGACTTATGTAATATTGAAAATGATGTTTAATGAAAATTTTATCGGTGCGCTTAAGTTTCCTTTTAGCAGTTTTCAATGAATATACATTGTCTCTAAATGCTCACTCATTACCGAGAAAACTGCTGGCTCGTCTTAAACTAAATGGATAAACTTCTTCACTTGAACTGGTCTAATTCAGTTTAAACAACTTCCATAGAATTGAATATACTCACAACGGTAGGAAAGTTTTTACCACTAATTTGAAAGAGGTTGATAACTTTCTAAAATTAATCGAAAAATAGACATTATTCAATTAAAATGACGTCAATCAAGAGTAAAGCATTTGAATTTCCTTTGAAACACCATCGGACGAATTAACATTTTAAAGAATGCCGTTGAACGAGAGAGAAAACTTATTATTTCTTTATGAAACAAAACACTAGACTAATGTTAAATTACACGAGCACATTACTAAAGTAAAAGGGTTGAAAAATATTCAAACGTTTCAGTATAAGTGTGTAACTCAGTAATTTCAAACGGGATAAGTAATGAAACGAAAACTGTATTCAGAGTATGTATATAGGTGTTGATGAAATAATGACAGGAAAAAAAAAAGGAAAGTAACAAATATTTTTTTTATCGTTTTTTTTTCTTTTTTTTTGTCTTTTTGGCGTAACAGTTTTCCGTCGAACATAATTTATTATAACCGAAAAAGACCTCGGCACTATTATCGGAGCAGCGTACGTCTGTTATAAATTGCGTCGAGGTCCTTGAAATAATGTGCAGTGGACTGACGAAATTGATAGTGAAAGGGACGGAGTGTACAGTCGGCGTATAACACATGCGACGAGTACGGTGACTAAACATTGTTCGCTCCGCACCTGAACAATGCGGGTTTATTGTACGTCCTTCTGAAACGAACGTCGTGCCACGTGTGACCAGTGAACCTGTATCTACAAGTCCGTGGTGTTTTTGAATCTGTTGCGATGTGATCGATACCGTCATCAATGAGTCACGTTAAACGATACGTCTCGATTTTAAAATACGTAACCCTCCTAAATGTCGTAAACGATTCGAGACGGTGAAATCGTAAAATAATCACAACACATTTTTTTCTTTTATTTTTGCCATATAGGTGTCAAAAGTCGATTTAAAAAATTATCGTATTCATATTTATTCGTCCGTTCCATATCCATATAGTCTGTAACCAATATGAAGTATAAACTGAAAAAATTTGGTTTTTTTTTTTTAAAGATTTTGAATGAAGTGAAAGATTTAAAATCTATATATATATATATATATATTTATATATATATATATATATATATATATATATATATATATATATATATATATATATATTATAATTATATGACGTGTAATGTTATTATTATTATTATTGTTTTAGTTGTTAGGTTTCGCTTTTTTGGGTTGTATTTTTTTCAAAAACCCATGTTCAGCCACTCAATAGATTAGAAATGTTGATTTAGAAACCTAACTGCGAAGGGGTGACTTTTCTCTATTCTCAAACGTTTTTCAAAGCGTAGAAGAAAAACTACAAATATAGTCCAGTCAAACGATAAAACTTTCGGGGAACGAGATTTCCGTCGGTTCGCTTTTAGTTAATTAGTCAATATTATTAACCGTTCCAAAAGCATTTGCACTAAAAACTTGAAATTTTGACCATTCAACGACAATATCGAGTGAGCGAGTGGAACGCGTTAAACGAAACGCCTTACTGTATAAAACGTGCACAACAAACACTGCGTGAATAATTACTGAAAACGGTGCACCTCGAAAATACAACGATAATAGCTTTGACTCGACGTTATTTTCGTTTCCAGATCCGCCGGGAGCTTTGCAGTACCGACGTGTGCAGTACGATATCACAGTTACTCGTATGCGGACCCGTTGAGTTTCAGTCGTGGGAGAAAATAAATGACCGGATACGACCGGTCGTGTTTGGAAAAGAACACACGACTGTCGGGTCTCTGTAAATTGCGTCCCATTTCAAATTTTTTATGTAAATTGCGGCCCGGGTATATTTTATACATACGTAAATTGCGGCCCAGGTATATTTTTGTTCCTTTTCAACTATTTCTTATTAATATGTAAATTACGTCTAAGCTTTTTTTCCACAAAACCAATATTTTCCTTCCCATTTTTCAGACTTAGGACTATAACTATAACAGACTTAAAACTATCTATACAAATATTATAATCATCAAATTTAAAAAAATACTTTCACGTTTTAACTGTGCAACACCAACGTTGAATATCATTGTTAAGAAATTTATGAAAACGAAATTTGAAACCATTAACTATTTCAACGTTTTATTCCTTTCACTTTCCATAATGTCCATTTTTATTAGATTGAAAAAAAATACTGTAAACTGTAGAGCAACCACAGATATATAAAACAACTAGATAGCCGATTCAACGAATAAAATTGAAGTCTAGAATCAATATGCGAACAGGGCAAAATATGATTGATTAATCCATGACATTTTATATTATTCCATGAAATATAATTTTTCTGTGATTGAAACCAAAGATATAATATAAAAATGTTTTATATATCAGTTATCTTTTTTTATATGGATTCGGATTGAAACACAATTTTTCGATTATAATTTATAAACTATAAACTATAAAGTGCAATTCAAGTAATTCAACATCATGGTGGTTTCTTGTTCTGTGTCTGGTTGTATCAATAGAAGACTGAAAGGAAGCAAAGTTCATTTTTTTTCGTAAGTTCCCGGGACGCAATTTACGTATATTTTATTTATTTATTTATTTATTTATTTATAATTATAAACGGACGTAAGTCCTTAAACATAATAATATACACATTGTGTGTGGAAAGTAATAACATAGTACAACGAATTAGAATGTTTCTTAATTTAGATTAAACATAATAAAAGTATTTAAAAGTACACGGGCCGCAATTTACGTATGTTTTAAAAGTACGCGGGCCGCAATTCACATAGTATATGACCATGACCGTACTTATAGAGACGCAATTTACCGACTCCGCGACTGTCGGTGTCGATGACGTCATCCGTGTGATGATTTCATAGTATTGATTTGAGAATTTCCTAAAACTCGTATGTTTGTATCTGGTTTTTACTTGGGAACGTGTTGTTTATAATACACATGAAATGAACAAAAGCTCAATGAATTTGTTTTTTTTTTTTATATATATAGACTACAATCATAGCCTAATTATTTTATCAATGTGGTTAATATCTATGAACGGCGGCAAAACGCGTTGAATTAATCTTTTAACGCGATATGCTAATATGTGATTTGTTGATGTTTTTCCCGGCGCGTTTGTTGGCATAATGTAATGAGCTCAAATCTATATTGTGATTTGCAAAAATCCCGCACGTTGATTTATCCACAACAATAACCAATACATTTCAGAAATCAATTTCTGTAGAAACACTATACATGCCAATCGAGCTGGGGTCTCAATCGTTTTACGAGCACAGTGTTTTATCATTAATTTCAAATTTGAAGCAAAAATACAATACTGATTTGTGCCGAATTTAGTGAATTGATATGAGTGGCCATTATTCAAATTCTGTACACTATCCGTGAATTTTCCTTCACTCGTGTTACGTGAAATCATATATTAAAAAAAAAAAAAAAAATCGTTAAGTTTTATGTCAGCACATCATCCGTTCACTTAAACTTGGAAACATTCAAATCAGCAAAAACACAGTGATTTGCCATGTAATGTTTTTCAAAACTCAAATGCAATTAAAAAAAAATCATCTATTAAGTTGAAATACATAAAAACTTATCATATATATATTATATTTTACCGAAATATGTGGTTTCTTTCACCAAACACTATATTTTACTATTCGTTCCGTCTTCAACAAAGAAAACATAGAAAATAATTGTAAAGAGCACAGAAATAACCATACTGTCAGGGTAACAAGCCCATCTTAAATAATTTTTGGATTTAAGGACGTTAAGAATATTAATTGTTTAAAATAATTTTCAGATTCCCATAAAGGAATTAATAAATAAAGAAAAATGTAAGTATAAATAATTTGTATTCACTAGGAGTAAGCTGGGTTATGTTATTAGTAATAATTAAAACATACGTATCAAGACTGGAAGTACATTAAATTTACCTGTAATAATTACAATCAGTTTAACTTAATTTTTCATATATTCAATTGATTTAACACTGTATATAGTATACTCGTAATATGCTCGGCGTAAATTAAGTTATTATGTAGTATTTGAAATACGTGGTTTTCACATTAGAAATTCAATCACTTTTAAGTGATTGAATACGTTTTTTTTTTTTTGAACACATTCACATATGTAAACATGTTGTAATTTATAAGTGATTACAATTTAGTGTTTTTTTTTTCAAACTTTATTTTTACGTAGATGAGTAGTATCCAAGTATAATTGTATACTTCTTACACTCTTGAAGTTCATTTTAAATTTAAAGAAATAAAAAAAAAACTGTTTAGTATATTATATTATACGGTTAAATTTACGGCTAATGAGTTTTCGGTGAAATTTTCCTATAAAGTTTTGAACGTTTTGTCATCATTTTTCTCAACACTACTAACCTAAGTATGAAGTTATGGTTACTAAAACCTAAACTAAATTACTCAAATACATGGCTACCAGATTTTTGTATTCTCCTAACATTATTTTGCTTTCCACACGCCATCGCATCAGTGCGTCAGACGGTTCATGCGAACCGTAAAGGGACATTAGGAGAAAAGATATAAAATTTAAAAGCGGAAAAATAGCAAGAAGTCAGATCAAAAGGAAAATTACTGGGATTTCTGTTGAAAATTAAATTTCTATATTATCGTAAAATAGTCAATCGATATTTGTGAAAAGTAGGTCATTTTCCAAAGCACACGGTATGTGTGTATGTGTGTGTGTGTGTGTGTGTGTGTGTGTGTGTGTGTGTGTGTGTGTGTGTGTGTGTGTGTGTGTGTGTGTGTGTGTGTGTGAATCTGTACTTCTAAAATCATATCATATATAACTACAATTTTCATGCGTACCGAGTACGGTATAAAAAATAAAAAAGATAATATATTTCGATTATACGTGCACAAGAGAAACTAGGATATATAATCGAATTTAGCGAAGGGTATATATTTTTTAACTCACTTTGGGCATTCTATATTTTACCGGCCCTTCGTCCGCCCCGCGTCTCAAAAGCCTTATTGTAAATTGAGTTTTGTATTATACACTTTCTTCATATTATATACGTCCGCACGCCGCCGTCCAGAGGAATAACGTTACACTGAGACAATCGCTTGGATTCCACCGCCGTCTCCCGCCGCCGTCACGGAGTAATCTCCTGACTCCTATTGACGTTTCGTTACGCGACGCACGCCGTGTATTGTTTTACCCTCGTGCGCCATTATTATTACTGTAGAAATAACGTGTATGGAGATCGTTTCGGCCGGTAATCCATCGGATCGAACGTCTAAACACATTTATTTTGACGTATTGAGTTGGTCGGATGATGCGGATGATGAAATAATAGAAAAAACGATTTTATTAAAAAAAAAAAAAAAAAAAAAAAAAAAATGAAAATCATAAATAAAAGGTCGGGAATTGTCGTACGATTTGGTTTGATTTATCGCTGCGTAGACTAGCTCAACGAGTAAAATTTAATATTACATAGGTACCCTATAGAATATATTGATTTGATCGAAAAAACGAAATCTACGATTATTCCCTAACGGAACGAGTTTCTTTTTTTTTTTTATTTTTACATCGTGCAACACTTTACATTGCATTACATGTAATGAAAAGTGTTAAAAAATCACCTCACAAGGTTGACAGTCGTATTGAATATATTTTCACGTACCGTGACGTCTAAATCGAATACGTCGTCTAGTATGATGTCAATATCGGTACATACACATATATATATTTTTTTTCAAATTCGCTTTTACATCTTGTTGTATTGAAAATACGAAATCAACTTTTCACCTCCGATGACATTCCACATATTCTTATTTAATAAATAATAAATTTCTATAAAATCTATAAAATATCCAAAATGATCGTAAGACGACATCAGATCGAAGCCATATAATTATCCCGTTTCAATGTGTATTGTTAACATATTAAAGTTTTGATTCATTCTACGCATTGAATAATTCATAATCTTTAAATCGTTATGTAAGTACGTATAATTAATTTACCCGTTCCCACACAGCGATTATTCAGACTACTGTCTACTACGCACATTTGTTGCCGTTGTACATGGATTACCGCTCACATATCAAAACACATAATATTAAAACTAGCGTATAAATTAAAATAAAAAAAAAAATGGAAACATTCTAGACGATAAACATTTTCAAATTCAGTTAAAATTCATTAAATATATGAATCTCAGTGCTTATTTTTTTTTTTTAATTGTTAATTTTTTATATACTGTTATTTTAAATTATTTTCCATCAGTTCATATACGAATCATGAATTAACTCTTCTTAGCCAGCAACTTATATCAACCTAAATAATTCAGCATCCGTTTTTAAAAATATCTTTTGAAATTTATTTAATGTCAAAATAAGATTTAAAATATATATTTTACTAAATCGTATTTGATTTTTAATGTTTTTAATTATTTTAATGAAAATAAATATACATTTAAGAGCGATTTTGTTGTGAGTATTTTTTTATATTTTTTTTAGTCGTAAATGCACTATTGTAGTTTTTTTTAGAGCATCGGCATTCAGGCTCTAATTATAGTTATAAATGCATAATGATATTATACTTTTAAATTGGAGTAACAAAATAATAATCAACTGTTATGAATAAAAGCAGAGACAAAAGAATTAAAAAAAAAAAAAAAAAATTATTATTATTATAATAATAACAAAAAGGAAACATTCCCAGTCAATATAAGTTCTAAAATAATGAGTGTTTTATACTGAATATCGATCACCCTGTAGGGATATTTTTTTTAATAACCAAGCGAATAGATTAATTATAGCCGGAATAAAGCTGATTTTCACGTCCCTTGTTTATAATAATCAAATCGATTTCATAAACAATTTCATTGTTCGTTTCACAAAGGTCTGGGAATTAAATTTAGATTTAGTATACTGATAATAATATAAGAGAAGTACATGTTGCACGTGCCATACATCGAATGTTTGATGCTTTAAATAAATATGTCGTTGTATCATACAACAACATGTGGTCCATAATATTACGAGACAAAGAATACAAAGCATAGAGTTACATTTTTGTTGAAATTTTTGTTTACAAAAATGTATGTACACACACACACACACACACACACACACACACACACACATTTGAATATATATAATATATATACATTTTTTTTAATTATAATTATTTTATTCAAATAAAATCTTTTCGCATGCGATGCATATGAAACTTTATCATCAAAGCGTTCATTTACTATTTAAAGTGAGCCCAGGTTTTCTCGAAATGAAATGAATTAATTGTTTCAAAAATGTATAAAATCCCTATATTACAACAATGTGTATGTTCTTTTTAAGAAATGGGTGAAACATTTTTTTTACCGCCAACGCGTAATCATTTTTCTTTTTGCTCATTATTTTGAAGTCGATGTTTTATTATGTTTTTTTTTTTTATTTAAAAATATCAAGAGCAATAAGTAACGGATTATGTACTTCAAAGAAATCAATTAAATTTTAAACCTCAGTCTGAAAAATAATTCAAAACAGTAATTTATAAACAAATTTCGGTATGACGGCGCCATGTATAGGCAATATAGCAGCTTTTACGTAAAGGGAAATTTATATGAACTGAACGTTAGTTTTGCAGGTAACAGTATTTATATAATGATAACAGCAATTATAATACGTTTTATAATACCTTTTTTAATATGTGGGGTTACCTCAAGGAAAAGGTTTTCAAACACCGTCCTTACACTTTGGAAGAACTGAAGACCCGAATTAGAGAGGAAATCGCCGCGATTCCCGTCGATATGTGCCAGAAGGCGGTTGAAAACTTCAGGAATCGCCTCCATCAGTGCATCGCTGCAGGAGGCCATCATCTTGCTGATGTGATCTTCAAAACTTGAGTGAAAAAAATGGGATGTTCTATTGATCAATCAAACAAACCACATTTTTCTAAATTGCGCAGTTTTTTTAACACCCCTTCAAAACTGCACTGTTTGTTTTGCACACCCTGTACATCGATACCAATATCGTATTTTTATGTAGGGGTTTTCATTTGTTCAGTTACTCGTTGACAGGCACACGATGCAGTGCTAATATCCGGAGACAGGATATGAAGAAGGGGCATTGGACATTCGTCTTGTTTTGTAAACGTTGGGGTTTGTGTAGCAGCAGTTTACCGAGTTTACAGAGTTGTTTAAAAATATTTGAAAGTAAAGATGATACAAATATCATATTATTTGAAATTAAAATTTCCACAAACGGATCTCGGTGCATCCTACAATTTTCCGTGTAAAATTTTTTACGATTTTTTTTTTTTTTTTTTTTTATTTAGAAAAGCTATATTTACAATCTATACATCAGCACAATAAGTAAATTTGATAAAATAATATATATACTATGTCAACGTTCAAATTTTAGAATATATACAATTACAATAATAATAATTAAAATCATAACAATAACAATGATAATGACCGGATTTATTGAATTAATTTTAAATCTTTAAAATAAAGTTTTAAGGAGTTTGGTACAGGCAATTTTATTATACGTGCGCGTCAACATAAATTAAATGTTCATTCATGCGTTCGTGAGCGTGTGCGATTGCTCTTTACCACAGTAACTCTTGGATGTGTAAGCACATCCCAAAGATTCTATGTGTTATTGTACCGCCAAATACATTTAATTTAATTGAATCGTGATGCCGATTAGTTCAACGATTCGAAAAAGATTATGATATATGATTCGGATTGAATTCGAGTTCAAACAACACTATTTTTTAGTCAAATATTCGAGTTTTTGCGCCTATAGTTGCAAATATAGTTATCTATATATTTTGTACGTCCATGGTTTGACTCGTGTAAAACGTTGAAAGTTATAATTTTGTGAACTACTTTCACTATTTACGATTAAACTTATAACAAGACGTGTTTCAAAACATTATTTTTCGTTATTTTTTTTATGATTATTTGTTATTCTCAACCAGACACGGAAAGAAGTTTATACGTGTTTTTCAGAAAATGTTTTGGCAGAATTATTACTAACCCATTTTTATAGTTGAATTATTTACGGATTAAAAACAAAAAACATAGAAATACGATTCTAATCATAAACATGATGTTTCTTTTTAAAATATACTCTATACATTTTACAGCAGTGTTTTTCAAATGATTAACATTTCCATAGATATCGAATAAAAATTACTATAAAATAAAATGTACTAATTTGATTTTCGAGATATATTAGCATAGTATTAGCCATTAGTTCAATGACTCGGAAATCGTCGATAAAATTTATCCATCAGGTACTTTAGCGATAAAGCAATGGCCCGGTAAACGAGATATTCGAGTTTGATTCCAGTCCGGAGGCATAATTTGACACATCTATTTTCTAGTATTCAACAACAATCGAAACAAAACAAAAAAAAAAAAAAAAAAAATAATGATAATAATAAAAATAAAAAATAACGATTTACAGATTATCGAAATGGTCAAATCGTTTTGAATAAAATTATTAACCAGATAGGTAATTAAAATGTAATAAAAATTAAAACCTAAGTACACTTTTGAATAGTATTGAAAATGATGTGTTTAAACAGTGAACATATTGAATCACATTTAAAAGTACTTATATATATATATATAATATGTATATTACACATATTATATTTATATTATATTATATATTCCACAGATTTTATTTTTGACATTTTTTAACGAGGCGCGTGAAAATAAACAAATTCGTTATGATTCAAAGTTTAAAAGCCTTTTAAACATAAATTGTTAAAAAAACATTTTTTAGATGTTTTAAAATATTTAATTAAAATCTTAAGAGAAATGTGTGTAATAAGGATATTTGTTTGAAATGTACAGTGTTATATACCGTGTTTTGTATGATAAAACAGAACTCGATTATCTCTTTGTGACAATACACTTGTTTTTTTTTTTTATCAATTATCGACGATTAACTGATACGATTTTCTACCGAGTTCACTGAATATGATTCACGAACAAAATACATAATAATATTCCATTAAGACGTATAAAATTATTTACACTTGTCCACGTGGTCTTTTCAGTCATTTATTTACCACTTGATTAAGTGGCGTAGTAGATTTTAGGTTTTTAAGACAAAAAAAAAAACCTATTGTATTTATATATGAATACATTTTTTTTATAGTTTATTTGACTTTATTCAGAAAAATTACAATGTATACATTTTGTACGATAAGTAATAATTAAACGGCAATTGACAGGGGTTATATTCCCATGAGGAGGGAATCACACATTTGTGACACCTCTATATCATTAAGTACTTAAGTTTTATGTCAACAGGGCACGGCACCAGTTTCTTTTTGGGCGTCTAGTTGGGTTACCAGGAAGTGTCGGTGGAGCTAATTCGTTGATTAGTTGGTTGGGAAAAATAAATATTTAAAACAAAGCGGTCTGTGCACAACTCGTACGTCGAATACGAATCCGTACCGGCGCGGTCGCCGTTTTCGGTGCAGTCGTCGAGTAAGAATACGTATTTCGTTTCGTCTCAAGACGGTGTCAATGGCGATTTCGATCGTACGCGGAATCGCAACGGCGCTGCGTAAACGCTCACGCGACGAGTGGCACGAGTGTATTCTGCCGCGTCTAGATATCTCAATGATACGGACCATATATTACAAAATTTATCATCGCACCGTGACGTGCTCTCGCGTATTCGCGTCGTAAACACGCGTTCGGATGGTTCGCGTCGATATTAATTAAATTGCAGCGTGTCGTCCTCGTCCTCGTCGTCGTCGTATTTGTCGCCGTTGGTTTAGCGGAGCGGCAAACATCCGCCTCCACAGCCGTCCCAATGCTCGCGTGTTTATCGACACAAACGTATATAGGACGTACGGGTACGATGTCGCACACTCGTGTAGCAGGTACCGAAGGCGTCCGCAGGCCGGAGGTGACGGGAACTCCTGCCCCCTCGCTCTTTTATATTCGAAAAAATATTTCCAAAACATTCATCTCTCTCGTTGTACTCGTCCCCAGAAGAACCTTATGAAACGACAATTGTGTGATATTATCGAAGAATACTTTGAAGAAACGCACTGGTTTAATGAATAGTAATATTGATACCTGTTAAAACACGGCTTCGCAATACTATTATCCGCCGCCACTTAAATTTACGAGTCTTTACGTACGTTCATAATGATGCAATGAAAAACCGAAAAATCTACGGCTATAAAAAAAAAAAAAAAAAAAAAAAAAAAAAAAAAAAAAAACGATAAAAATGTTGTCTGCATGGCAGGAGCCTAGAAGAGTTTCATTTGTATTTCTATGCTTAATGCCTAAAATCGTTTTTTTTTTTTAAATTTTATCGTTGAATTTTAAATTTTTTGCCATTTAATGTTTCTATTTTTTTTTTGATATTTTAATTTTCAATTATTTTTTACGCTTATATCTATATTTCAAATCACTATATATTGATAGTTTTTCGGTAGCATATAGATGTATATAAATATAGATATCAATACAAACCATTTTTTATTTTTTATCTCATGAAAGTACGATAATTCAATTCAAATTATACATTTTCACACAGTCAATAATATAGTATATATCTATAAACATCTTTGTTAATATAAATATATAAATGTAGCGGACTGCTCACCCTGTGAGTTGCCTTACGACACAGTCAACTGTTCAATACGATTGTACATAGCTTATATGGTTTAAAATGTATATGGATATAAATAAAATAAAATAAAGATAATAATTAAATTAGTAGTAGAGAAAAAACACAAAGATTTCAATATTAATAGTTGTTTGTTGTGAATATAAACAGTAATAACTAGTAATAAAATACCTAGTAAAAACTATAAGACGTATTTAATGGTAATTTTTACTTTCAGAATTATTCCCCTCAGTTTATGTATCAGTGGACGCCCTCTCCATGTATCCAGTGGGCAAGAGCGGCGGGTGGGTCAAGTAGTCGAACGATGTAATAAACAGTTATTGAAAATAAAATCCTCTCGAACAGTATTGACGATGTAGCGTCGACGAAATTCGTAAGGATTTAAAACGTGTAATTACCTAAATTATAATAATTAATGCGAGTCATTATCTATTTCATCTGTGAAAACAAAATCGGCGTGATATTCATTTTAACACAGTTGTTACCTAACGCATTCACAATAGTTCATTATTATTCTAAAGCCAATGCGAATAGAAAGGGAATAAAAATAAATAAAAAAATGTTCGTATCCCATTCTCGATAACTGCCACATGCGTTGGCTACGGTTCAATTTATTCCACGGAACCGTTACAAAGTGTTGTATCTATCGTCGCATCGATTTTATTAAAAATAATCAACAATAACAATAATTGTTCATATCCAAATCCCGGTCGAAACTCTTTGTTGCCACGTTTAATGCGTGTTCACGGCGCGTCTAGAAAGTTTGGAGACCCTAGGTTTATGGCGGAGATCGCATGATACGATAATATTACACAATGGCGATGGCTCAATCTATTTTAATTAAAGATACGTTTCGTTAATGATTAATGTAATGTATATACCGTGCAATCATATCGGTTCGTTGTTATCTCCATAAGCATTTTATTCGGTTCGCTTGATGAAATTCCGTACTCACATGATTACTTTTTTTTTTTTATTTAATTAATCTATGGTTCTTCTCTTATTCTCTAATATTCTTTTTACGCATCGAAATTGCTTTTCTGTAACATTATCGTCACTGCAATAAAAGCAATAATCATAAAAAAAAAGTGTTACATGTTATAGTGCAATACGGTTTTCATTATAAATTTATGGTATTCGACCGCATAAAGCTTAATGTATTGTATTTTTACAATTTTAATATTTCTATTTTATTCATTTATCTTTTTTTTTTTTTTTTTTATCTAGAAATCAAATTTGAATTTACTATTATTTCATTGATTAAAGTGAGCGCTATGCTTGTACAATATACAGTATACACACCATGTTTCCAACATTTTGATCAAATTATGGCTGTTTTATGATCGCAGAAAAACAATTATTGTTCGTATGATTATGTAGATATCATAAAAGCGAATAATAATAACACCTACTATTAATATTAAAATAGAAGGTATTATGGATCATTTGGTATTGAAATGAAACGATTCTTTTCGGCAAAAATATTTCCAAAAAATAAAATGTGCGATCTAAAACCGATTGGAATTTAATGTTGAAATGTGTTCCGTGCGAATTTCACGTGATGCTTTTCAGATATTTCAATGTCAATAATATCTGTACACTTCATAGTCCACACTGTGCTCGATTTCGATAAAAGTGGAATTGACGGTAAACAATAAACCACAGGATGTTTTATGCCCAGAATATTTATTTATAATACGAGATCGCATACCCTACCGTTTCATTTACATCAATATATTATATATTGTCATTTTATTCTTACGATTATTATTTGCGAATATTAGAAATAATAATGTTGCGAATAAATTTATTTTCTCCGTACGAAACGTTCGACCGGACGAAGATTTGAATTTGAGTTTTAAACGTCCGAAATATTCGTAATGATCATAATATTGAGATTGGAAAAAAAGAACACCGGACGTGATAAATTCCAATCTAATAAAAAATAACTACTACTGAGCGTCTAAATGACTCACTCTCGGACAGTGACTTTTTACTTACATGTGTGCGTTTCGGACCGAAAGCTGTGTGGTATCGTCACTATCACGGGCTGATGGTTTGCTAGAGGCCCGAGAAATTACATCTATTTGTAACGGCGTGGAGAGATGGGGCATAAAAAGTTAACGAATAAACTCGGGCAAAAAGTACTCCGTGGAAGAAGAGAGATAAAAAACAAACTTATTTATTTGATTACTTCTTCCTGTCAAATTTTCTCCAAAGTACTTTGCCAAAAGGACGATTACACGACGGGCCGCGGGTGCGGGGTTTTTAAAAGCGCGAAAAAAAGTATAATAACAAAAAACAAAAAAAAAAAAAACAAAAATGTAAAAAAAAAATAATAATAATAATAATAAAAATAAGAAACGAGTCACGAAAAACTTTTTTAATTTCCCTTTAGCGACAATAAAAGTATTTAGTGGGTTTGAAAACCAGAGGGCAGTTTCAGACAGATCCACGTTCTTACAACATTAAAAGACACACCGCCGATCCGCGTGTAATGTTTCTCGAGACGGCGTGAAAACGTATCATTATACGCACGTAATATCGAAGAATATGCATCGAATGGATATATATATATATATATATATATATATATATATATATATATATATATATATATATATATATAAATGTATGTATATATATATATATAAAAAAAAAAAACAAGAAATGCATATATTTTTATATTTGTTTTCATAACAACAACAAAATGGACTTTTTTTCGCGTTCAATTTCGCAAAATCTGCCGAAAAACCACGTCTCAACTATACCTACGATAACCAATACGACATATTGAATTCATTTAATTTTTCCATTAACGCCGTGTCGTTTATTCGATGACCAAGACGTACACGATAGGGAGGGTGAATAATTAATTTTTTTTCTCACCGCCTCTTTTCATACCGCGCGCGACCGTCATCAAGAGCTCTGAATTGATTATTAATTAAAACGAATTAAATTACGATAGAATGGTAACATTATGAAAATGACGAAATAAAGCGACCGGAGGGAAATCGCATTAAATCATACAATTTGTTAAAAAGGTTTAAATATTTCGGCCACGCGTTATTTTAGGTTTATTCGAGTAAAAACACGAAATACACGCCCTTCTCGTTGAAATTTGAATCGAAACTTGCATAATATTTATTACCGCCTCGTGTTATATATTCGTTGCAGAAATTGTAGAGTACACACATTTTGCAGCGCGGAAAGAACTTTTTTTTTTACATTTTTTTTCAACACGCAAAGGTCACACATGAAATAATAGGTTGGTCCGTTGAGCTGAAAAATTAATTATCGAGGTTCAGACGAGGAAACGTTCGTTTTTCATCAGATACGCGAGTTTTAATGTTACCGGCACGTTTCGTTACACGTCACGATATTATGACCGTCGACGTGCATTGTCGTCGTTATTTAAAATTTGTTTTCATTGGAAATCGAATCGAAATCCACTGCAACAGTGACGACGAACGTAACACAATGCGCGATGTTTATTTCAAACTATTTTCATTAAACGCATTTCGCGCGAAGTGTATTATCGAAACCGCATTTAACGGTCCCTTTGCAAAAGATTTTCTATACTGGTAAATTACTTACAAACATAGCCCGCAACCTGACCACATTTCAATGACAGTTTTAAAGAACACTCCAGAACTGTAAATGACATTGTGTCAAAACGTACAAACATCGGTTACACCGAAACGTTATTTTAGGCGATTTATCAATAAAAGCATCGTTTTCTCCGGGCACTCGCGCACTCGAGGATAATTGATTTCATTGGTTGAGCGGGAAAACACAAAACGTTGTGTCACCATTGTCGGCGGCGCAATTATTGTTTATTTTCTTTTCACCTCGAACATCGATTTCAAATTATATCGTTATAAAAACGAATGACTTCATAATACAGTTATAGTGACAATCGCTATAAAAGCCGAAGATTGTTATAAATTCATTCCTCGGAGTTCAGATATTTTTCATTTACACGTACAGATAATATACGTCGGTTAGACATCTGTAAACTTTTCTTAATTTCATTGATCAGTCAATGAATGTGTGAATTAATGTTAATCAAAAACACAATTTTTCTAATATATATATATATATATATATATATATATATATATATATACATAAATTTATATGCATCCAATCGTATTTTGAGGTTTCAAAAATAACGCTTCGTTAAACTTTATCGCTCGGTCTTGCTTCTGGAAAGTCAAATTCAAATAAAACGCCGGGAAAGTTTTCAACCCACTAGTTAAAACCCCAATACACCGTAGAAATGTAACTTAAATGATTCGCACCACCGGTCGTCATGTATATTATTATAACTTTCTGAATGGTAGAAAAAAAAAAAAAAGTACGCGTCTGTTTTGAAATTCAAATAACCTAAGTTGAACATCTTCCGTGCCGACGAAACTATTGTGTTCGGAATAAAATGTTTTTGAACATCTTGAGTGCCGCGGATTATACAAATAATAACAGTAATAAACTGTCCGCCGCCGGATAGGGATAATAATGTAATAATAACCCAAATGGATGCTGTGCGTTATAACGTGCCTACGGTGTCTACGAATCGTATTTATTAAATTTGAAATTAGGTGATATTGGCAAATATAAAATAAGAGCTCGTCGAGCGTGAAATGGTAACTGGTGGTTTTAAAAGTCTATATTGATTAAACCGCACGTTGCGGTCGTTCGAACGAAATTCTATTGAATTTTAAATTTAAAAAAAAATCAGTGCATGTCAATTTTTAAATTTATATTATTATATCGTTACGCATTATACAATCATTTAATATCGGTATTCGCGCCATAGTCATGTTGATCGATTAACCGAAAAACTTGTGGGATTTCAACTTTTATTTTTAAATATTTATAACTAAATCGTTGACGAAAATGTGAAAAACAAAAAAATAAATAAATAAAATAACGTAGAGAATTATATCGTGGTAACTTCAGGCGTCATAAAATAACACTTTTGCCATGCCTATGCATTTTCCGAGGGTTACTGAACCGAGCCTTCTAAACGACGTCATTAGTATATTATGAATTTACATAATTTTTGTAAATTACCTTTTTTTTTGTTTTTTTTTTTTTGAATTTTCGTCGAACGCCGTTTTAGTAAAATAAGTACAGTTTTTCGAAAGTTTATCAGATACAGATGTGTCTACGTATTTCAATGATTAATATACGCGTAGTACACTCGAGATCACGTTCGGTATCGATCGTCGTCCAAGACACCTACCCCTCCCGCCCACATCGCAAGTTATTATCGTAATATTACACGGCGAGAGGCGCCTACGAGCAAATCGTCGTCCTAAGTGTTCACCCTAATTTGATTTCCATCCGTTATCTTTACTCCGTGCGACTAAACCAGCGGCGACGCGTTTCGTTTCCGCGCGCCAAGCGATCGTGACACGATCGACGACGCGACGACGACGGGTCGGGTTTCACGGACGCCGCAGCAGCGGATATCGCGCGACGCGGAATCGGTGACGCGACACAATGGCGACGACCTCGGCGCTAGATACCGGCAGCACGTTCGGGGCAGTGTTCATTCGAAACGTTTTTTCCATCGTCAAAACCGTTCGTCGAGCAATGTACAAAAACGCGCGACACATTTAATAAACGATCGGTTTGGGCTTTAAAGTCTCGTTCGCACTATTTCGGGTACTTATATTTTATCCGCGGATATTAGTCACGATTTTCGTTCGTACCTTTGGAACGAGTCAGTTTTAAATAACCAATGGATTTCGGACCCGCATTATTTTTTGCATGATTTACCTAAAATCATATATCGCGTTTGTTTTTTATTATTAAAGGTAAAATCATCAGCCCAATAGAAAAAAAAAACTAAAAAAAAAGAGAGGAATTATAGGAAATATATTCAGCCGATCATATTTTGCATCTAAGCAAATGCGAACGGTATCGATCAAGACTTAACCGTAAGTGATACAAAGCAAGTCCCGCGCCGACGCACGACGCGAATCCGTTTTCACAGAACACACGTGTCACGGCGGCTTGCAAAAGTCAATGCCCGTGGTGATAAGAGAGTGGATATTTTCCCCCGTAGAAATGAGATTTACAACACACTCTGAAGTCATTTCGTGTACACAGAATACACAGTGTGAAGCACGAAAATATGACGATTCCACGTGTGTTTTCGATTTAATATTGTCGTATCTTATTGAGAGTGGGACACCCTATACACCGAGTGTACCGGGTTTCGAACAAAATACAATATTATTAAGTATAGTGAAAAATGCGTATTCGAGGAGAACGTATTCGTTATTTCTTTGCTCTATACTATTTTTTTTTTTTTTATGTTCACCGAAACTCGTTTTCAAGTTCACTGGAAATCACTTCGAAATCACTGGAATAATAAAAATAAAAATCCATGTCGATTTAATAATATCCATGAAAGTTCTACGTTTTGCTGTATTTGGACACTTTTAGGCTTTCAGCATATTTAAAAAAATTATCGCAACCGGCTACTGTGAAAATCTCAATATATTAAGGACTAATTCGTACGAAGTTTGTATAAAAATTTCAGATCTTAAGTCCAAAACTTACAAATTTCATGAAATAAAAATAAAAATAAATCTGACATTTTACGTAAAAAAATTATTTGATCGGTAATTCAAATTTTAAAAGCATGTAAACATTTTTTTATTGAGTTAATGATAATGAAACTCGAACTATAGATAGGAATTCATGCAGAAAATCTACTGGTTAAAGGAAATGTCTATTGGATTTACAGTTTAACATTATGTAAGGTTTCTATTAGCAATAATCGCTGATTTACGAGTAATGATTTTTGTCAAAATTTGAACTTAAAACGCATTCAAACAAAAAATACTGTTGAAATTTTTTTCAAATTTTCCAGTACTGTAAATGAAGCATGTAAATGAGATGATATTAAATTTTAGAGTTTAATATCAAATATTTAAAATTGTTAAAAAAAAAAAAAAAACAGAAAAAAACTGAGGTATTTTCAATAATTTAAAAGTTATATATAAAGCATTATAATGGTAAAATGTTTTCGGAACATTGGTCAAGTCTATACAATCACCATATTGATATTTTTTTGAAAATTTCAAGTGTCTAACACTATTATTTTTGAATTTATGGCTAAATTAAAAAAAACATATATGATATGAAAATCTCGTATACAGAAAATATTATTTAGTTTTAGCAGTTTTTCCTTACAGTTGGGAAAACTATAAAGAATAAAGAAAACCTCCCTGTTTAAGGTACCAACTAGATAAAATTTCTGATCTATAGAGTTTCTTGATCAATATTTTGGAGCATTATTACTTCCCACGAAAGTGATTACATTCATAAAAAAAACACATAATTGTAAAACCAATAGATCCTACGTGTCACTTTGAATTTAAAAAAAATTATTTAAAAAAATCATAACCAGATAAATTGATGTGAAACCACTGAACTAAATACATGGAATGCGTATTGTGTATAATTCTCGTAAATGAAAAATGAGCTGATACGCGAGCCGCCATATCATAGAGTAATTACTCTATGAGCCATATGCATTTATGTTTGATTATCCGTTTGATTTATCTCATAGATTGTAACTAACTTCAATTAGTGATAAAACAGTAACTTTTATTCGGATATAACATCATATCATATATTGATATAGTAAATCAATGGGTAATTCAGATTCTTTATCTAAAATTTCAGCTATTTTATTCTCATAATATTTTTTTAAACTTAGCAAATGTTTTCTTGAATCTCAAATGGAACATACACTACTATTTAAGTCCAGTGACTAACAAATAACAATAAAATGCAATAATTTAAATTTAAAATTCCTATCAAAATAGTTTATTAGGTAGTATTTATGTATTTTATAGGTACCTGTACAATATTTAATTGCTGTTCATAACTTCTTTTTGGTGTTAACATAATATTATTCTTTTTATTGCTGTCATAATAATTCTAATTTTATATTAATAAAAATATCTGTTAATTTATAATTTGTTATATTTGTTATTTGTAAACTATTAAGTATAAATATGAAATATAATTTATATTTACATTTAATACCTACCTGTTATTCTAACACATTAACTGATTCATCACTACTAATGCTAAGCGGTGTATAACAACTTGTACTAAGAGATAACTGATTTGAGTTAAATTTATTTTCATCATTATTAATGTCTGGAGTTATTATAGCACTTAGTTTATTTTCCTATATATTATATTAAATTAATTTTTAATTAATTTTATACTAATTAAAAGCTATAAATGTAATGAATTTTAAAGTATTATTTGTTTACCAACAAACGCGTTGGAAATGCAGTTAATTTCAGTTTTTTTGTGTATGAATTTAAATTTTGAATATCATTTTCTTCAAAATGACGTTCACACATAAAATACAACTTATTTGGTATAGATTCTTTAATACCAATTACTTCGAACCATTTTGTACGAGCAGGATCAGTTAGAGGAACTCTATTATAATAAAAGTATATAATTATAATATGTTTTTCCGCAATGTTCGTTTATATATAATTTTTATTTATTCAACGAAGAGACTTACCTAAACATGCTAATACCTTTTTGATTAGCTTGTGAGCAAACACAACATTTACGAACCATCATCATTTTATATAGTATATTATATAGTACATGCATTGAACTAAATTTATAAATAACAATAATATTCAATTGATAATAACTTAATAAAAAATAGAATACTATTTATATATTATATAGCCTAGATGTTAGATGTTATTGATAATATTATAAAATTATCGTAGCAGTATCAAAGTGTACGTTTTGCATGATAAAACTTAAAGTAAGGCGGGAAAATATGAATAGATTAATATCATGATTCATGATTAACAATTTTCATGGAGATCATTATATTTCCTTATCTCTGCCATGACTCGGAATATGGCGGCCTTCTAGTAGACTCATAATTTGTTTAATACACGCGTTCCATGTATTTAGTTCAGTGTGTGAAACTCTCCATCAGTATGACGGTCTGGCATTTTTTAGTTCACAAACAAATTTACGCAAGCAAATTAATATGAGAGGATATTAATAAACTAAAGACTGAATTTACTATAAAACCGTAAGTATTTTTAAAAACATATTTGAGGGTATACGAATAAATTATAATTTATTTTTTCATGTATTAAATATTAATTTTTAATTAATATCATGTAAGTGTAATATAAAATTGATGACGTTTTTATACGCCAATCATAAAGTCTCGGTGCCTTTTGGACCACACTGCTTGATACCATTATTTCCTACGAGAACTTGTGCATTTTTTAAAGTCCGAATAGAAACTAAGAATGATCATTTTTTCCTCTTCCTGGAAGCATGAATTATTTAATAGGAGTACACTCATAATGTTTTTTAAACGTGTGTTTTTACTTTGTTACTATTTATATATATATATATATTTTTTTTTTGACTTTTTTCCTTACTTCTGTTGTCCTTAAACGGGTCTCAATCCCCAAATACAAGTTTCGTTCCGTTTAAAACGTTTATACGTTTTTAGTATTTACTACATCACAACAGAATCAGATAGTTTCAGATTTAATGTAATCTTATGGACCTCGAAGTGTTTTCTCGATTAATTTAATTATCTTTTTGAGAATCACTGATTACATTCGTGATAACAATATTCGGATATAAGCTTTTAAAATCCTTTTTAAGTGGACGAACCCAAAGAGTTAAAATGGATGATATTTTTAGTGAATCTTTAGAAATATCTTGTGGAGTTCCCCAAGGTACTGTGTTAGGCCCATTATTATTTATAATTTTTATTAATGATCTTTTGAATATAAAAACAAATATTAATATTGAATTACTTAGTTTTGCCGATGACACTGCCATTTTAATATCTGATCCAACAGTAAATAATCTATACTATGAAGCTAATAATATCTTAAATACAGTTTATGGGTGGTTTTATATGAATATATTAAAATTGAATTTACAAAAAACGAAGTTTATGAAATTTGAAATTTTTTCATCTAATATTTGTACTAATAATAACTTAATAGTTCATTCATTAAACTGTTTATCTAATCTCACTTCAACCTGCAGTAATAATTGTATTCATCTTGAAAAAGTATTAGAAATTAAATATCTGGGATTAATTATGGATTATAGGCTAAAATGGGATAGGCATATATACATTTTGTAAATAATAATTTACGTAAATTTTTCTTCATATTTAAAGATACTAGATATATATTTAATAATAATTATAAACGAATTATTTATTTATCCCTAGTACAATCTTTCTTTTCTTATGGTGTATCAATTTGGGGAGGAACCTATAATATACATTTATCCAGTCTAAAAGTTACTATAAATTGTATTATTAAATATTTATTGAATTTACCTCTTCAAACCAGCATTATCCTTTTATATAATTCAATAAATGTTAAAAACTTCAATTTCATTTATAATTTATTCGTTCTAATAGATTTATATAAACACAAACATTTAATACCTATTTTTGATCATAAGCATACAACTAGGTTTAAACAAAATATTAATATATGCTTACCAAATTGCACTAAAGTTTTTGGTCAAAAAAGTATTTTTTATATTGGCTTAAATTTATGTGTTACTTTTAATATTAATAAAAATAATTTTAAGAATCTTTATACTTTTAAAAATTATATAAAAAAATTAAATTTAGATTGTATTTAAATGTTGTTATTGCCTCTTATTTATTTGGCCTCTTTATTATATTGTTTTACTCCTGAATTATCTACATATATTTTTGTTTTTTAGTCTAATTTAAGTCTACTTTAACTATTATATTGTAATTTATAATCTTCAATTATCATTAACTATTTAGTACTTATATCTTAGAATTCAGATAAAGAACTGGCTCTCTCCACACAAGCTCTGCTTTTTGGGAGTGCTGCAATATTATAAATTTTTCATAAATTTATAAAGTTATATGATATGTATATATACCTACCCATATTTTATTATTTTCTTTCATATGTAATTATGTTATTGTTGCAATAAAAGAAAAAAAAAGCTAAATTTGAATCTAGAACAATAGCCTAAATTTTGAGATAATAAGAGAGTGTTTCTTTATTATTTTAATATAATTATTAAAATTATTGTTACATCTAATTATAATGATTAAACGCTTAATATGTTTTCTTTTCACAAAGCAATAGATGATAAAAACTTAGATATACTTTTGGATAAAATATAATTGTTATACTGTGGAAAATTCGAATGAAAGCATATTTTTACTATATTTTTAATATCTGTCATGACAAAAAACCGTATTTATTGTATTTAATTTGTGAACATAAAAGCTTGTGATGATTGTTATTTTATTTATTTTTTTTTACATTTAATGTATAATTTTAAAATTCATATTTGATCGTTGAAAATATTTTTTTATTGTTATTGAAGTTTTTAGGTGTTTTTGAAAACTTTCATCAATACAAAGCAGTTATTTTTTTTAAATATAAATATAAGTTTTAACAAAAATATGACGGGAACAAATTACATACATTGCATTTCAAGTCAAAAGCAGTATATCGAAAAAGTTAAAACTTCAATGCAATAACTTTCGCGTGAAGCTTACCTTTTTTATGCATAAATTTATTCCTATCATATCGTTCTAAAAATGGTCTCAATAATATTATATACGAAATATATACCAAAAATCAGTACTAAAAAATGAATTTATTGAATTTTAGTTCAATAAAAACCAAAATGATGTGGAATTAATTTGCTTACACATTAATTAAGCATTTTTTTGGACGATATCGACAAAGAAAATTCCACGTGGTTTTAGATTCTGAGTGACATGGAGGATTTTTTTTTGTCATTAAAGAAAATCTATTATCTTCATTCTTTTTTTTTCAGAAACTGTAACCGATATTTTGGATAAAAATATGATATTATCGTTGTCTCATAGAAACATCACGTATTTCGGTTTACATGCATTTGAAGAGTTTACGTATGCAAAAACTATAACTTTTAACTTTCGAGAGTAGTTTCTAAAACTTATCATACACAGGTCATACATATTCTAGAGATGCATACAGTATACATTCATTCGTATTATGCACGACGGGTATTACAATTTTTATGTTTCATTTTTCATACCACGGTCTGAACGTTACAATGCGGCGTGCATATAAGCATTTAATTTTTTGTCGTTCCGAGAAAAAATATGTCTATACGTGTAGTAAGTTGAAGATAGTTCGTATGAAAAGTCCGTCGTATCGAATGCGTTTTGTTTTTAATTTAATTGTTTGTTTTCTAAACAGTTTTGTCGATATGTAAAACACCTTCAAATGCATATACAATGATGTTAATGTGACGAAATGACCGGAAAGTATCGGGGCTGGTATAAATGACCGGATCAGTCAATTTAAATCAAGTCCGAATAAGTCTTCCTGGATCACACAGTTAAATTACTGCTTTTTGAAAATACAAAGTCCAAAAAAAGGTTCTCAGGTGGTTATGAAAACAATATTAAAATAAATTAAAAGCATGAACGTACGACACTTATATTTCCTGATGAGAAAAGATAGATGGAACAAAAAAGCACAGGCAAGTGAAAGAAATGAAAGTAGTTTTCGGTCGGCCTGTTGGATTGTTACTATACGTACATACAGTTGCATTGGTCTGACATTCTTTGAAAGCAATATTTATTTAACGTTGATTACATAATCAATATTTACAACTTTTCTTTTTGTGATTATTGAATACAATAAGCTATACAAATATGTTAAATTTGATCGGTTGTCGTTGGTTGAACTCATCACGAAGGAAATAGAACAGTTATTTTACTTTTTACACATCGCTTAGAATTAACGCATAACAATTTTAAAATACGCGAAGAAATATTTATTGGATAAATATCTATGGTAAGTATCACAAATGAGAAAAATACAATCGTTAGTGGGTTTGATAGCAAAATATCGAAGTGAATTTAATTTTTCGTGTAGGTGTACCCTGTTTTTTCTTCGTATTATGATTATTTTAATGATTGTCTCAAAATCATGGCCGAGATTGTATGTAAGCTTTACTGTTCAAGTGGGAAGCACATTTTCGTGGCGTAATCTGTTTATAAATAATATGACTCAAACGATGTTTGTTTATAAATAGCTACGCGGAAAAGGTTTTATACAAAATTACTAAAATTCAAAGTGACTTTTACGATCTAAGAAAGTTGATTGAAAACGTTGACTCTGGTTTTGTTGACTGCATATTTTATTTTATAAAATACGCGTTTCGGGATTGTTTCGTTTAATACAAATCATATAAACAAAATCATCAATGTTCGAAATTTCAAGTATCTGTCAATCGTTGGCAAGTGATTAAAATGTCAATACTGCCGTGTTACGAAGACATCTCTAAAATATTAATAACGGTTTACGTTTAGAACGAAATCGATTGTCCTTCCTCCCATCGATCTACACATCAAACAAATTTAAAATTTCAAGAGCGCTGTGAATCGCCCCGTACTACGGTTCCAACATTATGGTATAAAAACGTGACCGCGGAGCTCACAATATCCTGTTCAGTTTATGGGTTTCGATTCGGATAGATAGACCACAGAATATGGTTACATCGCCACTGTAACGTTATCGCGAGTGAGATCTTCTATTATGACAATATACCGTTCTGACGAACCAAATGAATTACGTTAAAAATCGGAAATAACGTCGCTATTGATCTCCAGTGTTACATATAGCTGTGCATCATTGCAGCACAATAATATCAGCATTGTCGTTGTCGTCAAAATAATAATATTAATAATAATAATGAGTAAAATAGAGTCGGAAGATAGATACGAAACTTAACGTTATTTAATCGTTTTGGAGGAATGATTTCATCAACGTAGTAATATTTTAGTTATGCAATAATATTATGTATGAATATCATTTTCGTGATCGTTTTTTTTTCTTTTTTTTTTTTACGAATTTCGAACTGTACACAATATTTAAATTAACTTATATAAACGCGCAATTATTATACGTGTTTTGAATAACAAGTAGCATGAAAACTAATTATTTTATTACATAAGTAATATGTTAATAATGTATATAAAAATATGTACGCAAAATGAAAAACAAAATATTCGCGAGTAGTGTCCGTTTTAAAATTAGAGATATTTTCTTAGCGGCTGAACCTTGAGTAATAAAATTGTACTCTGTGTTAAATGTGATTTTGATAGCATTATAAAAGTTGATTGCTTAATATAGGAATGCCAATCATTCAGAGGAATTCTTGGCATTTTTGTTTCAAAATCGTTTTTTATTTTCATTTATTGTTTATAAAATATATAACCTAACCTAACCTACATCATAATAACATATTAATTAACTGTTCGATTTAAATATTTATTTTTGTTTTAGTTATTGGTTACAACATTGATTAAATTTATATTTAGAAGATTTTTTCACTTGAAGTACTTGATTTAAGACGTATCAAAAAAGATATTTGATATTTATTGAGCATTTAATTTACATAAATCTATAATAATGGTGTTTTGCATTATGTTTATGCCAAATCATTAAGATTTAAATTTAAAACGCCAATTTAAAAACTATTCTAAGTATCTATGTTTCCCTTCTCATACTATACTGGTTCAAGAGTTCTCAAAATAATTGGTATACAAAATAATGAAAACAATCTCAAAATAATTCGCAATCAAAACATTGTTCTGTAAAAAAAAAAAAGAAAAAATAGATACGGATTTTTAATGAATATAACATTGGAAAAAACGTAATTAATTTATTTCTTTATGAAAACGATTTTCAGCATCATGAATTTTAATTTAAAAACATTAAGAAGTTAATATTTGACTATATTCTTGACGCTCGTCGCGTAAAGTACGGCGAAAAAAAAATGATTAAAATGCAATTATTTTTTTTAAATATCTACCTCTTTTGAAAAATCCATTTTGTACGTTGTTTAAAACATGATATCGATCAACAGCATTATATGTTCGGAGGAAAAAAAACACAAGAAGAAAAATACAAAAAGCGAAACACGACAAAATGCACTAATACGATTTTAATAATTTTAAAACTTTTAGTTTCTCGCAGACAAGAAATTGTTATTAATGATTTGACACTAATGGCGGAGGTACGTTATTGTTAAACCGATAGCTATTATGATGTTATAAACACCACGTACGCGGGAGCAGAGGAAACGTGTATGATACGCGTAGACGGTTTGATCTTAATATTTTTGTACTCGACGATCAAAACGCGATTTAGTCGTTTATAAACGGTCGTCTTGAAACGCGCTTCGTGGTTTGATTTTTAAACAATTATTATTGTGGTTTATCGATAATAATAATTATTGTAATAATAATAATAACAATTTTAATAATAATTATAATAATAACGATAATCGGGATGTCACGTCGCGCTCGGTGTATACAGCAGCATTATCGATCAAGGAACATAATATTAACGGCCGCGATGTACAGTAATACGGCGTGTAGGCGGCGTGAAATATTTATGCTGTTATTATTTTTATCGACATGTAAACAACGACCGGCATTAATAACGCGACATGAATATAATATTATTATGACCATCGTATACGATATATCGTGTACATGGCGGCGCGGGGAAAGTCGTATTTCTTATTATTCTATTGACCTTTTTATGGTTTTTGAATGCGTGCTCTACATCACGGGGATTTGTATAAAACTAGGTTTTAACAACTTGAACCGTTATGGAGATATAGAAAATAGAAACTAAAAATTGCTTTGTTGTACACTAAGTTATAAGTATTTTATTTATAACTTTTGACGAAGTTTTACGGTCGTTTGCTATCTTAACATCGACTCCGGTTACACAGCTGCGAGGAACATGTACATTTTAAGGATTTACTATATTGTAGTTTTACAGCATAAAAAGCGTTATAGTTTTCTATAACTTTTATACAAACACACACACACACACACACACACACACACACACACACACACAAACACACATATATATATATATATATATATAAATATACATACATTCTGAGTGTACCTTATGCGTACACTTGTACATTATACGAGATCCATTCGGAATTATTAAATAATTATGATAATAATCATTTTTATACATTTCGACGTATTATTGCATCGTTGTGAATGCGTATCATAATTAAGTCAAAAACCGTTTATTCGTGAACGACGTGTGATGTGTGAATGATCGGAAAATTTTCAAAATTATCATTGTGATTGTAATGAAATTCAATAGTCGCGAAACAACGAAACGTTTCGAAATAACGTATTCGATTTGTTTTAAATTTTATTTCACGTGAAAAAGTCATTCGTAGTTCGTTATTTAATTATAAATTATGCTTGAGGTATGTATTAAGTCAATGACTTTCGAAAATTTACATTTAATTACATCATACGATTTAAAACTTTTTCTTCTTTAAAAACTATTGTGAAATTACCATTTGAAAGATTTTTTTCAAGCCTGCTAGTTTTTTTTTAGGTATCAAAAATTAGCGCTCGTCGGCTTCCACCCAGACGTAATTTATTACGTATTCAAAATAATTCACTACGATTACGATGCAACATCGTCTTTTTTTCTACACGAGAATGAAAAATAAAAAAAAAAAATTAAATTTACATTTATGTATATAAGTATGAAATAAAAATTAACATACTTAATTAATATGTAAATAGCTAAAAAGTTTTATCGGATGATAACGAGTTGTTAGAAAAAGTCGTTTTCATAAGCAAATACGAATAGGAAGGTATAAATTATTTATGACATATAACGCAACATTTATAAATGTAAAAAAAAAATCTACAAATATCAATAACATCTATTAATTATCGATGTTCCCGCGTACACAATTAAATTATATAATATTTACCCGTACTTTTTTCTGATATTTTAATTTATTATTATTATTTTATTTTTTTTTTGATAATATTTTACAAACATATTTCCATCGTGTACAATAATAATATTATACATCTATGTATGTATGTTTTATTTTATGCGATACGTATATATGAAGATAAAAATACTTGTTGGAAACGGTCTTATTAAAAGTTTCACGAGCTATGCAATAAGCAATAAGCGGTAGCCGGTTAGGTACAAAATAATTGCTATGGAAACGCTAATCATTTAAATTACCGGTCCGGCGAACTTCGACGAGAGCCGCTTGTATTTTTCAAAGTCGATTGATAGGTTAAGGTAATATTTGATAAGTCGTAATACCGCGAAAATGTCACGAGTGCCGCGCAAATACTTCATCGATGAACTCTGCGAAACAAACTACCTACTTAGAAGTCGACCGATGTATGTTTAAAAAATAATTTTATCGTTATTTACCGAGTCGTCAGAGAGTGAGCTGCGCGTACAGAATTTCAGTACTCGTACTTAACCGGCACTATACACATCGTGTTTGATGTGCACCATTGAACTTTCGCCGTGCTTTAATTATGCTGACCATAGTTGGAAGGTACGTATATATCTAAATTTATATGAATCACCGTACTACTAAATACACTATAATGACTAACTAACTATTTTTATAATGATTTATTTTAGAGCACACTTGCACTTGCTATTGCACACACACACACACGCACACACACGCACACACACGCACATACGCGCGCGTACACGCACACACACACACACATACACACAAGCACGCACATGCACACACACGCATACACACACACACACACACACACACACACACACACACACACACACACACACACACACACACACACACACTGTGTTTGAAACGAAGATGTTATTACGTCTTCTCATAATGACACGTGTTTGTTTTTAAATTTAAAACGTGCTTTCAGCAAACGGCATGGATCGTTTGCAGAGCTTTACCGGAGGGGCTACCAATAAATTAAAAGTTTAAGTCCAAAGCTGTCGGGTGAGAAAAAAAAATATGCGGACGATATAATAACGGTTATAATATTGGTGCCGTTGAATCCGGTGGAATAAATCCGTCCATCTTCTTAACAGTGTGTCGTCGGATCACGAATGGATCCGTTTAAACGGTAACAATTATTTATGGAATAAGTGCAACGTTTTTCAATCTCTAAGTGCCGCGCTTAAAGAAAAAAATATAGTGCACATTAGCGGCGTGCAATAATATAGCGAACGTTTTAGGACCATATAATTTAAAAGTGACTTGAAATTACATTACCTGCTCCGGCGGCTATTATAAATACATAGTTGAGAATTCAGAAACGACAAATTGAGTACAATTTGTTATTCAGCGTAATAATGTCTACTTTGAATATTTTATCAGATAACCACTTATCGTGTGTACGCGATGCTTTACACGGGGCTTTTATATACGGGACAACGTTTGAACTTTGGGTCGGGGCGTAAAATAAAACGACGGTAGTTTTCCGTTAGATAAATTGTATAATTTTACGTCGGTGCACGTTGAACTAAAAAATTAAAAATTAAAATACGTTAAAAGAATACTTGAGAAATCTTTCGAGTCTCGTGGCTCACAAAGTTGGATAAGAGTTTTAAAAATAAATACAGTCACGTATAAAATTAATAGGGGTTATTGTTATTAATATTTGTTTTTATTATTCACATAAGCTTTTCATGCGTGAAAGTAATCAAATTTTCTAAATGCGTTCTTAAAATTATTACTGTCTCGTACAACAACATCGCTCTTTGTTCTGTACATTTCTTTGAAACAATGCAAAGTCTATTATTGTAGCCCGGCGAATATGAACACTATAAAAAACGTGTCCAGATAATTTGATCAATGTCGAGAATCTACACTCGACGTTAACAGTAAAAAAACAAAAAAAAAAAAAAACGCGCGCGCGCACGAAAGACGTTATAAGAGTTTAAACTAATGATATCCGTTGTTAAAAATGTTTAAGCTCCACTTGTTGGAATTTTTAATAAATTACACCCTTGATTTACGGCTGTTAATGTCTAGCCGACCTCTCGGTTTTGTTCTTAATGATGCTTACCAAACAAACACTGTGCAGAAATATAAAATAAGGTACTGCGGGTGCTCTGAAATATGGTGCACGAATTTATTTGTATAATTTAAAATAGTACACAGAGTTTGGTAATTGACGAAATTGTTGGAAAAAAAACCAACAAACAAACAAACGAACAAAATACGATTCATACACGACCCAAACGCCGCCGTGTCGACAAAGATTTCAATTTTCGCTCAGAAATAATCCACGTCGAATAAACTTTTAACGAGCCGAGTATTAGAACACTCGTTTATCGTAGCGACTCGTGTTAATTCAACGCGCCCGATTACAATGTAAAATGTGTATAAATATACGTCGTGTATTATGATATCTCTGAACGTATACACGGTACGCGTCCCGTAATGGTACAATGGATTTGGCAAGTGTGAAATAATTTTTCGGGCACAACGGCCGTTTATTTTACACACACACACACACACACACACACACACACACACACACACACACACACACACTCGCGCGCGCGCGATAAAATATCATTCAATGTCATATTTCCCATTGAGCATTGAAGGCGAGTGCCTATGGCATCCGATATTAGGGGTTCCGAATTTTTCAATCGTATTTTTTTTCTCACTCCGAATATAACATGAATCGATAACTAAACTACACGGTACAAATATTACTCAAAAAGTGAAAATTTGATAATTATATGTATACCTACAGGTATTCCTTAAAGAAAACCTAGTTTATGTTTGGATTTAAATGATACACCGATACGTATGTATACTTTTTGAACACATTAAAAAAATTAACTCGCATTGGTATAACAACTTCAGATCTACATGATATTATCACAAATAAACTAGATTCACTGAATTAAATCGAGTAATTTTTACCAATTTTATTTATTTTTTCCTGAACTTGATAATTGATACGAATTGTGTTCTTCAGATTTTGAAAATTATGTTTTCGATTTTAAACATTAGAAAAACAATTCGTGTACAATTAGTTTACGAGTACACAAAACGTGTAGAATACAATTTCGTTCACGCAATATGTTTAGTATACATTTCATTGAAAAAACATATCTTTAATAAAAATGTCGGCGAAGAGAAGAGAGCTTATATATTTTAGCCTGCCTCGAGCCTCAAAATGTCAGAAAACAGGCTTTGATGTAATTCGGCTTTATTAGAAAATGCATTATTGTACACGCTTGTTTTAACTCGTCGTCTGCACGCACGGTGATACCGTCTCGTTATACATCATTGTGATTTTTGACGTGTTCGTCGACGTGTCGATGTTCTGTGTAACAAATTTAATAAATTCTACCGTATGGCGAAATTTCACCGTGCCCCCAGCACCCACTCGGTGTTCTGTCTGGCCAGTCACCAGCATTCCGTCTAAGTCCCAGGCTGAGCTCGGTAAATTTTACACGGTGTTATGCGAAATTCTCATGACGTACGCACGTAATGAACATTATTTGGACCAAGGTCACGACGTGGATGAATGAAAAATACGGGTTTCTGTCGTGACCCAATATTTAACACGGCGATAACGCTGGGCGCATGAAAATGATAAACCACGAGAGGTGTTCTCGGATAAATAAAATAAAAACAATATCGGGTTTGAAGATAGATGTTGGATGACGGAGGGAAGATAGGTTGAGACAGAGTACACACGATGAGACCATCGAGGTAAATATCGCCTACTCCGGTAATTTTTTATTCGGATCGAAGCTTTTTGTGTGAGGTTTTACGGCGATGTGATTCAATATTCAAAATTCCTTACCGAATCGTCACGAATACTGACTGTTACGTTTTCACGGAATTGTGCGTGACGGAATTTCGATCAGAATCTATTCACACCAATGTTTCTAAATGTTGTTTTGATCGGCTTGCTATTCTATCGAAAAAAACGCAGACTTTCGGTACTCAACACCTCTACTTAATCGTATTCTGGATATCATACACTACGGTGACAGTTGTGACTCTTTTAAGGATGTCGTATAACACACAAATATGCTGGTATCCTGCAGACTAAAGATGTCAATCCGTTGTTATCAAACTTGCTAAGACATGTAAATAATAATATTATCATGTAAGTGTTGATTATAATTTCTATACATATTTATAAAATGTCAATAATTGTGCTTTTCATTGATGGTTTGAGACCACAACGCTATTTATAAATACGCATTCTACCTGTAAATTTTAAATATTCCAGCAGGAATTGTTGTTTTAGAAAAATCGTACAGATAATCTTAGACGATTTATGTTTAAATATCTCGAGTTTGTTTATTTCTCAATGTACGTCGCTATATTTTTACGGTGCTCACGTTCTTCGGGCGTTTTCAAATGGTCCTCAAAATGGCCGTCTATTTTATTGAAAAACTCAGGCCTTTAGTCTTCGCACCTCTTTTTAATAGTGTAACCAGTGTAATACACAAAAAATTATATTTTAGAGAAAGTTGCCTCCCGAAAATAGTGAGTAAAAATGATATTCTAAAGTCGAAAATTCATGTATGTGCAGTTCTTTAAAACTAAATTCAAATTACAATTTCGTATGCTTCGTAAACGTTTTATCGAATACTGTGTAAATGACGGATTAGTTGTGTTATTGTTTGTTGTCAGATTATATATATATTGTAATCGATTGAAAATTCGGAAAATTATCGAATTTTACCCTTCACCGAGTGCATACCCTAGGACCGATCGTGATTTGTAGGCATTCGTACTGTTCAGCAGTGATGGCAGGTAAATAAGTGCAGGCGGAGTTTGTATAATATTATGAGCCATACAGTCAGTGCCGTAGCTGTTATTTATAATAACCGTAGACTCGGCACTGAACTAAATACATGGAACGCGTATATGAAAAATGAGCTGATACGCGAGCCGCCATATGCATTCCGTTTCATTTATCTCATTGATTGTAACTAACTTCGATTAGTGATAAAACAGTAACTTTTATTCCGATATAACATAATTAGTATAAAATTAAAATCTGAAATCATAATAACTAATAATTATATTAATTTTAACCATGTTTTAAATTTTATTTTTTAATCTCATGAACTAGGACACTAGGTACCTGGTACTCACGTAAGTGGCCAAGTCTTAATAATTACTTATTACTATTTACAAAACGCAATTGCCATTTTACAATACATAACTATTTTTTTTACACATTTTGAAAAATTGCTAACCTTGACAGTACTTTCCTTTATTTTTACTTGTTCTTGTACTAAGAGATAACTGATTTGTGTTCAATTTATTTTCATCATTATTAATGTCTGGAGTTATTATAGCACTTAGTTTATTTTCCTATATATTATATTAAATTAATTTTTAATTAATTTTAGACTAATTAAAAGCTATAAATGTAATGAATTTTAAAGTATTATTTGTTTACCAACAAACGCGTTGGAAATGCAGTTAATTTCAGTTTTTTTGTGTATGAATTTAAATTTTGAATATCATTTTCTTCAAAGTGACGTTCACACACAAAATACAACTTATTTGGTATAGATTCTTTAATACCAATTACTTCAAACCATTTTGTACGAGCAGGATCAGTTAGAGGAACTCTATTATAATAAAAGTATATAATATGTTTTTCCGCAATGTTCGTTTATATATAATTTTTATTTATTTAACGAAGACACTTACCTAAACATGCTAATACCTTTTTGATTAGCTTGTGAGCAAATACAACATTTATGTTACGAACCATCATCATTTTATGTAGTATACTATATTATAGTACATGCATTGAACTAAATTTATAAATAACAATAATATTCAATTGATAATAACTTAATAAAAAATAGAATACAATTTATATATTATATAGCCTAGATGTTAGATGTTTTTAATTATATTATAAAAAAAATAGAAATTATCGTAGCAGTATCAAAATGTACGTTTTGCATGATAAAACTTAAAGTAAGGCAGGAAAATATAAATAGATTATTATCATGATTCATGATTAACAATTTTCATGGAGATCATTACATTTCCTTATCTCTGCCATGACTAGGAATGCATATGGAGCCTCCTAGTAGGCTCATATTTTGTTTTATTCACGCATTCCATGTATTTAGTTCAGTGAGACTCGGTTATTGCGTTATGATTCCCATACGAATTCGATTCGTCGACATGGCCATACTCTCTGGCCAATTGAAGGCATTCGTGTTGTACGGTACGCACGGCGGTTACAGCGGTTGCGGTTAACGGGTCTGGCGACGGGACTTACGGAAACAACCAATGAGATTCTCGCTTAATATTGGAATATAATATAATATTATGACATCGGAATATTTAACGAATAAAGAGTCCGATCGCGCATCGTCGACGCGACGGTTTTGTCCGGAGAATTATCCGACACGAGTGATGGGAAAATCGAGTGAAAACACCCGCTCTGAATTATTTAATTGAACTCCGTTCGCCCGAAAACCAACTCACGATACACAAATATTTGTTTTCGTTCGGAAAACGCGCGTGGATGTCTTTTATATTATGTTGTTTTACTGTTTCGCGAATGAACTCGACTCGTGACCACACATCAAAATGAGAGTATAAGGTGCCGGTAAACGTTGCTTTGGAAAACGTTTCGAGTCGATCCCGTCGTAAAATCGTGGAAAAACTATGATACACCTACTTCGCGACCGGGGCAGACGATCTTTGTTCCTCGGACATTATATTGGTAGTGTATGTATTAAACTTTAAAAAACAATAAATCGTTTGTTTAGTGAAACGGTTCTGAGCCAAACTTTACATTAATAAACAAGGATTCAATTTTCGTTTTTTTTTTTTGATGATGATAAAAAAAATCCTGAATAACGAATTTTGAGATTTATTCAGTTTCGTTTGTAGAGTGTACGAGCAAGATTATCTTAAATTTGCATGTCTCAGTATTGACGATTTGAACTCTATTTGTTAAAAACTTTGAAAAAACGAGATTTTTTCGAAATTCTACATTTTCATCACTACCCAACATAGGTATAGTGTTTAACCCATAAGTGGCCAATAAAAAAAAAAAACTGTCAAATTTCCATATAAGTGTTAACAAAGTTTTCGATTTTTATTTATTATAATCCGGTGATAATATAGACGTCTTATCATATTGAATGCGTCGTCAATTTGAACATTTCTCACGTATTAATCTTATCAATTAATGAAAACAACAATGAATAAATAAATAAATCATGTATATATATTTATATATTTATGCGTTAAATAGTTTTTCTTTTGTTTAGGTATAAAAGTTTCGCAAACACCGCGCGTAGACAGATAGACGACAATAAAATACAACGCGTGTCCGTAACGGCATAATGAATTGCGGCGATCTATATCTTACACGTGTCACGTTCTTGAATTAAAACAATGAGTGCTCTTTTTTGATTTCTCGACAAAACCTACTTTTATTCAAAAAAAAAAAAAAAAAAATTAAAAATACGTGTTATTGTCTTCAGGAAATCGACACGACAATGCAGCTCAGCCGAACAGAAACGATAACGGTATAACGATGATAATAATAATAATAGTAATAATAATTATAATAATAATAATAATAATAGTAATAATAATTATGATAATAATATACGCAAATACCGTCGATAACAATAATTTATCGTCGGTCATCACCCGGCAATAACGATCATGATGTTCTCTCGCATGACTGTCCACAGCTGCCGCCGCATACTTTGCACGAGTTTACGGTTTGCGCCGAATTCCGTGTAAAGGCTGTGTGCGCAGTTCAATTGATGCGCACACATCAGGTGCCGTCGGTGTGATCAATTAGCGAATAATTACAGCCGTCCATAGTCGATAACGTCAAACGCGTCGGCGTTCCCGGCAGCGTGGTGATAACGATGGCCGCGACAAGAGCGTACGACGAGAGAATCGACGAACTGCACTATGCCGGTACTTAGTAGACGACCGCAGCGCACAGTGACGGGGGGGGGGGGGTAAATATGTTTTTTATATCAGTACATATTTTTATAAAAACACTTAAATTAATATAATGGTTTATTATTAATTATTATTGTTATTAATGTATTATATAAGTGTACGTACAAAAAAAAAAAAAAAAAAAATTGAAATTAAAAATATATAATTAAAAGTAGTGTTTTATAAGTATATAATGTATAATATAATTGAATATTAAGTATCAGAGTAAAATCAAAAACCTGAATTTTTCGTAAATCGTGATTATAAGTTTTACGTCACATAGTTATACGAGATTTTTACACATATACTCGTATTCTTACACATATTATGGGCCAAGGGGGAGGGAGGCTGCAAATGAGTCGTGTACCAAATATTGAATTGTGTACCTAAGTTTTTTTCGGGTTACACGAATTGTGTCCCTCAGTTTTTTTCGAGGTACACGAATTGTGTCCTTCAGTTTTTTTTCGGGTTACACACAAGTTTGATGTAACTAATATAAATAAAAATTAAAAATAACTACACTGATAATTTTAATGATATAACACATAAAGCAAACAATTAAATAAAACAATTTTTATAAATATGCATTGAGAAATTTATCTATTAAAATATTAAAAATATGTTCAATATTATATTTTACACGAAAAATAAAAAGTTCGTATAAAAAACGTCATGTTAATAAAGTAAAAATTTTAATGTAATCTAACAATAATTGATGTCGTTTTGTCTAACAAATATGAATAAAAATTAAAAATAACTACATTAATAGTTTTAATAAAATCAAAATTAATTTAATTAATTAAAATTATATATTAGGCAAACATTTAAATGATATCGTTTTTATGAATTCAAATCGTGAAATTTGTCCATTCTTATATGTATTTAATTTTTGACTAAGAAATAAATGTTTTTCGCGTTTTGTCTTTGATAACTGTCCAGAACTTCTAATTTTAATGTAAACGTCACATTGCAAATTCTTTATTACTTCAGTAAATTGATTTATATTTTAGTGTGACTTGAATAAAACGTAGAGTTAAATTTCGAATGAAATGCTTCACAACTATTAGTGTTGTGCGTAGCATTGAATTTGATGATCATTTCGGATTATCATTGGGACACAACTCGTGTACGAGAAATTGAGTCAGGGCACAACTGCGGTTAACTGCGGCCCCTCTGCCCCCCTTTAAATCCACCACTGGCAGTACATACGTCGCGTTTCCACAACATCGACGTCCGCTGTAGACAGTCGTGTTGTGCGCCTGTAATAATATTGCGTCGCTTAAAGACTTTTACTGGCGTAAAAACGAGTAGCGGATATTTAAAACGTTCAACCTGGACTTTGTAACTCGTTCGAATACCTAAAAATGGCACACGATTCCGACGGGACGTAATAATTACATCTTCTCTGTAATGTTCGACCGAACGTTGTAGGGATATAGAAGTGGAACAGGAACGTGCTGCTGCGCGTGGTAAGAACAGAAGAAGACCAAAGTGTACGATTTAAAAAACGATATGCACGATCCGTTCGACTCGGTAAATCACGCGGATGGCAGAGAACTCGAAAACATTGATGTCTCGGTTAAGTAAGAGAGAAACTCCGAATAGTGATTGAAAACAATCCGTTCTCGTGCGAAAAAATAAATAAATTAATAAACTAATAATATTTCCCACGATAATACGGGGCTCATGAAAAAACCGAGACGATGCCGTTTTCGAACTGAAGCTCATTAGATATACGGCAGCGGTTACCAACCCATGGGCCGCGCCCACTTGTGGGCCGCGAGCAGCATGATACTGGGCCGCGAGCCATTGGTATAATATTAAATATTATAAATATATAGGTATTTAAAATTATATTATAATACATTTTAGATTCTGAGTGAAGCGAAGGATCTTATGGTTTTACAATGATGTTTATTTTTTTTTTTTTTCTGTAAACACTTTTTCGTATAGAAATCCTTGTCCAAAAGTTTCGTCCAGCAACTTTTTAGATTTGAAATTGAACTGAGATGATACTTTAGAGAGGTCATTTTTCCAAAATCTCCATAGTTTTTCAAGTAATCAAGAATAACGATCGAAAAACTGAGTAAAAACGGTAAAATCGGTAAAAATCCGCCGTAAACGAGATTTTCACTGTTCAGATTTTAGGTATTTAGTCATAAATCGAAAAGTATTGAAGCTAGAAACTTGAAAATTTTATCCAATATCAAATACATACTTTTTTATATTGGACAACATTTTCAGGACAATTAAAGCACTTTTAACTTAAATATTGAACTTTTAATTTACCAAATTGTTTGAAAGTTTTTATGTAATATAATTTTAAATATTTGACAAAAAGTTCTGAAAATTTAATATGACCTTACTCATATACCTAGCTAATTATCCTAACAAAAGTTCAAAAATCGTTAGTCAGGATTTTTTTTTATACACACTTTAATAAATTATTATAAGATTTTTTTCGATATTGTCTGATTTCTTTTAAGTTTATTTCTAATGAGTTATAATTTTTATAATAATTGAAGTTTAAATGTGTTATATCTAATTGAATATTTTATGAGGGTTGAATTACAAAAAAACTCACCAAAAATTATACAAATAACCGTAAAATACGTAAACAGTATTTAAATAATAATATATTATATTACACTGAAGCTTTACTCAGAATCGTTTTATACTAAAGAAATGAGTCATCATTTCTTTAAAACTAAATACATTCATCACCAATATCTTGTCCGAGGACCGAAGGGACGAAGGACAAACTTGTACCACCATCATCTCACTTACCAGCTATTTTTACGTTTTGTCGTATAAAAAACACGAAAATGTTCGCACGCGGTGTTCAAACGGTATACCTGCACCGGTTGCACGGCCAAGTGAAACCGGTGGCGTGAAGGCAGCTCTTCAAATGTAAAAATGTATGGGGGGTCGATTGAGCGACACGACGACTACATAGTGATATCATCGGTTGGTAAAAAAAAAAAAAAAACAAATTCAACAATGCCAAAACGGCTAATTTATTAATATTATAGAAAAATTAAACAAAAAAACTTATGTAAACTAGAAAAAAAAACTGCCGAGCCGGCCCTCCGGAATCGTCACGGAAGGGGGCGGGGCGTGGATTGGCCGACGTGGCGCGCCGAGTGGCCGACGGACGCCTCATAGCCGGACCGTGGCAATGCCGCAACCACCGTAGCGGCCGTACACGTCCACGGGGCGAACGGCCAGGTGCAGTCTGGTGCACGGCAGCAGCTCCTCGACCAGGACGGCGGCCGGCAGCTGGTGGACGCGCACGCGGCCGTCGATTAGCGTCCACGGGGCGTCGCCGCCGGGCGCGGCCGCCTCCTGGCACGCGTACACGCGGTACCAGTTGACCGGCGCCGGTTCGCCGGCCGCGGCCCTGCCGGCCGCCGTCGCCGGGTCCGGTCCGAACACCATTCGGACCGACGTGTGCGAGACCGCGACGGCGCGGACGGACGGCGCGTCGGGCGCACGGGGCCGCGCCGGGTCCAACGGGTGCCACTGCTCGTTCACGTAGCTCGGCGCCGGCGGCGCCGGCGGCCACGGCACGCCACGCTCGGCCAGCGGCTCGGTCCCGGGCCGGTCGACCGTTCTCGGCTCGCTGCCGCAGCGTCTCGGCGACCAACGGCACGCGCGCTTGGCCGCTCCACCGCACCACTCCTCGTCCGACGACCGCTTGGCCGCCACTCTCCCGGCCGCGCCCGACCGGAGCTCCTCCGACCTGCCTGTGGGCCGCGACAACTCCGGGCTAGTGGCCGGCGACCGATCGGGGCTAGTGGCCGGCGACCAATCCGAGCTAGTGGCCGGCGACCGGTCCGGGCTAGTATCAGGCGACCGATGCGGGCTTGTGGCCGGCGACCGATCCGGGCTAGTGGCCGGCGACCAATCCGAGCTAGTGGCCGGCGACCCGTGCGGGCTAGTGTCCGGTGACCGGTCCGGTCTAGTGTCCGGCGACCAATCCTGGCTAGTGACTGTCGACCGATCCGGGCTAGTGTCCGGCGCCCAATCCGAGTTAGTGGCGGGCGACCGATCCGGGCTAGTGACCGGTGACCGATCCCTGATAGTGGCCGGCGACCTCTCGGCACTTTGGGCCGGCGGCGACGGCTTCCTGGTTGCCGGCTTCCTGGTTGCCGGCTTCCGGGTCCGTTTGCCGATGGCTTGGCGACCGGCGGACAAAGGTGCCGCGACGGGCGTCGTCGGGCGTCCGGCGCGACGACGGAGCGATGCCAGTCTGGCTTCACGTGCAGCTGTTGGCGCGTACGAGAGCAGGTAATGAAACAAAAAAAAAACAATTTTATAATACGATAACATTTTAATGATTTCTTCACGAAAATTGTGTTTAAATATCATTTGATTTAATTTAAGTTTATATATTTACTATACGACTCGCCGCACCACCACGAGCTCGCTTAAAGGCGTAGAAATATCGAGTTTTATACTTTAAATATTACAATACTTTTGAAGTTTAAAGTATTTACAAAAAAAAAAAAAAAAATTAACTTATATTATAATATCTAAGTATTGTTTATCCGTACCTGACAATCGGCGCCTTTGTTCGCGCGTGAACGCCATCACTCAAATTCAAATCACAACAAATTCAAAAAACCAAAATATACGAAAAACGTATCGTGCGTTTTTTGATTTTTTCTTCTTTACGAAGTGTCCAGCACGAACGTTGAAGACGGAATGAGACGCTGTTGCGATTTCCACGAGCGGTTTGTTTGCAGAAGCCCCGTTGCTATAGGCGCACGCGGTCGTCGGTCGGGTGTGTTTGAAACGAAACAATTACTAATCGGCCGAGACACTGGCTCGTGATATCGCATCGTTCAAAAGGCACGATTTTACCACGTAAGAGTGTAATCGTTTTGAAAATTCGTTCGGATTATAATATTTTTATACTTTTTACAGGTTTTCGAGTATCGTATCATTTATATATGTTTTTTTTTTTTTTTGGATATGTAATACTGCCAAAAGAAACACGTGCGTTTAGGGGGTAATATTCGTATAATCGTTCGACCTCGTACCAAAAACTACGTAAAATGACAAAAAAATAGATTTATTTAACGTATATACGTACTCAAATAATAAAAATCGAACACGTATTGTGTTGTACGATTTAATTTAAAACTATTTAGTGTTTAATTAAAATACACTAATCAACGAATAGAAATACATAGATGTAATTATATAAGTGTGTAGTGATTATAGATTTGGTTTGATAACCGGTTTCGATTTGAAAAAGTGTCATCGGATTGTTTACAATCAGCTTATAATTCACTTTTGAACGTGTGAAGTAAATATAAAAGAAAACAATGAAAAGGAATCGAATTTATTTTTCACGGAGTTCAACTAGAGTTGGTAATTGCTGAATAAACTGTTTTGAATATCAAGTAGAAATAATAATCACACAATAATCTTAAACAAACCGAAAACATTCCCTTTTCGAGTGAGTTATTTAAATTATTAAAAGTACTTACTTGATATCGAAAGTGTATAGAAAAACAAAAACGATTTGCTTTACACATTAAATATGTGATTTCAGGAAAAAAACCTTGAAACGCCATCGCCATTCGTCAGCACAAAAAAAAAAAACCTCAACGTCTGTATTACGAGTCGAACGAAACTGCTTAAATGTGATTCCAAAAGAAATAGAAAACTGTTCAAATCGTTTACATTTAGAATATAAACTAATAAATCAGGTTTACAGTAATATGTGAATACGTGAAAAAAAATATAGAAATTAACGTGAGCGCTTATTTTATCTCCAATTTTTTTCATCAATTTACACCACGCGATATAATGATAAATATTTATACGGTGTGTAAATGTCGACTAGTAAAAGGCAAAAGGGGCTAAGCGACCGTTTAATTACTTTTCAGGAGGACAAAATCAAAATGTTTGCATGTTCTCTAATATTTTGACGCTGGGGCTTGGGGTTAGGTTAATAACTAATACAGAAGTTTTCATATTTTTTCATACGTCATTGTGTTTATTTTATGACCAGACCCTAGTTATATTGAAAAGTAATATTAATTTCTAATCGCATAAAATTAAGTTTAAACGTACAATTTTTTAGATTTGAAATTGAACTGAGATGGTACTTTAGAGAGGTCATTTTTCCAAAATCTCCATAGTTTTTCCAGTAATCCAGAATAACGATCGAAAAACTGAGTAAAAACGGTAAAATCGGTAAAAATCCGCCGTAAACGAGATTTTCACTGTTCAGATTTTAGGTATTTAGTCATAAATCGAAAAGTATTGAAGCTAGAAACTTGAAAATTTTATCCAATATCAAATACATAATTTTTTATATTGGACAACATTTTCAGAACAATTATAGCACTTTTGACTTAAATATAGAACTTTTAATTTACCAAATTGAATGTTGAGAGTGATTAAAGACTAAAACTAACAAGTTATAATCCAGATATATTGACTTTCTAGTGAAGAACAAGCGATGTCAAAAATCAAATGAAATTGTTTATCTTGTGATAAAGTTGGATTAAGGTTTTTTTAAACAATTGTTTTTTTTTTTTTTTAATTCTCTTAATTTTTTATTTCTAATGACTATACATACATATATATATATATAATATTTATTAAAATTTTATGAAAACGTATATAGGTATACTATGGACGCGCCTAAAATATTTTTTTACAAAATTAGTGGTCCGCGAAACTAAAAAGGTTGGAAACCGCTGATATACGGTGTTATGATTAACTCAATCATGACAATATTATTGTCACCTATCACATCGCGTTGTATGTCGATCGACGCATAAAAAATCGATTTAGGTTCAGCGACGAAATCGCTTCACTCGCCTTAATAGCCGCACTGCAGTGGCGTGTTAACACAGTAAAACAAAATCTCTAGATGATTAACATAAAAAATTACGCGTTGAATTTGAATTTACGTAGAAAATCGGTCCTCGAGGATGTATGACGTTTCCGCACGTAAAATATTAAAATCCGTCGTGTACGATAATAATAGGTTTGAATGCGTTAAGTGCGCGGGACTAATTATTATTGTATTCTAAAATTAATTACGCGATGCAGCATTGTGTTACACCGACGATAATACACAGTTTTCAATTAACATCTACTCAGATGTAAATTCAAAAGAATATAAAACGCGTTTGTACGATGCGTTGAGAATAATTTAATAATCTCATACTTCACCACGCTGAAGTTGAATAACGCCCAAACGTTCCTCGTTCCTCGAATGAGTAATCACCTGGGATTTTTAGTAATATGTTATACTTTTCATTCCTTCTTACAAATCATACTTTGTGCGCAACAAAGATAAAGCTCAACAAATATACGCCACAATTTAAAATCTCTTTGGTGTATTACGCCGTGCGCGTCAAAAGTGTGCGCGATAAGTATATGTGAGTTAATGGAAACGTATAAGTAACGCGAAAAAGAAAAAGGAATGAATAAATATTATTGAAAAAAAAAAAAAAACGTGAGCCCTGGTCGAGTTTCATTTTTGCAGTGGATTTCATTTTCGTTATAATTTTCTTCTTATTCTTTTTGCCGCCGGATATGATCACGTCATCGTTTAATCACGTTTTTTTCACATTGAAATACTGTCTGAAAATGATTTGTATTGACAAATTAACACAATGTATTGAAACATCTCTTAATCAAGTATACTGTCGATAAATAGGCGAATCGTTGAAACGATATCATAACTGTGGTCGCTTTCACGTATTCTAAATATGTTTGAATTAATTTTGGTTGATCAAATGAAATATTCGAGGATATAATTGGTAAAAAGTAAAACAAGTGAGAGCGATTGTGCGATTCAAATGTATATTTTATGGTGAACAAAACAATCAGATATAACATAGCCCTTATGCGTAGGTGTTATATAAAATAAATCGAGAATCAATACAATAAAATTAAATATTGTTTAAACGATGTATACGTTACTATACCATTATATTTAAGTCGTTTTTCAATTTAAAGAAATAAATCAATACATTATTGATAAACAATCAAACATTTTGCATTTCACAATATTTACACAAATTACACCAATTATACTTCAAAAGAAGCATAAATCATCGAATAACAACTAATCGATATTTTTTATAGAGTCAATAATGGAACGAATGGATTTCATCGAAAAATTGTCTTTAAGTGTTGAGATCGTAATTAAAATAATTCAAGAGTGTACCTATGTACACATATACAAGGATGTACAAACACTTATCACTGAGAAGATTTTTTAATATTTTTCTCATAAACTAGAGGAAAAACTGAAAAATTGATAGAATTATTCAACAGTTACTAAAATTAAAAGTCAAATCTCTTTGGAAGAATCGGATTAAATACCCATTCATTTATTGTAAGATTTCATGTACAAATATTACAACCCTATTGCAATTTTCAAAGATTTTCATACTCTTAATGAAAATGAATAAAGTAAATTATTTCATTATATGCTTTAAATACTCAAATAAAGATTCAATACTTATATTTATTAAAACAACAAAAATACGTGCTATTTCATTGGTTAATTTTAACCCTTTCAGTCCCACTAGGAGAATTTTTCAAAAAAAAAATTTTTTTCTCTTTTAATATGGCCTAATAGGACTTAAATAATTAAAAAAAAAATTTATTTTAGTATTTTAATTATTAATTAATTAATTATAATTATGATGCCATATGGCATCATTGGGATGAAAAGGATTTTTTTTAATATTATTTTTTTTTTTGAACTATGAACCAAAAATATCATAAACTTAGAAAAATTAATCACAGAAACAATACTTTATTCTCATTAACAAATTATATAAATTTTAACCAAAAACAAATATTTTATTAATAATACATAATAGTATATTTATAGGAATATTAGTCACTTCTCTAGTCATAATAATAATACAAAATAAAACAAAATTGAACCCTGCCATAAACATTTAAAAATCAAAATTATAAATTTTAAACAAAAACAAATAGTATATTAATATTATATAATAGTATATTCATAGGAACATTAGTCACTTCTCTAGTCATAATAAAAAATAATAATAATAATAAATAAAACAAAGTTGAAGCCTGCCATAAACATTTAAAAATCAAAATTATAAATTTTAACCAAAAACAAATAGTATATTAATATTATATAATAGTATATTCATAGGAACATTAGTCACTTCTCTAGTCATAATAAATATTTGAAAAATAAATATTATTATTCTATTTCTTATTCATTATAATCCCAATGATGCCATATGGAGTCATTAGATGTTTTGATAAGCAGTAAATAAAATAATTAAAATATTGCCAAACTGAACCATTATTTATGTAGATAAATATGTTTAGTTTCATAAATAATTTACCAAGTAACTAAATAAATATATTGAGTTACGTGAAATTATAAAATTGCACACCGTTTATACATTCGTTGACTCTCCTCATGTTTTGTGAATATAATTGATAATAACATGCTAAATAATGGTTTTGGCGCCAACATATATTAATTTGATTAGAAATAACACATGTTTTACAATATAAAACGATAAAAACCGATAACATACTACCAACTGTTGAGAAAAAAAAAAAAAAATACAACGTTTCTAATTTTTTAGATGTTGAATAAAAAAAAAAAAATCTTTTTTCAATGATTTTTGTTTGTTATTTCTTTTTCTTTATTATATTTTATTTTTGAAACAATTTTCGACAGTCTAAACTTTCTCCAAAGAAATCATCCAAAAACTCTAAATATAAAAATGTTATGTGCGTGGTATTTTGACGGATTATACTTCTCTATTCTAGCTAGTTTTTCTGGTGTAGTGGGAGTGTGATGGTAGGGTGATAGGAGTGTAATGGGTGTGCGATGGAAATGTGGTGAGTGTGTGATAAAAGTGTGATGCAAATGAAGTGGAGGTGTGATGGAAGTGTTTTGAATGTGTGATAGGAGTATGACGGAAGTGTGATTAACGAATGATGGTAGTGTGATGGAATTAGGAGGAAAGTGTGATGGGAATTGGGATGGAAGCTTGATGATTGTGTGATGGAACGGTGATTGAAGTGTAATGGTAGGGTGATTATTGTGTGATGGGATTGTGATGGAAGTGTGTCGAAACCATTTGGATACGTACGAGTCCATAGGTATCAACTGATCAACACACACACACACACACACACACACACACACACACACACACACACACACACACTTATGATACGGTGTATGTACATTGTACACATATACCGTATTCAACTAACCCCACCTTTCACAATATCCTCGGAACGACTGTATCTCTTTGCTTTCACAATCGTAATACGCTATCACAACATGTGTCAAAGAAATTTTTCAAGATCATTGAACACTCACACATGCACACACGCGCGTGCGTAGTGATGCAAAAAAAAGTGTACACGAAACGAATTCAAACACTCACGACGGCCAGGGGAAGTAGAGGGGTAAAACAATTCTTTTCCGTACAACGTCGTTACGGCGTGTCGGTATTTACACCGAGTGCGAATGTCCACGCGTTCACGATTAGCATACGTTCGTGCCCCGAAGGCTCTAGATGGCTTGCCGCCCACCGGATTACCATCAAAATTGTCATATTTCGAAATCTTTTTGCGTACGGTATATATGTATGTATATATTTATACATATATGATAACAATGTGAAAAAAAAACAGAAAAGAGACCTCCGGATATATACCGTAGCTACGTGTGTTCGATGGTGGTGATGACGACGTACTACGGGTAATATGGATGGGCCGGATGTGGAATACATTACAGGTGCGCATAACCAAACGGCGCCTGGGGACTCGGGCAAACGAACCACCGCTGCCGCCATCAAGATATTCGCGTGTAGGTCCGGGCCCGAGCGAGAGATGAACCGCCGCAGCCAAAAATATTCGAAGGGACCGCCGCGGGGTAAGAGGGTGGCTGTGGGATGATTGCCGGCAGTGGTGGTGGAGACCGGGTGGATTTTCTACGGGTACGCGTGTGATCGCAAGACCATCGACTGGGCACGGAGTGGTGGGGTGCTTGTTACAAGCCATATAAATGCAAATCAGACTTATAACCCTGCGGCGATTTGTCCCTGCACACACATACACACCCACACATACACACACACACCGTATTCAACCATCCACCCTCCTCTATATCCTCGTGTCCGCCGCATCCCTTTGCCTTCACGATTGTAACACGCTATCACAACATGTGTCAAAGAAATTTTTCGAGATCATAGAACTCATACAACACACACACACACACACACACACACACACACACACACACACACACACACACACACACACACACACACACAAGGAGTTTTACTATGTATACAAATACATATATATGTATATATATATAGACATTAGGCTTTCCACCGTCATTTATTATTGGCTTTTCAGGCTCTAACGTTTAAGATTGGCGGTGTGGTGTATAATAAAATAAATATATATACATACACACACACACACACACACACACACACTTATATATATATATATATATATATATATATATATATATATATATATATATATATATATATGTATATATATATATTTGTATGTATGTGTTTGTGTTTGTTAGTACACTACTACATTCCGGGAACCCGTCGTCGTCACCGGTAATTGAATACCCCAAACTACCGCCGCAACAGTTCAAAATCGGCATTCTCGTTGTTCTTGAAAAGTTCTTATTTTTTTTAGACTCCCGTGTTTATTAAAAGTGTGTTTTATTGCATTTCAAAATCCACTCACGAATCTCGACGTGTCGGATTGAATTTCAATTACGATTCTGCAAATATATACGTACCTATGTCTATACTACGAATACAATAGTACACAGCGTCGGCAGTTGTTGAACACTTTCTTCCTAATCATTTATTTTAAGCATGTCCTCAATACGAGTATATGTAAGGTATCTCAGTAATATTTTAAACATAATGATTTAATTTTTTTTTACTGAGTTAATTCGATTGTTTTTTTGTTATGTGTAGTGAAAAAAATATTTTATTGTTTTTTATCTTTGTACATTTTTAAGTATTTTAGATTTTTTTAACGTCAGATACTACTTAAAACATAATTGCGTTATAAAAGATAATTCTGTTTTTTTTAAACTTTGATTTAAATATTTTGATATTGAACAAATATTCCAATAAATATAAGAATGTCGAGTTCATAATAGCGAAAAGGAGAAGCAGGTGTCCACATAAATGTATAGGATACTACTACTCTGATTTTCTAAACTTTGAATTTTCATGTGTTATAATATAGTATACGTTATTTGTCTTTTAAGAGAATATTTTCCAAACTACAAAAATAGGGTATCAGTTTTAACTAAAAATATTATATATAATCAGATAAAATGCTTAAATCAATTCATGATAATACATTTATAGAAAATCTATATAATTTTCCGGTGATAAATCTTAAAACTGTTACAAATCGAGTATAATAATATTTACCGAATAAAACAAAAAGTAAATGCGATTTTCGTGTTTACACTGGTAATGAAAATGTGTATAAATTTATTTGTTTATTAAAAATCGGACAAATGAAAACAAACGATTTACAATAATATCTACCTCCTTTAAGCAAGCCTTTGGTGGAGGTGAATAGTTATAGTTATTCTTATAGATTAATTAAATAAACAAAATTTATTATTATGACTACCTACCTATAAATTAATGTATAAATTGGACATATTATAGATTATTTCACATCTTTGTATTTATTGAATGTAAATAATGAGAATTATAACGAAATGTCGATCTAGTCAATGCAAAAAAAAAAAAAATAATAATAATAATACGTTTTTTTATTTGATGCCGTTAAGTTTCAATTATCGTCAATATAAGACCGCTGAAAAATGCGTTTTAAAATCATAGAAACAAAATATTTCGTCGTTAATTTTAGTGGCTCAAACACTCACGGCCGCTGGGCAAATTCTTGAAATAATAATAATAATACCTTATAATAATAATAATAATAATGTAATTTCAAGTGCCGTTTCACGTTGAAAACGATTATTCGTCGTCGTGCGGCGGTTGCAGATGTACCGTACAGCACGATAATAATATTATCTGAAATGCCGATTTCACGGTCAGAATGGTTTACTCGTCGCGAGATGAAAACCACGTTCACGTTTCCATCGTCTCGGAAATTAATTGCCCGTCCCGCGTAGACGGCGCACCGGCTCGTGCCAGGCCCCACCCGGGCTGCGTCATTGTTCCGCCGCCGCCGTCTTTGACCACCGCGGACGCGAACCGTACGCGCGGCACACAATGCGATTAAACTAATTGCTACAGTTATGTACAAAACATAAATCTCCACGGTTAATCCGCTCGGTAAGGTTTTCCGAGGTCCGTCGATAATATCAATCAACGTAATAATATAACAGTGCACCGTGTTGTCGGCGTGTACGCGCGCACAACACACACCCTGTGCACGCCGTTATCGGAACTCTTCGCGCACGGGCTCTCCGTTTGCAGGCAGAATCGACGTGCACACGGACGTGGGTTATGTTTTTTTTTCTTCAGATATACCATAAAATGCGTACAAACTCATAAATATATTATATTATATATAATATGTATGACTTGGTAGTGTCAGTAATGACGGTGCAAACCAGTCGACGAGGGGAATCGGTGAATATTTCGTTATTTACACTGATAAGTATAGCAAATATAATTTATCGGTGTATTCTGAGCTGGTCGTCGACGTATCTAAATCTAGATTTATCATATTATTACCTTTTTTTTCTTCCACCAGGATTTGTCGAAAGAAAAAGAAATCACTCTTCGAGAGGCTGCCGGGCATAGTTGTGTTGCTGGGAGTCAAAGTTATCAAAGGCGCAGAAATAAATGTATAAACAATCGACGTGATTATCGAGCAGCGAAAAAATGATGTGATACAAAACGCCAGAGCAACATGCCACGCGGGAATAAATAAAATTATACATTTTTATGATACGTTTAAATTATTTTAAATACGTTTTATTATTTTACGGTGGAATATTACCCACTTTGGCTAGTTTAATCTAGGCAATGTCTGCCTTTTATAACCGCATTAGACATTGTCAATAATGACTAGACATTTCTAGTAATTAAGGTAACATATGTGTACATTTATATATTTAGTTTTTTTTTTCATTATATATATAATGAAAGTTCTATATACTGGACACTCTCCGTCACTGAAATTGTGTCCAATATTCAGAATGGGTTCAGTCTGTTATGGGAGAAATCAAGTACATTTCGTAAGTAAATTAATATTTAAACGTATTTTATGCAATAATGATGTATTTAGGTACATATTTGTCGTTGAAAAATCGATGAAAAAGTAATCAATAAATAGAGCGAATAAATAATTTTTACTGTGAATGCTAAATTGTATGAAAACAATCAGTTTTTAACAACCGCAGAACGTCTCAGTTAAGATAAACTATAATATGAGTCATTTCAATTAATAGTGTAGAGTTTTCTAAATATATTTCACAATTATTATTCTAAATTCACGATGAAAACTGTCGTGATCAAAAATTAAAATACCACAAAAGTTTTCGTTATTTAAAGTGCCTAATATTTCGTAGGCCTCCTAAAGCAAATCGTGAAAACGTTTTGATTTTCGAAAAAAAAATAAATTAAAAAAATGTCCACTATCTGTAAGAGTCCACTACAAAGAAGTGTTCGTTAAAGAAGGTTTCACTGTACGCATATCTACTGCGTTTATCATGAAAATAATATGACCATTTCCAATGTCATATTATCATATTATTATCTTTGTTAGACACACATGTATAATATGTTTTGATGGAGTATTTATTATTGTGTTTGATATCGATCATCATTTGAAAGTTAACGTCGTCGTAGATTTATTCCAAATATTATATAATGCTGATGTACATAAGTTTTATATTTATTTACTAAATGATTGGTGAAAATTTACGTATACATTTTGAGATGAGTTCGTGCATAAATAATATTTTAGATAAAAATACAAGTTACCTTTTTTTTCCTTTTTTTTTTTTTTGATTTCTTTCAGAAACACTTCGATGGTGAAAATAAGTAATCATTAAAATAATGATTTTTCAAGAAATATTGTACTGTTTTCGTTTTTTTTTTGAAAACACTCATTATCAAAATGTTTCAATAATGTCTCAGTCAAGGTATAAACATTATTTAAAATACTAAAATCGCATGTAATGAAACGAAAGGTTCATTAAGAACAGTACCTATATTTGTTTCTTTTTATATTTTCAAATCATAAGTAATACACATTAATTACTTGTTGCTAAATTTAAAAAAAAATCTATTTATGTACTTATATATATATATATATATATATATATATATATATATATATATATATATATATATATATATATATATATTTTAATATTATAGGTAATATAATCAAAGCTATAAAGTTGTAACACTTAAAAATCCTAAAATATACAGACAAATATTTAATTCATCAAAACATCTAAAAAAAAAAAATCAAATAAAAAAATATATAAAATACGTGACTCAATCAAATCAATTAGAAACAAGACTTTATTCTATTAATTAATTATATGGACATTGCTATCGTCACGGTACAGCGTGAAAACAGTAATAATAATTTTGACAATAAAACGATAAAATCTTTTAATCACGAAAAATCACCACTTAGTGAACAGAAATATTTCAAACAAGTCAAAATTCCTAAAAGTTAGTGTAATAAATCAAATTATCCAAAAATGTACTAAAAAAAAAAATCTCCAATATGAATATATGCAAACATTTTATACTTTAATTAAATGCACTTTAGAATAGAACGCATTTTAGTAAAGTAATTTCTATATTTAGAACAAACAAAGAAACAAAAGTATACAAATTCCTTAAGTTCATAACATTGATAATAATTTTATGTAATATGTAATTGTTATAATTGATATAAAAACTGTTACGTTCAAAATAAATATCAAGAAAAATTATTTTGAATGGTAGATGATTAAAAAAAAAAAAAATTAAATCAAGTATTGAATTTATTCGAGTATTATTTATTTGGTAGATTTTTTTTTTTTTTTTTTTTAATGCGATTACGTATAAGTTTTTCGTTGAGAATTTTTTAGCGTTTGAAAATAAATTATAGTATTTGATTTATGTTCATGGGAAAAATTTGACTTATAGGAGTTGCATATTTTATCTTTATCAAAATTTACATTTCATGAATAAATAAAAAAAAAAACTACAACGCTTTTTAAATATTTGTTGTACAAACATATATCACGATATAAAAATACGTACTTCGCACCATAGGATATTCTTTGTTCCTCGGACCAGATAATCGGGATGGGTTCGTTGAATTTTAAAGAAATGATAGATCGTATGTTTAGTTAGACGATTTAGAGTAGTGCTTCATTACAAAAAAATATACATTGTATACATTTAAACGTTTTCAGTTTGATTGTTGGTATGTTTTTTCTATTAAATCTATTGACAGTTTTCCTGTTTGATGAAAGAGGAATCCTATTATATCAAAAGATTCAAAACATGTGGTTAAATCTGTATCTACAGGTTCATAATGAATAAATGGTCAATTTTTCTTCAATTAAAATTTACAGTAAAAAGACGACGGAAAAATAGTTAATTTCGTAAAAATCGTATACAATTTTACTTAAATGTTTCTGAAACAAATTCTGACTTACAATTTTTGAAATTTGTTAGTACTGTTAGTACTAGTTAACTATAAGAGTAAGACCATAATAAATATTCAAAACTTTTTATCGAATATCAAAAACGTTATTAGTGATAAACTCAAACAAAACCATGTATTTTTAAAGTTCTGTTTTTAGTCCAAGAGTTTTAACATTTTTTTGTGAGACTTCTGTAATATATACATATATATATATATATATACCCAAATTATATAAGTATATGATGAAAAATTCAAGTTTCTAGCAACATTACTTTCTGAAGTATAGCTAAAAAACTAAAATCGATTTAGTGAAAGTGTCATTTACGAAAAATTGTACTGGTTTTTAGTTTGGATTTCGGCGGTATTTCTTCACGTCTGGAACAACTATGGCTAGGAGAAAAAAATCACCTCATTATGCGATTTCCGATCTATATAGAGTAGCTGAATGAAAATCGTAGACCACGTAAACAAGCCGAAAAATCAAAGAAAAAAAACATCATTGTCAAACCTCCGCTTCACTCAGAATCTAAAAGTGATATAAAAAGAGGTAAACGAAGCCATTGTTTAAGGGCGAACAATAGACGTTTTGGATTGTATAGCTCAGATCAATCAAAATCGTTTCATTCCGTGCAATAATAATTACACCACTGATGTTTTGTTATTATTTAAATACGATTAAATTGTTTTAAATTTAGCTACAAAGCACGAGGAAGCATAAAATATATACTTCGAAGCACAAAGTATTCTATATGAATTATATATGTGCAGGGATTAAGACTCTTACCTTTTGAAGTAGTGTTAATGGCTGTCTTCACTCACAAAAAAAAATATGTAAGTATCAAATTTACTAATTGATTTTGATATAACACATTTTATTTGTGTATATTTATTTATTTAATAAATAAAATAGTAATAAAGATCAACACTATAACGTATAAAAAAAATATATTTATGTACTCGCTTTAATATTATATTTTAAATAGTGAAATTAAACGGACGCAGACACGAGAGGTTTAACGTTTTCAAACAATTGCATACACTCCCTCTTCGTCATCGTCGTCTCAACACCCTTCCGACCGAATTTCGTCTCTTAACGTGCACTCATTGTATAATCACTACCTACGGCGTTCATACAACACGCAATAGTAGTAACTGTTCCGAGTGAATACCTAATCGTTTTCGTGGGGGAACCGCCCTCTGTTCGTCGTTCACGTATTTTCAAATCCCCGCGGACGAGATATTCGGTACATGGAAATCTCGAATTTTTATTCCAAGACAGGAGTATGCGGATTACGGAAGTCCATTAAAACATCCAATACCGGGTCTCGGATAGCATAATATACCCGTGTATAGTATTAACGTCGCGTGCACGTTCGACTAACCCACCACGTATATGGAAGCGATTCATACTTGCGATATTTATTTTTTATTTCCCGGGAATTCGAAAATGAAAACGAATGATGTTATTACATATTCCGTGATTGAAAAGAGTCCTTATAAATCGTGTGTGTAATATTGGAAATTTGACATAGTTTGAGAACACGTAATGCGATATTTCATTTTCACGTCGATTCGTTATTAATATTGCTATTATTATTATTAATATTATTATTATTATTGACGTCGTGTCGGACGTTTCATGTTTAAATTTTAAACAATGACAGTACATTTTTCCCATGTCAAACGTCACCGTTTCGAAATTTTGATAACCTCGAGTTACATTAAAATCCTCGAGAAAATAACCACATACTCGTACTAGCGTTTTACTCTGCATTACGTCTTATTAGGCAACTATTCGTTTTTTCGATATTTCAAAGATAAAAATAAAATTTTTAGTACGATAACAACGTGAAACTGTGAAAAAAAAACCGCTTTAAAAACGTTTAGATATTTTTTTGATACTGTGCCAGGAAGATGGTGCTTTTTCTACATTATCGAATTAAAAAAAATACTCAAGGAAAATAAACATTCGAATGTATAAATGTCGCGGTATGTACCCATTAGAGATTTTAGTTTTCAAATTATATTAGTTTATTCATATTTTGCAAGTTTTTAATAAAACTCGATATCTCAAATTTTTCAGTAGTTCAAACTTCTTACCGTTGCCTCAAAGGCTCGGCATAATTGAAGTTTCATACATGGTTATTTAATGTGTGCATATTAATGATGCGAATCGATAGTGGAGATAATGACTATGTGGCGGTGTTTCCTAGATTCGTAAATAAATTACAAACGAGCAGTCGGGAAATCGTTTTTTTTTTCTAAGAGGTAACAATGAAAATTCTAAGAGCGGTTCGAACGGTCCCAAAATATAAAAACTACTGATAACGTTTCGAGAAACCGATAGCCCTTATTATTGATATAACATTAAGTTGACAATATTATTATTACAATAACTGCACTTCAGGCAAGTGTTTGACGCAGGTTGTGATGGAACAATGAAAATATTTTCCGGGTTCTCGTAAATTTTTTGCCGTCAAAAAAATATCGCGATTTTATACGGTAACGCGATAAATCGTAAAAAAAAAAAGACGAACACGAATTATCTCGTACACTATTTTAGTACACGAAGATATATTATACAAGATAAACATTCGTTAGCGGTCCACTTGCCACGTGTCACGAAAAACGATGTCAGTACGGCCATCGGCCGTGGTTTCGATCATTAGACGAATTGTATTTATTTATTTGTTTGATTTTGGTTTCATACAATGAAATAAAATACTGGGCCCCACATGATCGATTGTCGAGTAGAAAATATTTTCATTATTCCATCATAACCTGGACCAGACACGTCTGAAGTGCGGTTATTGTAATAATAATATTATCGACTTATTGTCATACTCATAAGGACTCTCGGTTTCTCGAAACGTTATCAGTGGTTTTTACATTTCGGAACAGTTCGAAACACTCTCAGAATTTCCATTGAAAAAAACGGCTATCACACTACCTATCCCGATCATTCACGTTGAAAATAAAACTGTCAGACCACGCGAACGATTGCGTTATGAAAAACGGTATGACCTAGCTGTAATCAATAATATGACGCCGAATTAAGAATTTCCGTCACGACCGCATTGCACTGTCCAAATGATATAGTAGTGGCTAGGCTTCGGGTATGAATGCGTTAGCGTATTTCATAAAACGTTAGACACGACACTTTTCCAGTTACAAACGCGGTCCGAGTATACACGATTTGCTATCAACGACATTTTTTGACATTTTAGATGCATTTTTTAATTTTGTAGGTCACTTTTGACTTATGACTAACGATGAGACGAAACAAAGTTGACTCTATGTTGAAACTTGAACAAACAATAAATCTTATACTATAAGACGAGCAAGGAATTGTATGTACTTACCTATTTCCAGTCATGCCATCTCGAAAACGGCTTTGTCCATGGACTTAGTCAACATTTCAAGAAAATTTCATTTCTATGAGTTTTCATAAAAAATCTTTATACAGTAAAAGTATAGGGGAATTACTAGTTACGCCCACTTTCTTTAATACACACTTTCTAAGCGAATCTAATGAACAGCCGCTCTTTTATTTTAAAAAGCAGATAGAACCTAATTTACATATCAATTGAAAGAAATGTAGAGGCGTAACTAAATAAATTATTTAATATTTTTTTTCGTATTCTTTTTATGAAATCGAAAACAGCCCGGCCACGATTTTTTTAAATTTAGGACTTTTCAAATTTAAAAAAATTGTTGTTTCTATTAAATATTTAAAAAAAGCAGATAATTTTTAATTTCTTTTTTGGCCCAGATCTGGGATCTGGGGCATTCTTTTCGCAGCCCGAAAATACGTGCTTTCTGGCCGCTGACAAGAAAAAATATTTTAAGTAAATAATTAGCTGTTAATTATTTAAATATTATTAAGAATTTTAAAAACGAATCTTAAAAGTAAACGATTTTTATTTTTAAAAAGATTAAATTTTTACATAAATATAATCTACTTTTAAGATTAAAAAAAAAAATGTATTCTTCAAAATAAAAAGAATTTTTAAGAGATTTTAGTTTCGTTTAATTAGTCTAGACAATAATTGTCTATTCAAAATTGTTTAGTTTTGTTTTAAACTTAGTAGGGTCAGGTTCAACAAAATACATTAAAAGTAGCCTTAGTTTACTGTTTTTTATTATTAAAAATTTTTTTCTAAAAATTGATAAAAAACTATTTAAGTGCGATTGAAGATCGGCCTTCCTGGTACTAATATTATATCCCTTTAATTGTATATTATAATTACGTCAAATCGCTGGTGTTAAATATATATATATATATAAAAAAAGGCTCAGATTTATCTTCACGTCGACCCAACCAATTAGTTGTGCAAACATGTCGAGCATACGTATTTACTACCTTGCACGTTTATTATGTTTCTTTATTTCATGAAAACATCATTTTCGTTCTCTGAAAATAAAAAATAATTCTTAATGCATTGATTTTTTGGAAGTCGTATACGAAAACGTATTGCTTTATTATTGTTATTATTATTATTATTTAGAGTTATAAAATGCATTTTTCAAAAAGACGCCGAAATCCGAGCGCTAGATATAAATAACGACAGTAATAATAAAACTATATACGTAACGCACGCGCACCGCGGACGCTAAGGCCAAAAACGTGCGCGCGGCCCCGAGCGGCGGCGGCGCGTCCCGAACCCCGCGTCGGATTCCGGTCACTTAACTTGTAATTTGTCCCCCAGGATTTTTTCTTCGCCAACTTCGCGCGCGCACGCATCCCTCTTTCGAAACTTTCTCGTCGGGCTTAATGAGCTTTTTATCCGGTCACCATGTCCGGGAGGTCGAGACGGGGCGAAACAAGTTTCTTCAGCCATATCATCGTGCGTATCCGTCGCCGTCGCGACGACGTCGCCGTGCGGACGGAGGCGAGACGACGGGACGACCACCACGACGACGACGACGACGACGACGACGAGAAAGACGACGACGAGGGGGTCGGGAGTTAAGGCCGGGAAACGGCCGCGGCGCACTCGGTTTTATAATCGCGTTTGCCGCACAAGTTTTAACAAGGATATCGTGTTTGATATGGTAATGCGAACGGACGGACGGACGGACGGACGGCGCGTGTGCACGGGCGCGGGCGCGTCGCCGCGGGGTCGGCCATTGTAATATAACACGGTTGTCAAACCTCAAAAACCGCACAAACTGGACCCCCAAAGACATTTCATTAAATCCGTTGTCGCGCACACGCGCACGCGACATTATACCGTTTGTTCGCAACACACACACACACACACACACACACACACACACACACACACACACACACACACACGTGTATAATACCGTTGCGATGGAGCGGTGCACGCGCGTGCGTGAAAACGCAAATTGTCAGAGCTGTGGGTCGGACGGTTTACGTTTGCTTTTTTGCCCGCAACACAGTGACGGAGGACGAGGAGGAGCAGGAGGAGGAAAAGGTTGCGGTCCACGTGTAGGTAGCCGACAAAGTATCGCTCGCTGCGTACGATATATATTATTACAATACGCGTTTGGGCCACACTCCGGTGATTAACGAGACGTTCACGACGGCGGCGTGTGTTTTGGACGAAGTTTCGAATACGGTTATTGGACTTTTCGTACCTATAACGAGACGACGCGACGACGCGATCGACAGAAAGAACGACAGTGACGGGTCCAAGGGGGTCGGGGCAAAGGGGACATTCCCTCCAAAAACTACCCATACGAGTAGTATACACCAACTCCCGATATACCTAATTTTATTAATAGAATTTTTTTTGAAACTCTCTCTCTCTCTCACACAAACACAAATTCAGTGAAATTAGGATGCAAACAATACGAGCCATTCCCGGATTTATACATCTGTTCCCGAGTGATATAGCGCGGCATAGTGAGTGAGCGACGACGAACGCAAAGTATATGATGCATTTATTATAACGTACGGAAATATGTCGAAAAAAAAGGCATCGAATTCGCCCTAGAAGTATCGATTGCGAATTCGACTCATTGGAATTCCACATCGATTTTATCGCTAATAATTATTATTATGTGTGATGCGTGATTACCCGTTTTACAGTTTCTCCGAAATCGGTATTGACAGACACGCTACGTTATTAGCGCACCGACGTAGTATTGCCATTATTTTTCCTCAGTCTATATTTAATTTTCCATTACGTATATGTCGGTAGAGTGACTTACTCTTTGTGGGAATTCCGATGCTTTTTTAAAATCGTTATAAAGACGTCAATCATCTGCATTGACGTCCAAAGTAATTTTTTCGATTAAATTATCGAAATCAATGCTCTACCTTTCAGCAATAAGTCGTTTGACGTATTTGCTTTTTACCGTTGTGACGTGAAATATAGGAAAACGTCAACATTTTCTCAGCTTATCCTCGTTATAAATACATAAACAATTCTACGCGACAAGTATTGTAGATGTGTAGTTACATTATAATTGTATACCGACCGTATTTTTGAGATAATACGCTTGAACAGTTATGTATTATGACAGACATTTATGAATCATGCATTTTCATTTTAATCTTTATATATAAATTATTCATTATATTTGACAAACGTTTGGAGTTAGTAAAAAATATTCTTTACGCAATTCGTATAAAATTACAATTCCTAATTACAAGTGTATGAGTAAAATATTTATTGGATCCTCGACTGAATTTTTTTGGTCCAATCTACTTAATATCAAACAAAAAACTACGGTAATTTGCAATCACATATTGTTTTAGGATATAATAAGTATAGTATTTTTTTGGGAAAATATACTAATTAAAACTAAATTAGAAAATGTTTCAATAAAACACTATACACTCAATACTTAAATATTATAAATTCAAGAAATTATTATTAATAATTATTCATACGATTTTGAACAATCGTATTGGTAAATTTAAAATAGTATTTTTACAAAAATTTTCTCGCGGTCTGAATAACGGCTTCGAGTCATTAACTACTTGCAATACTAATTGTTTTTGCTCTTCATTTTATGTAGACAAATTCATTAGTCTTCAATAAGTTTTGTATTTTTCTCCGCAGCATCCTTTACAACTTGTAGTTTATTTACAATCTCTAATGATTTTTGATAAATTTAGTCATCAATCCAAGTAGACGAATCGATTCGAAGAAAAGTAATATTAAAATTTGAAATATTAAAAAATGTATTCTTCTCACTTGATATTAAATTTCACATTTCATAAAATCCTCAATAAATTGGTAATGTGCTTTAACTCAATTACATAATTTCACTATCCTGTAATTATTTGTATCCTAACCATTTTCATTTTTGTTGCAACCAATATGTTAACTAAATCAACCGATTCAGGATTAAATTAATACAACAAATGATTTTTAAATTCATTAAAAGAAATTATCGATATGTTTTTATCAATTTTTATGTACTTATAAAGTTTAAAAAAAAAAATTGAAAATCATTATCAGAATGAATTCAGATTCATAGCGAAATAAATATATTTTTAGACAATATGATTCCTTAGCTATCCCCCTTGAGTGATGAAAGGCTCCTCGTAGACGAAATGAGTAAAAATTACTCTGAGGACCTTTACCGAGAAAAACAAAGTTAGTTCTAATGACTCTCTATAATCATCACGACGTCGATCTTGAGTTATATCAGCGTTCACCGCAGTTGTATCGAAACTTAATGCTTATATTGATTTTACGAATGTCCCCTTTTCAATTATTATGAGTCACCTCTCTACCAACACGGAAGAAGCATTCGGGTAAACAAATACAGATAATATTTTTAGTTTTTTCAATGCCATTAAACTTGTAAATCAACTGTAAATAATCAATAAAAATAAGTAAACATACATATTTATATATTATATATGTCATGTAAATGTCCTAAAATACTATTCTAAACGCCTAATATTAAATATTATATACACCTTTAATATTACATTATTTTTCGCTTAAAAAAAAAATATGTACAACACTAAATCTATGTAAATCTTTGTAAATAGTTACCTTCTACCAATTTTTGTAAAAAAATCAAAATGTGTGTATTTAATTATTTTTCGTCTAAAATAATATTCTTACAATAAATAAAATAAATAATGTTTTTACACTTTTTAATCAAAACATTACGTTCTAAAATTTAAGTATTATTTTTTTTTTTTAAAGCGATATTTATTTCGTTAAGTAGTAAAAACAAATAAATTACCATAATGGATATTTCTGAATCGCTCAAGGACATAGGAAGGGTTTAATAAGTTATTACACCAAAATTTAACCAAAATACTTTCTCATAACAATGAATAAAATGAGGGGATGCTTCATTAAAATTATTAATATTTGTTTCTTTCTTCTATGTTTAACTAAGGACCTTCTTGATATATAAAAATTAATATAAATATAAATATATATGTGTATATATGTGTGTGTGTGTGTGTGTGTGTGTGTGTGTGTATGTGTGTGAAGAATATATTTTTTGGTGTGTTTTCAGCCTGATGAATATGATTAGAAACCCTTGTGACTAAGTTCGTAAAAACGATATTCTTATTTAAACATAAAAACATTAAAGCAACACAGTTAATTTGTAATAATTTGATTAAATTTCCTTGATAATTACGAGAACTTGCCTGTTCCTGGGTTTTCCAGAAAACATCGTATTTTATTGGTGGGACACACTTTACAACAGGATTATGTTGGGTGGGAACACTTTATCCCAAAGGCTTCGAACCCTTTTAGTGAAAACGTATAATCAACAAACATATTAATTATACATAATAATAACGACAATCTCTTTTTTCATAGGAAAATGTGTTTATATTTAAAAATGCACAAATTTTTGCACTATATTATTTTTAAATACAAATTTTAAGCGGGGATGATTCATGTATTATTTTACATCTAATTGCATATATACGCATAAAAAAGTTAATAATCGTATGATATCGACCTACATAAAAATAAATAAGCGAAATTTAGAGTTTTATTTTTCCACTACTCGTACATTTTTATATCGGTATCGTATATTTTTAAATTGCTGACCGAACATCCCGTATCCAACATATTGGTATCGCAGGGCCTTCCTCTGGCCGCGTTATAATTGAATAATTTATTCCGAATAAATGTGTCTTTTTACTTGTGAATAATATACTTCACGAGCCTTATGGAAATAAAATGTTCAGTGAACGTTGTTGACTAGACATGGGTATGTCTAACCCATTAATAACGTCGATTGACCAGTACGCTGTCACACTGTGTAATTCACACATAACGTTTTAATTTAATGATATTATTATACTTCTAGAAATATTAATGTTTGTTGTTTCATAAATGATTGCTTAAATTTCTCAACATTTTCGTGGTTTCATATTATGCACCCGTTAGATTTTCATTCGAAAAAGAGTGTCGTTCGAAAAACGAACATTAGCCGGTAGAGAATTTGTCTTTCGATCACAGTCAAAATAATTGTCTAATCGAATAAGATAATAATTTTCACCGACTCTTGTCGTCGGTTTTTCAATTCATCAATAATGCAGCGAGGCTTCTAATTAAATGAATTCCGTGGGAATTCTAATGATTACACAATATATCCTTAGTCGGATCAAACTTAGTTATTTTGTAAACGAGTAAATATTCCGGGACGAATTTTCGCTGTACTGGTATTATTTATTTGTACGCCCAATGTTCGTTGTTTCACAGGGAAAAAGTCGAAATATTTTTCTTGAAATTAATCGTGACTATTTTCGAAACGAAATACATCTATTGATTAAAGGAAGCAATTGACTATATAATAATATGACGTCGGCGACGCGTCATAATTAATTATGCCGATAGCAAGTTTGCACGAATCGAGTGATTCCGTTATGAACCGAATAACTTGTTTATAACTTTACCGCACACTTGACTAACCGATTCAAAACGATAATTCGATGAAAACATCAAATTTTAAATTATAACGAAACGCAGTTTCAGTAGTTTTAATTGACCGTAATTTAATATGTCGAGTGGGAAGTAAGGGAATAGAAGATAATGTTTAACTGGGACGAGGGTTTAATTGTTTACGGACGAAACTTTCGTCCAGGTAATCCAGTGTGGATTAGCTTCTCTAAATACAGTATTGGTACTGGAGATAAGGTTAATGGGTTTATTTAAGAATGCAAGAAGCATATAATAATAAGGTAAGCCTCGAACAATCTTTAAAATAGTCTCACAATAGAACGTTACACATTACGGGAAACGATTAATGAATAACAACAATTAATACAAATTAACATTTCAAGAACCGTCGGAGAAATTAAAATACATTTCATTCATTATTGGAAGATTATGATGAAGTTAAAGAGAAACGATAATATTGTCTGGGAATAAAATGAACAAGAACCATTGTCTTCTGTAAATAAATGAACAATAATAATTTTTAGATCGTCGTTACTGACGTATTTAAGCTTCCGGAAATGGCTCCATCGAGTATTTAAATAATTTTTCTACTCAGCGATATAAAACACAAAACAACAACATATACTTTTAACAATGAACGCCTAAAAGCCCATACAAATTTCAGTTGATTAAGACGTTTCTTACTCAAAAATGTTGATTTGATGTGTGTACATAAGTACTATGTAAAGTCGTTTTCTTCAAAAGGTTTTAATACTAGCAATATATATATATATATATATATATATATATATATATATATATATATATATATATATATATATATATATATTTTTTTTTTTGTTGCTCACCTATCTTGCGTTTAAATGCAAATTTTTGAAATTTGAATTTAATACTTTTAATATTAAGTCACAACTAGTTACACTTAAATTTGATTATCAATAAATATCAATGATATAATGTAAACGAAAAAGTATGACACTATTTACTATAATGCCAAATTAATGATACGATTTCATGAACAACTATAATGAAATATGCCTAAAACGTACGTGATATTATGTACATCAGATAATATGAAAACCGAAATTTCAATTCATCAGAATTAAACAATGTAAATTCGATTCAACATGCGGTTCTATGAGTATATTTCATTCGCGAATTTTCTTACGAATTTTAATCAATATTATTAAATATTTTCCCTCGTAACTCGAAGCGATTTCAAATCCAATCTGAAATTATAAGATGTTACAAATTTAATATTATTTCTAGGAGTATGAACATTTCGATTCGCATTGAAGTTGTGAAAAGATTATTTTCCTCGCAATCGACTATTAAAACATTTTTCTTTTTTATAAGAAAAAAAAACGTATAACTGCAATAGTTGCATTGTATATTAAAAAAAAAAAAAATGTTTACGAGAAATCATCATGGAAGAATGTTATTGAAAGAAACGAATTCATATTGGAAAAATGATGCAAAGATTGGACGATAGGAAAAGGCTGAAACTAATTGCATTTTAAAAAATGTTGGTGTTTTCTGCACATCATATTGTTAGTAGGTATTTTATAAGAGTGAAGAAAAAAATAAACGAAATGTCTGTAATTTATTTAGAGAGCATATCAAACATCTTTATTACCACTGTTGCCAAAAAGAAATGACGTAAAAATAAATAAATGTTTATGTTTTTAAAATTATTTTTTTCTAATTTAAATGTTTTTAATGAGCCATACTTTGTGATAATAATATAACATTTCACGCATTTACATTCCAAATGTCGTTGCTGTCATTGAACTTTCTGTGTGTACACTTCTCGTCAGAATTACCCATTGTCAACGGGAAAATTCCATTTTTACAACCCCGGCCCGTTTACTATACGCATATACATGTACATATAATACACATCAGCTTGTACCCTTAGAATCTCATTCATTGTTCCTGCTGTCATTACGTCTAAAACCTTTAAATGAGTCTTTCGACAAATTTTCCATCGTTGTTAAACATATTCTCTCTCCACCGGGTCCCATTATCGATTCCCTCTCGGGGTAGGTAACTGCTGCAGCTATACCGCGTAGGAATGTTTTTTTTTTCATTTTTTTTTTTCAACCGAGGTGCCAAGATAAGGGTCGATTTATACACCTGAGGTTCAGAAAATATTTAAAAGTTTGAAAATCGACAAACCGAATGGAAAAAAAAAAAAAGGTTTACCAGTTACGATGCTCCGGGGAATTTGTTCTGCTGGATACGCGTATGTGCACAGTAAACACGCGTGTACTCCGAGTTGGTCTCATAAAACAGCATGTGCTTAAAACCTCTATGCGATTATAAATCTCTCGAAGAGGTAAGCTTAGGAAAAAAAAAATCGTAGGGTGTACAAAACCCATTTACGTGTATCCGGTTCGATCTCTACCAGTGATCTGGGGAAAAAATCTATTTTCAGAGCTTGGGGTCCGCACACACGCCAAATTCACGCCTATCACACACACACACACACACACACACACACACACACACACACACACACACACACACACACACACACACACACACACACACACACACACACACACACATACACACACACACACACACAACATTCATCGATAACTTATTGACCCCGGAGCCGTGGCTGTATTAACGCATTGGCCGAATCGCTGTAAGGGTGTACTAACAAAGTACAAAACAATTATTCGATTCCGATCATTTGAAAACTATCGTCCGTTACGGGATCGGATCATCAAAACGGTATCGTATATAATTCATGGACGAACGATGTTCAATTAATGTTATTTTTCTGCATCGACGTAAAGCTTTGGGCGAATAGTGTGATAAATTATAAAATCTCGCAAGATAGTTTAATTAGTGTATTTTTTTTTTTTTTTTATTGATCAAAATTACAACTTCGGCAGCTTGGGCCATTAGTTACATTTTTTTTTTTTGAGTTTAACAGTGTATTGTGTTAGGTATTTACATATTAAAGGTTATGTTTGATAATTATTGTTTATTTTTATATCGTTTTGTCCAGTCCGGTGTCTTTGAGGAAGAGGATGAAGTCTTCGGATATCATTGGTCCTATTGTTTCGTACAAGTTTGGATGGATATTATATTTGATTTTTTCAGTGGTGTATGAGCGGCATTCTGTTATTATATGTTTAATTGTTAGTTTTACATTGCACGAGGAGCATAATGTTGGTTCTTTGTTATTCATTAAATGACCATGTGTTAGTCGAGTGTGTCCAATTCTCAATCGGTTAATTATTGAGTTAATTTTTCTCGAAGTGATAATTTGAGGCCATGGTTCAATATTTTGTTTTATCATATTTAATTTTGTTGTTTGTTTTGTCCAATGGTTTTGCCAGATATTGTGAATTATTATAGCTATGGATTTTTTTATGTCAGAAAATGTTAATAAATTTAAATTAGGTGTTTCAGTTACTGTTGCTGCGTTTTTTGCGTGTCGATCTGCTTCTTCGTTACCATGTATATTGCAGTGTCCTGGTATCCACATTATGTTGATAATTTTATTGACTTGTTTTAATGACTGTATTTTGTTTATTATTATTGTAGAAATATCATTGAGTTGGAAATTATTTTGTATACTCTGAATGGTGCTGTCGCGTACCTGATAGCAAGGTGAATCCGATAAGACGACTAATTTAGAGTTTATCGGGAGTTCAGGGGACCTGTGTGTGTGTGCGTCGACTGCCGAATATAGTCGAGCCGTGGATAGCCTACCGTATGGTACGCAACGCGTCGTCCGCGAGCTTGTATTAAGAAAAATATAGTTACAGTCCACAAAAAACAACTTTGCTTTATTACAAATTCTTACCACAAACCAACATTTGGTCCATGCGAGCCGGATTCGTAAAAATCGTCGTTGGTCACGTGGTTTAGAAGTAATTTACGTGTGCGCTATTATGGCTGCCCTGTCAGCTGTCGTTCAATTGTTTTAAAAGTTTAAATAAAGTCGACAGGAGCTAGTATTGCGTTCGCTAGTCATTTTTTGTTTCGTTAAGTTGAGAAATCATAATTATAATTTATTTTTGCGATTAAGTTTACTGTTAAAAAGCGTATAAATCATTAGTTCGTGATGCAAGTGTGACGTTTTGGTTTGAAGCGGTCAAGGTGCATCTTTAATATTCAAAGGGCCAGCCAACCAGCATGCCATCAACTGTCTCTCGAGAAAAGCTGAAGTAAAAGATCGATATCCGGAGGACATAAGTAAGAGTTTAGCCTATTTCCTTTATAGTTCCCGTCTCAAAATAAGTAGATTCGTATTTCCCGTTAGAGTTAGGAAGGCTAGCGTTGGGCACAGTATCCTATACTTATTATTGTAGTATTATTACACATACCTTAATTATTGTTCGGCACGTGTTTATCGGAAAGTAGTTAAACGCTGATAAATTGACGGACCGGTGTCGTCAAGGTCGGGTAGTCTATAAATTAAATTAGATAAATAATTGTATGGTGTTATCGAGCTATGAACGAGCTAAATACATTGGTTTCCAAGCGCGGTCAAATCAAAGCCGTTTTGACGCGTTTCCGTAATTATATCAGGTCGAACGAGTGTGATGTAAAACAAATACCCCATCGTCGTAGAAAGGTTGAGGAGACCTGGGATACTTTTGAAAGTGTACAATCAGAAATTGAAAGGCTGGATCAGGAAAATATTACCGACCATTCTGCATACAGAGATGAGTACGAAAATATGTACTTTGAGACAATTACGGAGGCCGAACAAATGACGATAGTCAATAGAGCTGCAGTAATGGGGAAGACGAACGAACCAGGGGAGGAGGTGTCCCCGCGAAATTCATATCGTGAAGATAGCATCGGCTCCACAGCGTCAATAATAAAGTTGGCCGCACTCAATATACCAGTTTTCAATGGTGATTACTCGGACTGGACATCGTTTCATGACATGTTCGTAGCGCTTATTCACACCAATAATAATTTGACGCCGATACAGAAATTTTTTTATTTACGTTCATCTTTAAGCAATGAAGCTGCAAATTGTATTAAGAATCTCGAAACGACAGCAAATAACTACGAGCATGCGTGGAAGACGTTAATATCGAGATATAAAAACGAAAAATTATTAATTCAATCCCATGTAAAGGGAATATGCGAATTGAGTATGGTGAAAGAAAACTCGTCTAATAGTTTAAGGCAATTTTCTGATACGTTGCGTGGTCACATGTCTGCTTTAGAAGCCTTAAAGCAACGACCCAGTGACTGGGGTCCGTTACTTGCACATATTATTTGCACGAAGCTAGATGCGCTCACATTAAGCGAATGGGAAACTAAGTCACCAAAAAATGAAATTTCCAAGGTAGAAGATTTAGTATTATTTTTGGATGATCGGTCACAAGTCTTGGAAGCAATCGAGTCATCAAAAAATATTTCGAAAGGCGCTGATAACACTTCCGAAAATAAAAATGATTATAGAAAAGGTAAAGCGAGTAAGAGTAATAATATTTCTACGTCGTTTTTTACTACATCAGAGATAAAATGTTACGTGTGTGACCTGTCACATACTATCTACAAATGTTCTTCCTTTCTAGCGTTAACAGTGTCCGATCGAATAAAAAAGGTCAATGAGCTAGGGCTTTGTAAAGTGTGTCTGCGCAGACATGAAGTTAAAAAATGTTTTTCGCGTAATAATTGTTATAAATGTCACAAGGCACACAATACATTATTACACCTGAATCAACAAAAACATATCGAAAAGAAGTCGAACGAAACGTCAAATAAATTGGAAGTAAATACAACGACCAATGCACATTCAGCGAATATAGATCATGACGAAAACGTGCTCCTATCAACAGCTGTCGTACGAGCAATAGGGAAGTGTACGGGTTCAGTCTTATGTCGGGCCTTATTGGATTCAGGCTCACAAAGCAATTTTATAACTGAAGAAATAGTACAGGCATTAAGATTAAAGAAAATTAAAACGTCTTATGAAATAAATGGTATAGGGTCCGTATCGCAACGCGTATATTCGTTTGTACACGCGCGTTTCGAATCTCGTGTAAATAATTACGAATTTTCTTTAAAAATGTTGGTGGTTCCAAAAATTACAGGCGATTTACCAGCAAAAAATATAACTGATATACACTGTACACCAGACAACATTAAATTAGCTGATCCATTATATTGCGTTCCGCAAAAGGTGGATATTTTAATTGGAGCTACGCATTTTTACGATTTATTAGGTGATAAAAAAATAAAACCGAATTTATCAGGTCCAATATTTCAAGAAACTAAATTGGGCTGGGTTGTATCGGGTCCGGTATCGAGTTCGGTGATAAAAACTGAAACTACCAACACCGTCGCTTATCATTCTATTTCGACACACACGAATTCAATTTTAGATAATCTATTACCATTATTCTGGCGCACAGAAGAAGTCGAAAACGATGTTTCATTCACTGCAGAAGAAAAGACGTGTAAAAAATATTTCGATGATACCGTAGTGCGCGGTAATGATGGGCGTTTCGTTGTACATCTACCATTCCGTAAAGACACATTAAAACTAGGAAATTCTTATAATATTGCCAAACGCCGTTTCTTATCTCTTGAACGACGACTGGAAAATAATTTGAAGTTAAAAGATGAATATGTTAAATTTATAAATGAATATCGAGATTTAGGGCATTTAGAACAGGTATCAGACGACGATATCGACAGCGATAGTACGTGTTATTTACCACATCACGCGGTCATGAAAGAGTCTAGTACGTCAACACGGTTGCGTGTAGTGTTTGACGCGTCATGTAAGTCTGATAATGGCGTAAGCCTAAATGACATGTTACTAAAAGGTCCAGTGCTTCAAGATGATTTACTGTCAATTCTTACACGATTTCGCATGCATAACTACGTCTTATCCGCTGATATTGTAAAAATGTACCGGCAGTTCTGGGTAGCAGATAAGCATCAACGATTTCAGAGAATACTATGGCGTTCAGACTCAAGTCAATCACTCAAAATACTACAATTAAAAACGATTACTTATGGAATAGTGCCAGCTTCGTTTTTAGCGACCGGTTGTCTTACTAAACTAGCCGAAACTGTACGCGTAACAAAACCGGAAGTTTATAGGGCCATCATACACGATTTTTATATGGACGACTTTCTGGGTGGTGCCGAAACTTTAGAGGCGGCGATAAGACTGCGTGACGGGCTCATGGAGGTACTGAGTTCTGCTGGATTAGAATTACGTAAATGGAAATCAAATAAAAATAATCTGATTGCGGGTCTACCGATAGGTGTTAGCGATAACAAAGTGATTAACACATGTGACATAAATAATGACGCGATAACTAAAATACTCGGACTATATTGGAGTTCTAATACGGATACGTTACAATTCGAAGTACATGAAAGGTATATACAAGACAGTGATAAAATTACAAAACGTTTAATCTTGTCAAAAATCGCGTGTTTATTTGATCCACTGGGATTGATCGGACCGTGTATTGTTCGCGCTAAACTTATTTTGCAACGACTATGGCTTTTGAAAGTGCAATGGGACGAATTACTTCCGACGAATATACAAGACGAATGGAGAACATATAGATCATCGTTAATGTCGCTGAACGAGTTAGTTATACCACGTAAAATAACAGGTGACGGTAAAATCATTAATATCCAAATTCACGGTTTTGCTGACGCGAGTCTCGAGGCATATGGGTGTTGCTTGTATTTACGTTGTACAAATTCGGATGGCGTACACACGTCTAAATTAATATGTGCGAAATCGAAAGTCGCGCCGCTCAAGACTATATCACTGCCCCGATTGGAGTTATGCGCCGCAGTGTTACTGTCAAGAGTAGCTAGTAAAGTAATTCCGAATATGCAATTGTCCATTAGTAAAACTTTTTTTTGGTCCGATTCAAATATAGTAATAGCCTGGATATCATCTCAATCGACGAAGTGGCGAACATTTGTCGCCCACCGCGTGGGAGAAATCCAAGAAAAAACAGCAGTGGCTGATTGGGCTCACGTAGATACGAAAGATAATCCGGCAGACATTATCTCTCGAGGTTGTTGTCCATCACAGTTAGCAAACATGAAGTTATGGTGGGGCGGTCCAGAGTGGTTGATAAAGGATGAAAATAATTGGCCAAAGTTTAATAAAAATGAGGATATTTTAAATCTAAAAATACCTGAAGCCCGGTCAACGGCGTTAACTATATTTAATGTAAAACAACAATATTTACCGCTAATAAATAAATATTCGTCACTAAATAAATTATTACGCGTCGTTGCTTACTGTTTCCGTTTTTTTTATAACGTCTCACGTAAAGTTACTAATTTCGAAGGCGCATTCAGTACAGAAGAAATTAATCTAGCACGGATAGCTATAATAAAGCATATACAGAAGGAAGCCTTTTCACACGAAATTAGAGACTTAATTAAGTCAAATAAGGTAGCGGTAGCTAGCAAGTTATTCCGATTGTGTCCTTTCCTAGATGAAAATAACGTGATACGTGTCGGAGGGCGATTGAAGAATGCCGCCACGTTAGACGTTTATCAACGCCACCCGATCGTGTTACCGGCTGACTGTCATTTTACGCGACTATTATTTAAGTATGAACACGAAAAATGCATGCACGGAGGTCCGCAGGCAACATTATGTTCAGTGCGATCGAAATATTGGCCATTGAATGGGCGAAATATAGCTAGAAGTGTTATACATGAGTGCATTACATGTTTTCGTTATAAACCCGTAGTCGTACAGCCGATTATGGGTAATTTACCAGCGGAACGAGTTGAACCGTCACGCGCATTTTTAAAATGCGGTATCGATTTCGCCGGTCCTTTTATGATCAAAACAAGTGCGCGTCGCAACGCTCCTTTGACCAAAGGGTATGTTTGTATCTTTGTATGTTTCTCTACGAAAGCGATACACATCGAGTTAGTCGGCGATCTGAGTACTGCCGCATTTATTAACGCATTGAACCGTTTTTTCGACCGACGAGGAAGGAGTATCACTATTTTCACTGACAACGCGACGAATTTTGTAGGAGCTAATCGTAAATTGAAAGAATGGGCCGATTTATTTCACTCTGAACAACACCAAAAGAAAGTTCAAGAAGTACTCACAGATGTTGGCGTTCAATGGCGTTTTATCCCCCCACGATCCCCGCATTTCGGCGGATTATGGGAAGCGGCCGTCAAATCTATGAAGCACTTATTACAGAAGACATTAGGAAACGCTCATTTACGTTTCGAGGAACTTAATACTGTGCTCACGCGTGCCGAAGCTTGCCTAAACTCCCGACCTATTACTCCCATATCGTCCGATCCCAATGATATATCCGTCTTGACCCCTGGTCATTTCCTCATAGGCGACTCGCTATTATCAATACCAGAACCCGATTTGTCAACCGTACCAACGAGTCGTTTGGCGCGCTGGCGTCGAGTAACGCAATATTCACGTATTATCTGGCAAAAATGGAGTCGGGAATATCTAAATCAGCTCCAAGAGAGAAAACGGTGGGCTGGTGCCAAGGGACCTAAACTGACCGTGGACACGGTAGTATTAATACGAGATGATAATCTTCCTCCACTTAAATGGCGTTTAGGACGAGTGACAAATATCACTGTAGGTGATGACGGGGTGCCGCGGATCGCTGAAGTTCGTACGTCTTCCGGCAAAGTCATAAGGGCTGTTCGACTTTTATGTCCTTTGCCGTATGAGGGAAATAACACGGAAGATTAAAAGTCATTTCGATAAAAATTTCAAATTCGTATTATGTTATTATGAAATTATATAGCTATGCTATTGTCAGATTTGTTTATTCCATGTTTAGTAATGATATGATTATGATATTTATTTATGTATTTATTAATTTATTATTATTTATTATTTATTTTACTAAGATTTATTTTGTCGCTTGAATTATGTAAGTATGTTACTATTTTATATATTTATTTTTTATTTGTTTTGTCATATTATACCGATAGTTGAAAACAATGTTTCAAGGCGGGCGGCATGTCGCGTACCTGATAGCAAGGTGAATCCGATAAGACGACTAATTTAGAGTTTATCGGGAGTTCAGGGGACCTGTGTGTGTGTGCGTCGACTGCCGAATATAGTCGAGCCGTGGATAGCCTACCGTATGGTACGCAACGCGTCGTCCGCGAGCTTGTATTAAGAAAAATATAGTTACAGTCCACAAAAAACAACTTTGCTTTATTACAAATTCTTACCACAAACCAACAGGTGCTTAATGAATCTGTGTAAATGTTATATTTTAGTATGGGATTTGTTTTAATATATTTGAGGGCTGTTATAATGGCTAATGCTTCGGCTGTATATATTGAATTTTGATTAGATAATTTGTAACATATATTTGAATTTTTAGTAATGACTGCTATGCCTACTCCATGTTCGTTTTTTGAGGCATCTGTGTAAATGTCTTCGCCAGTTAAATTGATTTTTATGTCTTTAAACATATTAAGGAAAATTTTAGGATCTGTTTCATTTTTTTTGAATTTACTAAGCTCGGAAATTATGTTGATATTATTGTGCCAGGGAGGTGATTGAATAATTTTATGTTTAATTATGTTTGATAGGTTTAGTTGGTTTGATTTTGCTATCCGTTTAATGTGTTTAGGTATTATGTCTTCTTGATTGTTTTTTGTTAATTTTGCAGCATAAATGAGGGAAGTTTTAATTCGGTGAATCCAGAGTGGGGCCTCGTTAGCTACTATGTATATGCTTTCGGCTGGGCTAGATTTGAATGCTCCTATGGATAGTCGTAAATTTGAATTGTGAACTGGGTCAATAATTTTTAATATTTGTTTTTTAGCTGAGGAGTATATTTCTGATCCGTAACTTATTTTAGATCTTATAAGTGATTTATATATCTGTATGAGTGTTTGAGTTTGTGAACCCCAATTTGTGTGTGATAAAACTTTTAAAATGTTGGATCTTATTGATGTTTCTTTTTTTAAATGTTTTATATGTGTTTTCCAATTGAGTTTTTTATCGAATATAATTCCTAGTATTTTGATGGTATTATTGTTGGGAATTGTAGATCCATTTATTTGTAGTGTTGGGGGTTGTATGTTTCTTTTTTTTGTAAAACAAATGCTTTGGGATTTATTTGGAGAGAATTTGAAACCGGTTTGGTTTGCCCATTTAGAAATGTTGTTAATTGTTGACTGAAGCATATTCTGTATTGTTTGTGTTTGTTTGCTTCTTAAGAAGATGTTGAGGTCGTCAGCGAATAGGGTATATTTCACTGGGTTTGATATGTATTTACTGATGTCGTTTATAGCAATTAAGAATAGTGTGGCCGATAAACTAGAACCTTGAGGTATTCCGTTTTGTTGTGTAAAAGTGTTTGATAGGGTGTTATTTACTTTGACTTGAAATTTTCTGGTTTTTAAAAAATTTGAGACGAAGTTTAGTAGGTTGCCAGAGCATAATACTGAGCTTAAATTAGTTAATATTCTGTGTTTCCAGGTTGTATCGTATGCCTTTTCTATGTCCAGACTTACTAGGCTCATTGATTGGTTTTCATCAAACGCTTTGTTAATTTCTGTTTGAATGTATGCGAGACTGTTTGTAGTTGATTTGTTTTGGCGGAACCCATTTTGGAATTTATCTAGATAGTTTATTTTTTCTAAGTACCATGTAAGTCTAGTGTTTATAATTTTTTCGATAACTTTGCACATATTGTTCAGTAAGGATATAGGTCTATACCCGTCGACTTGAAATTTATTTTTATTTGGTTTTGGGATAGGTATTATTATACTGTTTCTCCAGCTTTGGGGGAAAGTGTTTTTTTCCATATTTCGTTGAATATGCGGTGTAATAGTTGTTTGCCGTTTTTAGGTAGGTGGTGAAGAAACGAATAGGGGATCCCGTCAGGACCTGAACTTTTGCTCTTACATTTGGCTAACGCATTATCTATTTCGTTCATAGTGATTTCTTCATTAAGTTGTATTTGATGCATGTTATTGGGGTCAACAATGGAGGTTAGGGGAATATTTTCGGTTGTTATTTTAGCTTGTAAAAATGATGACGTGTAATTGTTGTTGCTGCTATTATTTTGGAAAAATTCGCCGAAAAGATCTGCGGTTAGCTGTGGTTCTACTAAGTTGTTTGTTTCGTTGTTTAGAATATTAATTTGATGGTTACGTCTAAGTCCTTTTAGCGATTTTATTTTGTTCCAGACGCTAGAAGGTTCTATTTTTGTGTTTAACTTGGATGTGAACTCCTTCCACGAGTTAGCTTTACTTAATTTTATGAGATATTTAGACCTCGCTCTAAGTTTTTTGAATTGAATGAAATCATTTAATTGTTTGGTTTTTTTATATTTATTAAATGCGCTGTTTTTTTCTTTTATTGCAATTTTAATGTGTTCATTCCACCAAGGAACTTTTGGTTTATTATTGTTATGACATTTTTTTATTATTTTTTCTGCTGTATTTATAATTAATTTAGAAAATTTTTCAATGAGTTTATCAGGTGGTTGATTATTGTTTAATGAAAATTGTGTTTCGATTTCTTTGTGTAATGTATCTGTGAATTTTTGCCAATTGGGGTTTTTTAAGTTCCATCTATATGAAGCGGTATTTTTGTTATCGTGAATTCTTGGGATTATTGAGATGTTAATTGGAAAGTGGTCGCTGCTGTGTATTTCGGTGTCCACTGACCAATGTAGTCGTTGAGCTAAAGCAGAATTTGAGAAAGATAAATCTATGGCTGAGAGATTGCCGTTGTGTGGGTTTAGTCGGGTATTTTCGCCCGTGTTTAATAATGTAATGTTGTCTTCGTTTAATATTTTTTCGATTATTTTACCTCTTGGGTCTGTTGATATTGATCCCCATAATACATTATGGCTATTAAAGTCGCCTGTGATAATATAAGGAGTAGGGAGTTGTTTGATTATTTTGAGTATATCGTTTTCATTGAAATTATGTTGGTTTGGCAAATATATATTACATATGGTAATTGTTTCTTTTCCGTGTATTGTTATCGCTATTGCTTCGAGATTAGTTAATAGGTTAATTTGGGTACTGTAGAAATTATCAGAGACGAACGTGGCAACGCCACCGCTGGATCGAAGAGTGTTGGTGCGGTTTTTATAATAGGTGTTGAACTTTGGAATTTTACCGATTGCATTGTCGTTGAAATTGGTTTCTTGAATACATATAATATTTGGCGATTGTTTTTGAATGATTAATTCTAATTCGCTATATTTTTTATAGAAACCATTGAGGTTCCATTGTAATATGTTGAAGTTTGATGAATGCATTTTAATGAATTGGTTTGTGTTATTGTTTTTTTTTTTTAAGGAGACGTAGTGTGCTTTTGGTTTTTTATTCAGTGGGAGGCATTATTTGGAATAGCAAGTTTGATAATTTTGTCATTTTGATTTTGATTCGTTGATCTTTAAGGTGGGGACGTATTATTTCTATGGTTTTATGTAGACTTTCGATATCGGTGCCAAATTGATTGCAAAGGTCTTTTAGGTTCACTTTTTTATTTGATGAATTTTCGACTATATACTTAAATAGATTGAAGTTGATGGGTATTTTGGTGGGGTGTTCAAAAAGGTAGGAGCAAGGTTCTAATTGAGTGTCAATGCTTTCGTTGTTCTTGTTGTTTGAAGAAGAATTTGACCTTGATCTAATTTTGGGTTTTTTATTTTTTTTTTTAATTGTAGATGAGATCGTAATAGTATCTTCGCTTTCGAATGATTTATCGGTTTGTGAACGTGATTGGTGAGATTGAGTTGTGGGTGATGTGAATGGGGTAGAGGAGTTAGATAGCCCAGTGTGCAAAAACCTAACCCAAGGACATCGGATAGATGACATTTTGTGATCTGCGATGTTCATAGCTAGTGCTCAGCGATGATCTAGGGATAGTAATAAGTCTGCTAATGCCAAGTCGAGCGATATTGAATTTAATAATCGCCGAGAAGTTATGCTTACTACATCTATTTACCATCACTATGTTACTTCTATGTGATATCAATAGCTAACTACCCTAGGTAATCTGTTGGTGATTATAGTGACCATGTTACTTCTATGCGATGTTCAAAAAGTACCTCGTAAACTTATATTAGAAGTCACACTAAATTATTTGATTGTGAATATAGGATATATTTTAAGTAGGTACATAATGTATTCAAATTAAATAATGTAGTTATAAATAAAAGTTTTCTTTATTTTAAAAATAATAATAATATTACATATCAATATATCATTGTAATAGAAAAAATGAGTAATATTACATATCAATAAATAATTATGACAACAAAAATGTATACCTAATAATATAACACATCGTTATATCATTAGTCATTACCAATAGAAAAATAACATAATATAATACAATAGAAAAAAAATTATAATAATAGGTAGTTTTATAGAAACAAAAAAAATATATATAAACATATTTTAAAAGTTAAATAAATATAAAATAAAATATTATGCGCCTTGCAATTTTTCTGTTAATTTGTTTTGTATCTATAAGAGTAAAAAAAAATAATCATAATGTAAATAATAAGTAAGTTATTACTATAATTTTTATAGTTATTAAATTATGATGACAAATTATGACTTAATGCCATAGGTAACAATAGCCATATTATTAGAAGACAGCGATGAAGAAGCATTTATATTTAATTTCAGTAACACTTATACATTTTAATTCAGATTCAGACCTAGCATCAATTATAAAGGTAAATATTAAATCTGATTTAACTGGTATATTGAAAAAAGAAGAGCATTTTAAAGTACAGACTCCAAAAACAATTTCTCCAGTTTTACGCTTAAATATGTGTTTTACAGACGCTATTTAATTATTCATTAACATGATATAATTGTTTTTAGTATTTTGTGTACATATAAAATAGTTATTAATATTTAAAGTTACATTTTGATAAAATATAATACCACGATTATTAATCAAAGTCACATTATCACATTCTTTACCAAACTTATAAATTTCAATTGAAGTAATTTCATTATTGTTGTTATTATAAAATATATTCATTTTTTCAATTATTCGATTAACAGCTTCTTGTAATGGAAATTGAGAATTCTTAATTTGTTTTTTTATTAATCCAAGATAATTTTCGTATCTAAAAGCACTAAAGTTGTCTAGGCAACCATGAATTTTTACATAAAATGACAAATGAATAAGACTATGAACATTATAAGTAACAAATTTGGCACCATAATGTACCTTAAATTCTTCAACAAATTCAACAATTAAATTGTGAGCTATTTCATTATTCAATAAACATAAATCAGGCGTAATTAAAATTTTTATAGCACAATGTAACTTCATAAAATGTAAATGAAAGGCCTTTTTTAATCTTATTTTTAATACTAAGGGGCCAGTAAAAAGTAAGAAATTCCGAAATTCTGTGGCTTTCCAATGTTCAAATTAATTTAATGGCCTTGGTAATCTAACAAACTCTTTTGGAAAAAATTTTCTTAAACTTAACATTTCAGTATCTAAATCATTACATATAACTATAGGAATCCTAACTGATTGATTTCCTCTCACCCAAAATTTCAAGAGCCTTTTCATCACGCCTAAACAAACCAAATGCATGTAGTCTAAAGGCACGGCTTCAATAATATTTATAGGCAAACGCTCCAATGGACTATTCCCTTTATGGTATTCATCATCGACTTTATTTCTAAAACTATTGTTAGTTCTCAATGATGAATTTACACCCAAAAATGTCATTCTATGATCAGTGTATACTCCTTCCTCATTACATGAATTGCATCCTACAGAGGAATTAAAACTTTTAACATTCAATAAAAAACTTTTGGCTGGCGCATCACAAATTACTTGATTAATATTTACACTTAGCAGTTTATTATTTATTGATATTCCACTACCAATCAAATCTAATGCTTCGTCAATAAACAAATTCAAAAAAGCTTCAATGGAATCTGGTTTTTTCTCTGAACTATAATAAATACCAACCGCAAAAACTAAAAAACGTATTTGATGTACATTTGTTACAGAGCAAAGAATTGGCTAAAACTGTCTTTTAGAGCTTTTAGCTAATGGCAATCCATCAATGTTAAAGGCTAAATTAATTTCATTTATATTTGTCAACAAATGTTTATTGAAGTTTAATAGGGGAGATAACATTTTTTCCAAGCCCAAATGAATATATGTTCCTGGTTGTATGTGTATTATATTATGTGTTCTTGGGGTATTCATCGAAGTTCTTACATCCTTTGGTAAATCTAACCCTTCTGTTCTTAATATACCCAATAAACTATTCACACTATTTTTAGATACATTATACTCCAATACCCATTGTTGTAGTTTTTCTTTAATAGTGGGTGTTTTCACAAGGTTATTAGGTAAACTTTGATTTGATCCAGAAAAAGAAGACTGATTTAAATTTGATTCAGAACATGAATACAACTGATCAAATTTACAACTTTCAAAAATAATATTTTGTGGTTGATCATTTGTTTCTGAACTACTTAAAACAGTAGGTGAATCAGATGTACATACTTCTTCACACAGGCTGATGTTCATTTGTTCTGCCATTAACTTGCGTTTAAAATGTCTTAAAGACATGGTTTCAATTGTGGTCCTTTTTTTTCGAGGAATCTATAACAAAATAAAATACATACCAAAATAGTAAACAAAGAAATACACAGCAAGAAAAGGAAAACCACATTTTGGGAGTTTTTAATTCTCTTAATTTTAATTTTGGAAATTTTTAAATAGAATAGAAAATGTTTTTACATAATATTTGGTGGGAGAGGTGGGTTTGTTATGAACCACCAACAACTTTACAACTGACAATACATATTTTTAAGTTGAGAGTTTCATTTTGAATAATGATTACAAACCTAAATTGTACTAAAATTATTGTGTTCTAATAGGCATAACGATAAGTAGGTAGGTAAACACTAACACTAATCAAAGCATTGTTTAAATAGTTTGAATTACATTACCATTATCTGCAATGTCTCTCTTCAAACGCTGTGCAGCATGCCTAAACCAGTCTTTTATAAATATTTCGAAAGAGTTCTCATCATTTTGAAAAATGCCAATACAAATGCCTCAAAAATAAAGCATAAATTAAGAATAATAAAAGCAGTATAACTAAGAAAATTTATATGGAAAAGTTACTTTTCATTGTTTTTATCAATTGAATTCGAGTCCGTCGAGGCGACAATCGTTCTTAAAACCTGTTCATGAACAATGGGAAGCAAGTTGGTTAGAAAATAATTTGGACAAAACTCTTTTCACAAAATGCTTAGCATTTGTTCCTCCAACAGAGGTAATTAAATTTACCTAAAATAAAATAAATATACTGTTAAATTAAATATTAATTGCTTAAGAAAAGTATCAATAATAATATCTACATATTCAGTTTTTTTACCAATTTTGATTTAAATTCATCGTCAGTTTTTAATTTTTCTTCTACATTTTTTAATACTTCTAAATCTTTTAAAGGAAAGAAATTTAAAAAATGACTGTCGACTGCTGTTAATGGCAAACTATTTTTTTGGTTTTTTTGAAGAAGATCTATTATGAGGTCCAACTTTTTGTCAATTCTATCCAAATACAAATTATTTGCGGACTCTGTCTTTTCCATTTTATTATAATCTATAATATGTTTATAAAATATAACAGGGATAATATTATTTAAGGTGCTTTCATAATATGTTTGTTCTTGAACTAAATTATATCATAAATGGCACATTTTAGAATTTTAGTTAGTTAACAGCACATTAAAATGACAGATTATTTTTATTAATCACCTATGTTGTTAGCTGCTATAGTAGCACTTGTAGATGATGAAAATGATGGTACTTCAACAGCTAAATCATCTATTTTGTAATAAAAACATAACAATTTGACAAAATTATAATGCCTAAAAAAAAGTTATTATGTCACCTGTATTGCTATTTGTAATAGGATAATCCTTTTGAGCTGTAGAGAGTGAATATATTGCAATTTCTTGCACTAAATTGAAATATAAATAAATGTTCTCAATTACTCTAATAATATTCACAATGTATAATATATTTAATTACCTGTGTCATATGGTGAGTTTGGGGGTATTCCATCTATGTCATACAATGTATTAATAGCATCTACAATATAGACATAAAAATATAATAAAATACAGAATAAACATATAAATATAAGTAATTGAAATAGATATTACCATTGATTATAAATACTTATATATAATCAATAATATTACATACCTGATAAATAATTGATACCAACATTTTGTGTTGTTTTTGAAACACTTAAAGGTTCAGTATCACTATCGGAACCTAGAAAATTATAAGTATAACTTGCATTGTGAATTAAAATAGTTTGCATCATATTGAAACTAATATAAAGTAGTATAAAAAATGTTTATCCCATATAAAGAAAGTACAAAAATACATTTATACATACTATCATCATTAGGTTTATGGCAAGTTTTTAATATTTTTCTCCTATTTTCTTGTCCCATATCGCCAACATCAGTTTCCCCACCCGATGTTAAGTATATTTCAACTTCTCTTGCTGCAGCATTTTCATAATTATCTAAAATATAATTGATTGATAAGGTTCATAACAAAAAAAATACAGTTTAAAATATAAAAATTAAATACCTAATATTTCTATACCTACCATAGCGTTCAACAACTTTAACTGGGTGTGATGTCCATTTAGAAGTAGGCAGTGCAGATTTCCTCGACATTGTGGGGGATACTCTCATATTAGGCCACTTACAATAGTATGATTCCCCACATTTTGACAGCCAATTCATAGGAATGACCGAATATTTATGTTCTTTTGGAAAATATCCAATAATCCACTGAAATATATTGATTATGTGGTACAAGTCCACGAACAAATCATTAGATTTTTATTTAATCATTATCAAAGACACATTATTTTATTAAAATGCATTTATCTATAAATTATTTAGCTTTGTACATTATTATATGATATAGTTTATTATACCTAGTATATTATGCAACTGTTAATATCACATAAATACAAAATTATATAGCTACCTAATTATGTATACCTCAATAGAACTAAATGGTAAAAAATAAATAAATAATAATACCAATAGGTATTAATGTAATAATGTAAAATATCAATATGTAAAGCAAATTGTATGTATGGCTGTTGGCTACATAATATTAAATTGGCTATCTAACATCTATATAATTAGTAATTAATAAATATAAAACATAAATACTTGTGATGGTGAACTTGTTCCTTCCATATTGATCCTTCCAATATACAATTATCAATTTGTCAAATTGTATTAATACCTATATTTAATTAATATTTAATTGTAAAAAGATGACACTCGAGGTAACATGAGATGAAATTTATATTATGGCCATGGGTATTGCCTATTTTAACCCTACTTTAGTAAATCGCACCACGGTCTATTCGACCATGTAAAATTTTTCAATAATAAAAAAAAACGTATATTAATTTTATTAAAAAACAAATAACATACGATTTTCTACATTTTTACAATTTATATTTGTACCTAATATAGTTACAAAAAGTTACTTCCTTAGGTATTATTAAATGGATAAAATATAAATAATATAAAAAAAAAATAAAAATATAGACACAAATTATATGGAGTCTCATGGATGGATCGCAATTTAAGTTTTCAATAACACCCTTGGCAGCCAAATTGTTAAATTTATTAGATTATATTATAGTATTTTTAATAATATGTGTAAAAGGTAATTGAGTATCAATGATTGAAATGCAAAATTTTTTAGTCAAGATGTCAAAAAAGTTAGATCATTTTGACCATATAGCGAGATTAACGTCGGGTTAAATATAATATAAATACTATAATCAATATTAAATAAGTACTTACGTATTTAACTATATTTGACTATATAGTTATAGTAATTATAATTAGAATTTAACATCCGGAACACACTGCACAAATCAAATATATATTTGGAAAAACTTACAAAGGTACACTTACAAAATCCGTTTTACTAAGTCTTTATAAACAGCGGTAACTAGAACGACGGCGTGAAATATTATTGAGTAATGACATTGCCACATTGGAGAATTGTATATCAGCAGACAGCAATATAATATTATGAATTTAATATTTATGATAAAACCGTTATAAATTATAATGCGTAGTTGCAGAATAAGAGTGTACGACGCGCAGCGGTGAGCGTCGAGTGAGCCCACGACGCAGCCGTCGCGGGCCGGCTGGATAAACCCGTAAAGATATTAATATATGGCTATTTTTAGTTTAAATATATTATTAACAATAATATAAAAATAATAGTGATGTATATGCTACTACTATGTGCAGTACTGCAGTTACATTTTTAAATCACAAATGTTACAACATTTGCACTTCTGAGGTACGTAATTTTATAACTACACAGGGACATTAAAATATAGACATCTCTAGAAATGTTTAAAATAAACTACTAATTATTACTGATCTATAGTATGTTATACGGAAGTTATATTTCGGATCTAAAATTACACAGATTTTGTACATCCTGACGACAAATATTAGATGTTCACATGAGAGGTCGCATTTGAGATGATAAAATCATCTTCTATGAGATGTAATATTAATCGTGTGGTACAGTGGGAGTGATCTTTTATTTTGATCGAGTGTTGTTTTATCGATGTTAGATGATGGCTTGTTTTGTTCTTTTGTATGATTGTTTTCTGTATTTTCATTATTAGTATTTTTGTTTTCGTTGGAATTCTCTTCGTGATAAGTGTTGTTTAGGTCAGGAACTGATTCATTTATGTCATTTTCGATGTTGGTTGGATTATTTTCGCATGATGACGAGATATGTCCTTTTAGTTTACATGTAAAGCATGTGGGTGTATCATCTGATAGATATATACGGAAGGTAGTATTTTCTTGTGTAACTGTAATCGAACTGGGTAGGTGTGGGAAGTCTTCTGGGTTTATATATAGTTGTCTACGGAAGCTGGTAATGTGAGAAAATTGGTCTGTAGATAGATTGGATTTTAGGTGTGTAATTTGAGATGTGGTTCTTATTTTAATTTCATGTAGGGCTTTGAAAATGACTTGGTCCGGAATAATTGGGTAAACATTAGATAATATGATTTTTTTGGATGGGTTAATGAGTTTTCTTATAGGAATGGTGTTATCATTTATTATAATATTCGGGTGGTTTTTCACTAGTTCGTCGGCGGTGTTTTGGCTGTTTAAGAATACGCAAAAACGGTCGTTTGATATTCTAGAAGCGGCGATGATGTTTAATGGTGATGTAAATTTACTAATTGCTGTAAGGTATTCTAATTGTTTTATGTCGTTAATTATTGGTAGAACAATAGCTTGGTTCATTTTTGGGGAGTTTTGGTGTGCAGTCGTTTCTGCAAAGCTTTTGGGTTTCGAGCTGTCTGAATTGTTGGCTTGGCTGTTATGCGACGAGTTGGTGAGTTGATTTGTGTTTGTTTTGATCATAGTATTATTGGATGGTTTTAAAGATGATGCAAGCAGTTTATCTTTAAGATTGATTGTTTGTTGTGCATTTTGATTTTTGGATTGTTCGAAAATGTTTTGGGTGTGTGATTTCATTAATGTATTGGGCGGCGTATCGCCCATTGTGTGTGTTGTGTGATGCTCGATTTGGTTTCTTAATTAGCTATGTATGTGTAACTATGTATAAATATATTCATATTACCCAAATGCTGATTGCGCTAATGAACTTAACTGTGCTATCGGGAGCTAAGAAACGATAAGCGAGGACGGTTTATGCGTGTTGCTCGGACGGTTGGCGAACACGAACTGTAATTAGTGTATTATTATACTATTAGAAACTGGTTCCAGTTAGAACATAATAATACTGTTGAGCGGTGGATGCATTAATTAAAATCATTAAGTCATTAGATGTCCAATACAATTCGAGATTTGTGTAGGTCTAATTATTTTCACTTAAGTGAACGCAAATGTAATGTTTTTTTTTTTTTTTTTTTTTTAAGGAAATCTACGGTGGAACTTCAATGAAATATTGAATTACTACTTAATTAAATCTTTGGTGTTCGAAGTTCCAGTGCATGTTAATGGACATATAAAATCTGTCCCATGTCAAAATAGTTTACGGAAATTTCCTATTGATTATGAAATGTAGAAAATATGTTTTCGTACTTAAAATAATGTTTGAGACAACATAAGTTTGGAAATATAAATTAAGTGTCGCACGAAAGTCGAGTAAATTATTTTTATATTTTTGTACAAGTTATTTTTGTATTGTTATTTCACACGTACAACGATTATAATTATTAAAAATAAATATATATTTAACCAATTAAAATTAATCATAAATACAATAATTTTTAAACAACGTTGTTTTCTCATGAATAAAACAGTTTCAAGGTAATCGTCGTCTTATTTTTATGATCAGAAAATTATTTTACTCAAAACCATTGTAATTGTTACAGAGTTGAATGTAAAAGAATGCATGTTTTGGAAAGATTGTTGTGAACTTTATGAATTCTAATTTGAGAATTGATTAAAATGCTTATGAAAAACAAAGAGCCTATCGACTCGATAGTAATTTCACCAAACTTATTGTATCTATTTAACGGTTTCGAATGAAACTACCGATGCTTTATAACAATTTCTCATTATTTTGTCAGTTTAATTTTTACTCAAATTCATTTTTTTTTTTTTTTTTTTACTCGATCGTGAAATGTTTGCATTCGTTTGATTACAATATATTTTAGTTTTAAAAATTAATTTTTAATTTAGAATTATTATTGCGCGAGTTTATGTTTTCCCTTCCAAATTCGCAGAAAATATATTTGTCCCTCGTTTTTTATTATTATTATTTTTTTTCAGATTTTTAAATCAAAAAACGAAGAGAACAGTAGGATGATGATGATAATAATAATAATAATAATAACAGACAGAGAGGCAATTGACGAGGCAGGAAATTAAACCGAATGCTAGCTGTCGGCGCAAATTAATAATTGCGCTTGTCCTCTTTCACTGCTCCAATTCTCTTTGCCGAGTTTGTGTTTCGCATATACGATTGCCTTTGACGCCAATTTGATTTACGGTCGAAATCCCATTCTTATCGCGACCCGATTTTTGTTTTTTTTCCCTCACTCACACATACGAACCCGCGTGCACGTACACACACACTCGTATATTTATTTCCCTCCCTCGTCGCCCGGCCCCGAAATTTAATTATCAATCATTTCCCGATTCCCCAGGGTTGAACAAATAAAACAATACAAACACGACGGAAATATTTTAATCGAGTCTATACACCGCACGGTGAAGGGATCCCTCGCGAAGGGCAACGCGCGATCGATCAGGGGGCTGGGGTGACTGTGGTCTTGGTCGTGTGTGTACGTCGCAAAAAAAGAAAAACGAAATTCATATATTTCGAGGTCTGCCACAATGTATATTGTATATATATATATATATATATATATATATATATATATATATATATATATATATATATATATATATATATATATATATATATATATATATATATATATATATTATCTACGAGACGATTTTTCGGGTCAATCGGGATTTAATAAAAATTCGATTTTTCACGTGATTCGAATTACAAGTCGAGTGCGGGCGAACCCGGGCGTTAACGAGAAATCCGCACCAACACATTTTAATATTAAAATATTATAAATCAACGTAAAAGAACTATGATTTTCAGGATGACGGAAAAATCGTTCCCCGCGCGCACGTGTGACGCTCGTAATTCCAATCGTGTCCCGGTAATGGAGATCACGGGGACAGATAACATCTGCGAAACGATTAATATTTCGATCGCAACGCCGCGCACATGCACACTTATCGAGACATCTTATATAATACCGTTTACCCCCCCGTGGCGGTCCGGGATCGGCCATGTTCGTATATATGTTTATGTGTAGGTCATAATATAGGTACCGACATCCGTTACCGAATACGCAAACGATATAGTTTCGACGCAATAATAATAATTCAAATCGACTGTTTTTGTCTCGTTATACATATAATATGCGTACGGTATTTTTATTATTTTTTTTTTTTATCCGCTTTCGTTTTTTGAAATATTACTTCACGTCCCGTGTACGCGCACGGTTTTTTTTTGTTTTTTTAAATCCAAACGCGCGACGTTACGATACCGCATATTTTTATCGGGTTAAGAACGAAAACGGAAAAACACGTCGAACCGTACAATAATACTTAGCGCGCGCGTTAATTCAACTTCGGAGATAACACGATTCCGCTTTTATTATTCTGTACGCGAGCGTTCTCTCGCGCCACCGCCGCCGCCACCGCGATCTCCGCCGCGGAGGACAACACTTTTGCTCCGCACAGAACTGGCACGCGTTTTTCCTGGAGTACCGCCAAGCGGATTATTTTGCAAATCGAATAAACGTCGCGGACCGGAACCGTTCGCGCGATCGACGCGCCGCGCACTCCAATAATTATCTACTGCTCCACCTAATGTAACAATATACAATAATAAGGTTTCAGAGAGTGTATATACTCGAAACGGCCGGTCCGGAAGTGCAAATCCTTGTTACGTTTTTTTACCCCATAACCGTGCGACGTACACTACCTACCTAATGTACCGGTTTATAGTGACGTATTTATAATATTTTTATTTGTTTTTTTTTCTTTTTTTTTTTTTTGAGTAGAGGGTATGAAAATTTAAAAATTTTCAAGGTCAAACTTAATTTCGTTTTCAAACGAATAGCAACACGAACGAACAATCAATAATGTTAATTCATAACAGAAAACATTATACGACACGCAATCGATTCGATATCATTGTTCGTATGTTTGGAATACTGTTCAAACATAGTACGCGTGATTAGTGCCGAATAACATTGTAGCTACATATCGAAATAACAACCGAAACACCTAGCAATATTTCAACATAGGTTTTCAGAGTGAAAAAAGTAAACGTTCTCTTTCATCGGTTGGTTAGTATGACCTCTGATTATTTATTATCCTTTGAATCGGCGGATAACTTTTCAAACCCGTTTCGACACGATCAATGATCCGTCCAAGTACCGCCTTATCGTTTAATAATATAATAATTATAATGTATACATTAACCGTTTATTTTGGATTTCGTTTTTTTTTTTTATTATTATTTTCTACGTGATATTCGTCACAAGACTTGATACGCAGTCGCATACGTTCCGTTCCATTATTATCGAATAAGAATGTTTTATACAAAAATTATTATCTAAAAAAAAAAAAAAACCCCTTTATAAAATATATTCGTCGAGTGCTTTATTTCGGTTTTGAACGGCTCGGGGCTCCCGAGACTCTCTCGCCCAGAAATACACCACCGCCACCGTCTGGCAGTCTTTCCGCGGGCTTTCGGCATTCTATTCCGGTCGCGTCGTGAATCGTTTCGAGTCGTCTCTGCCACAGCTCTGGAGCGGCTCGTCGTTCCGTGTCGACCGTCAGAGCCGGCGCTAGCTTTTGTGAGGCCCTGGACGAAGTAGGTATACCAAGAGGCCCTTTTATAAGAATGGCCTACCAAACATAGGCGCCCGAAGAGGGGGGCAAGATGGGGCATTTGCTGGAATTTTAAAAACCAAATATAAGCCATTAACATAAGGCAATATTTTAAATTGGAGTTCATCACATGAAAAATTTTAAAAATAATGACTATTGTATCATTACTTTTTACCTTAGTCGACTTAGTTGTGTTATTAAATCTTTTTTCTAATCATCCGTTTGTGAACAGGATAACAATAAGCATTATTTGGATTTATTTTATAAGACTAGAAATATTACATAATACGTGATTTTTGAGTTTTGGATTTGAATATGCCTTTCAAAAAATGAATTAACGACCCAAAAAACTACGAAACTACGATTTTCGAGCCGCGAGTCCCCCAAAAAAAGCGCGAGGCCCCGGACAAGGGCCCTGCTCGCCCCCCCCCCCCATCACGCCGGCTCTGTCGACCGTACGCGTTTCGTAATAGAGACCACCGACCCATTTCTCGCCGTGCTCGGTAGAATAAAAGATCGTTCGCGCCGCCGCCGTCGATAATAACGCGTACGTATAATGTCGCACGGGCACGGGCTCGTCGTATTCGCGGTGTGACGACCACTGCGACGCGGTCGCGTCCGTGAGTGAAATAATCCGTGGACGTCATGTGAAATTCATTTCGAGCCAGCGCGCCGGGGTTATTTCCGTGGCAATAAATCTCGATCCAATTTTTTACGGTCGGTACGTGGTCGTCATTCCGAAAGACAAAAAAGATGAAAAAAAAAAGGAAGAAGAAAAAATCGAGGGGGAAAAAAAGAAGAGAGACGGAAGAAAAGAATATCGCAATCGTCGGCACGTCGTCGTCGTCGTCGTCGTCGTCTCCGCCGCCGTCACTGCCGTTTCGAGTCGCTCGCCGCACGCCCGTGTCTTTTAATATTATTTCTCGACTCTCGTGACGTTCATCATTCAACGATACTGCGAGATAACACGCGCGGAAGGGTGTACGCCGTGGCGGTCGCACGAGAGGGGGAGGGGCGTACGGTCGAGAGGGAACGTCGTCGTCGAGCAGTCGTCACCGCCGCTGCGCCGCGAGAAATCGAATAACGCCCGCGTTTCTCGACGGGATTTCACGTCGCAGGAATTCGCGGCGAACTTATAATTCAATAACAGTTTCCTGTTGAATGGACGTGATCCAAATAGAAATGATACATAAACGTCAAAACGAAAATATCGCGGTTATTCTCGCGCGTACGTCGCGCTGCGGCGGTGATTTATATTTCCTAACGCTTTACGGTATCACCTCGCTCCGTTGTATTATTATTCGACGTTGGTGCCACATTTGGCGGTGGCGGCTGCTGCGATCGCGACATAGTAATCACGAACACATCATTACTATTACTACTATTATTACACGACGAAAATTGCACACACACACACACACACACACACACACACACACACACACACACACACACACACACACACACACACACACACACACACACACACACTAACAAGCCACCTCCTATACCTGTATAATAATAATAATAATCACAGTAGTAATACGGCTACTGTATAAGTTGTCACTGAGCGCACTGCACACTCTCCTTCCAACACACACACACACACACACACACACACACAAGTCGTCGCGTCGAATACAGCCGTTGTTCCCAGATCACCGTACCCTCCCTGCCGTCCCTGAGCCCTCTTCTTCCGTCTCGTCTGGCCGTCTTACTCCACCGTAAGTATCTCCGGAATACTTTAATCGCCGCTCGGGGGCTTGCTCGCGCGTCCCGCACGTTTGCGTGACTACGGTCCAAAATTCTAAGTTTCCACATCACTCATTGCGATGGTTATCACACAAAAGCCATTAAGGGATCCGATAATGGGTCTCAAACGGGCCCAGACCAGAACTGCGTCTGTGTATTCACCTTCCGTCCGAATTTCCCGCGTCGTTTATTACGGCAGTTATCGAAATAAAAGACCATTAAAACTCCACATAAAGAACCAAACGCTGCTCTCGAAATCTATTCTTCCACCCCAAAACATCCGGAAAAAAAATTAGTTGAATTAATGATCTCGAAAAACGCCGTATATATATATATGTATATTATGTGTGTGTGTGTGTACACGAAAATTTATCGACAATAGACCGTGTCCCTGTGTGCGGGACACGAGATTAATGCAGTGATAAATCGGCGCGGGCGCGGTAATTATTATTGCAAATGAATACACGTGCGCCGTTAACGTTGACCCGAGTATAGGACATCGCGTCCGTTTACACGACCGGATTTGACCTGGGCGTCGGTTTTGACCGGAGACGAAGTGTAGACGTGAATTCATCGCGATATTTTGAACGCGTTCACTGGACCGTCGCAGCGCGTTGTGCGTACGGCGTGCGCAGACGCGAAACGTTTAGCCCTGCGGCTCTCAACCTTTTTGAGTTCACGAGCCCCTATAATGTCACCAAGATGTCTAGCGACCCTTTTGCAATGCAAGCATTAAAAAATTGAACAAACTGTTAATTATCGTATTTATTTGTGTATATATTTTACCAAAAAAGTCATTTGATGTACATTTGCATATTTTTTTTTAAATTTAACGACTCTTTTGCTGTTGTTGATTTGAAATAATTTTGTCAACCCTTGGTTCAACAGATTCGGATAGACGTCTTATTCTCATTGTTGGCGACATATCCAGCCGATTTCTCGATTTAGTTTTAAAATTTTAGTAGTCATCGTGGAAAATCCTGCTTCGCATAAGTATATGTCGTTAAAAAAGGAATTGACTTTTTTCAAGCTTCACCAGCTGGTGTACGACATATAACTCACGAAACACCGATAAAATACTCACAACATCGCATGATCGATTGCATTGTTATCTTATCCGTAATTAGCTTTGAATTATATTATATTAGGTTATTCTTATTCTTTTTTTTAACACAAAATTATTTACAAATAATAAAATAATAACTAATTAGGTACATACAACAACAATATATAAATTTTTAATTGAAGTAAGAACATATTAATTTTATATTAAAATATTTTTTTTCTCGATTTACTCTCAGCAAAGGCATTGACCTACTTGACGGGTATCGTCAAAATATTACGCTTTCGTTGTATTGATAACGATTTACTCTGTAGTTTGTACTATGGTTGAATTTAGATATTGTTTTCCAAATAACTGGTGATAGGCATAATATAGATTTATAATTGGTTGATATAAAATGTCAATGTGTCTCACGGTATTCGTATTAAGATGATAATTAAAAATCACGGGGCCCTTTAACAAGCGCGGGGTCCTTTAACAAGCGCGGGGCCCTGGACAAATGTCCCATTTGTCCTCCCCTAGCGCCGGCACTGTAAATAAATAGTAAGTTTTTATCGACTATTGGACTATCCCCCAAAAAATATATTTACATCATAACACTTACAACTATTAATTATACGATTCTAAGTGAAACAATTTTCGTCCACATGAATAGGCGACCCTAAAATAATAAAATTGATGGCAGCCCCCAAGGGGGTCGTGACCCCCGATTGAGAATCGCTGGTTTAGCCGACGTTTTTTTCGACTAACGTCGGAGTACAATAAAATAGTGCGTAGACGAGGCCGTTGAGTTCCACGAGTCACCATCGAGTCGAATCTATCCGACCGATCTTTGGCATCGTCGTTACTTTGCAGCAGCCGTAGATAGTGAAGCAACCGCAGTGACGACGAGAGCTCGTCAGTGCTCGTGAATCGCGTGGAAAAGACATTGTCTACTTGTCGACTTATTCGGCTCACAGACCGTTCTGAATCCGTGGCGTCGACTTTTCGTCGGGGTTTCTCGCCGACGTATTTCTGACGGTTTTCAAGAGGAATTATTCGGTTTGCCCCGATGTCCAGTTATTTGTACGACGAATAATCGTTGATACCTTTTCCGCAGTAGAAATGATCGATATTTCGTCGAGTTTTTTTCGATTTTACTCGCAGCCAGTAAATAATTGCGTAGTTACACTTTATGCGAAATTGTATGACATTTAAAATCGCTCAAATTTGAGAGATTTTAAAGCGCTCAAAATATGCATAAAACATTCACAAAATGGTGGCGTAGTCCGTTGTGAGACATAATTTGTTTGTATTTTTATGTTGTATGCTTATGGTTTTATATAAAGAGCGCTCTGGTGAACATTATCTACAAAGCTATTGAAAAAACACAACTAAAATTATACAACAAATCGTACGTATTAGTTGTTTTTATACTATTCCATTGATTTATATATTGTAAAATCTATAACATTTAAACTATTTTGAAATAGACAACATCCATGAACTATTTATTTTATGTAAGCCATAGAAATTTATTTACCAGTCTTCTTGAGCATATCGGTAGTCTTCGACAAAAGCGATTAAATTATTTTTTAGAATTTCATATTATGAAAAAATATTGAATATGATTTGAATTACTTAATTTAATATTCAGACATGTTTATTATTTTTGTATTTCTTGTTCAGGGGTTTTGATATCTGCCATTTGATTTTTCACTATAATTATAATGACGTATTGTTTTAATGAATAAAAAATTATCAGCGAAATTTCGAAACTCAAATCCTATATTCTATTTTTATTTTTTTGTCAAAAATATGTTTTTATTTTATATTTTTTTACTGATATAAATTAGAGAGTTGAATATTCTATACATACCAAACATTGTAATGATGACCATACTGGAGTTTGTCATTTATTTATAAGTTATTTGTTGAAATCGTAAATTATGAAGATACATAACGTCTATTACATGTCAGTTAATTTTAATTTTGAAAAATTGATAAGCATACATCAATGGTAAAATTTGAATAATTTTTAAAAACTAGGTCTATAACTAAGTACATTTCAAAAGTATTGTTAATAAAACTGATATTTACGTAAAAAATAACTTTCAAATTGAAAAAGATAACACTAACTATTTTGATCGTTAGACGGGAATGAATTTTCTCCTTTATGCGTTTTTCGTGTTAATATTAATACCAGTCGGATACTTATTCGTAAAGTCAAATACACGCCGTAATATCGACGTAGAAACCGTTAATATGACGGACGATTAATCCTAAACAAATACACCCCACGGTATATATTATTATTACGTACGTATTTCGCGAGATCGTTTGTGAATTATTACGTTCGTTAGGTAACGTTGTTCTCAGATCAAAGTGGACGTTTTTTTTTCTTCTAATTACGCGTTGTAGAATTCCGTTTCGATCAACAACACGAGGTCTTCGGCGCAGCAGTGATGAAACACAAACCCGCTGAAAAACCACACGTGCACGCAAAATCGCCGGCGATTTTTATTCGGCATTTCGGCACGCCCCGGGCCGTTTTATCGGACGAACGTCGTGTGTGGTCGGTTCGCCGTCCGTTTCGTGGTGACGTCGACTTTGACAGCGACGATATCGACACTATTCGACATACTGTGTATAGTATGTCCCTTTGGCCAACTTTCAGAATCGGCGCAAGAAGCTTGAAATAAGGACTTCCAGAAGGATAATAATAGACGTCAATATTCCCGGAAGCCTAACAGCGAACATGCACGCTAAACAATTACTCATTGTTGTGTTCGGACCCGTGTTCGTCAACGATCGGAGCGACGTTATTAAAAAGGTTATCGTAAGTATTAAAATTCTCGAAATTCCCTTCGCGACTCTAATGGACTGACCGAAAGGGCGATGGCGATAAATCAACGATACCAATCGCTGGAGTTCATGAATTACCTAGGTAATCCGAGTAGTAAGTGTACACATAAAAACACATATATGCCATAGTATAAAGTCTTATGTTTCAAAATTCAAAAGGCTCGTGAAATAGCGGTCGAACGAAGACGCGCGGGGGACTAGGGCCGGTAGTAAAAGGGATACGTTACTATGACGTATATGCGTATAAGTCTTGATGTTTAATAAAATATTTATTATACCCGATTGATGTTATATACACGAAAAACGTGCAAAATATAATCCTGTACATCAGGAATGTGCGACTGGCGGCTCACGCGTGTAATTTAAAAGTACGTTTGAAAAATTTTAAAATCAAAATCGCATCAGAAAATTGTGAGGAAACGTTTACCTATGTTGTATTCATACAAAGCAGTCTATGTTTGAAACATGCTTGGAACGCAAAGAGCAGAGTAATAATTATACATACGATTTAATGATTGGTAATAAATGCTATATGGTTATTTTAATTTTCAAACGGATGTTAAAATGCTGTTCCGAATATAATTAGCTGATGACGAATAAAAATAATAATCAGTTATCAGTGATTGTTGTTTTTCATTTCATTTTTCACTTTTTACAACATTGGCTCG
>CM050407.1:36498857-36661357 GCA_027580255.1 Therioaphis trifolii | reverse complement strand
GGTTACCTACAACGTTCGTACACGAATAAATTTCGTTATTATTATTACGTCGTTATGGTTTATTTATTATTATTATTATTATTTTTATTTATTTTTATCTAACTTCGTTTTGTGCGAACGTAAGAGCTCTCGTGTACCGTTCATTCATTGTACACATCATAATGTCTGCCGACGTTGGATAATAATAATGAGTCGAGTGGGCACGTGACCGTTTCCTGTACGGAGCGCTCGAATTTTTGAGATCCGTAACAAGCTCTCGCACGACAATTCAATAATTTCAACCCACCCAGTCGAGTCGTCGGTATTACACACCGTGTACGTATCGTTGTCGTGCAATAATAATACGCTCGTCACGAGTACGCAAAAAAAAAAAAAACACGAAAATATTCCATTCCACCGTACACCCTAGTCCCTCCCCCGGGGTGACGTGGTACTGACAATAATAATAACGTCGTGGTGTGCGCGCACGCGTTGCACTCGAAGCCGATCGTCCGCGGTCCGAAGACGACGTTCGCCCGGGGGTGCAGGGGGGAAGCGAACGTCAGTCGAGTGTCTATTGGCGGGGGGGAGGTGGTCCGGCGGCCGTGACAAACGCCGTCGCCGTGCTCTCGTATATTTGCCCCCCGTGTTGTTGACGATTCGAATAAAAATTGTCTAAAGCTAGTTTGCCTTTTTTTTTTCACCCCGGCTGTAAAAAAAAAAAAATAAAAAAAAACAGGAAAAACCTACAAAAACTCATTACAAAGTTTACTCGTTAAATCCTATATACATTTAACGACTGGACTATTAATTACTTTAGTTTCGCTAGAAAGTGCGTCTCGCCACCTTCCCCGGCCGTCGAAACGCGCGGCGTTACATTGTCGGAGGATAAACAATGTTTCGTAAAACTCTTCTTTTTTCCTCGTTTTTATTTAAACCCCGAGGTTCGTACTAACGAGCGTTTAATTAATTTCTCGCTTTTCATCACCTCCGTCTGGGGCTTGTTCTGGTGCTGCTTTTTTACGTTTCGCCTGCCCCGTGCCCGACGCGTACGGTCGCGTGCGGCGCACGCGAGTTTACACGCCGACCGTATAGTACGCGTGTCGCACGACACGGCCGCACCAGGACGCGGACACATCGCGGCGGCGTCGAAATCAGCGGCCATTTCGATTGAGGTTGTTTTGTTATCAAATTATAATCATATCGTGTTGTAATCATTGTAATCGTGAATTCGTGATTTTATTCTGTACCCTGTGCTCTGTACTCTGTAGTGTTAAATCCTGTGTCGTACTGTCGTGAATTTAAATTTCAGTATTTCTGTATTCTGTGTGAATTATAACAATCCTCTTTTCTCAACATGGTTATGAGCTGCATTAATTCCAATAGATTAACAAATACAAATAAATGCAGATAATTGTTTAGTCTTTCTAAATATGTGCTTCGGTAAGTTTGTGTTAATAACGCTCATTTGCGTTTTTAATTAATAAAATGTTTGTAAACTTTACAGCTGTTAAATTAATGGTTAACAAATGCGGACGACAAGATTTGCTAAACAAATCGATTGATATACTATGTAAGTACTATCGTGTTTGTTCGGATCATTTTAGTGAAAATATGTTTTCAAGTGCCGAAAAGTCTCGACTATTACCAAAGGCAGTTCCTACAGAATTCGGTAATTTTAATTTTGTTTAAAAATATCTGTGACCGCACTCCGACGCGCCAGCTAGAATTCGATGTTCTCCGACGACGCCGTTACGTCAACGGGTTTCAACGGGCGGTCACGACAACCCGCACGGAACAAGTCTAGGCGACGCGATTTCGTTTTGTACACCGCATTGGTCGGGCGGAGCACGGGCCCGGCATTGGAATTCATAATACAGTAGATTCTTAATATTTTGTCGAACGTCGCCATCTCGAATTTTTCGTTATCTCGAACTACATTGAATTCCCCTTGAAACTACTATTACACTTCATAGTGTTTTGCTCTCGATATCTCGATATAAAATTAATCGTTTTTCGTTATCTCGAGTACACAAATAATATTTTATTCACATTGTGTGGAAAAGGATTATAATTTACACGTATGTGGAACATGGACAAATAACGAAATTTTATCAGAAACCACCGAAAATACCAGCGATAGTGAAGATGAACCACAAAATTAGGAAGAAGTCACTTTTGAAGTTACAATTTAGCAAGCTAAACATGATTTAAAAATATTAAGGAATTTTGTTGAGACTGCTATAGTTATGGAAGACGTCGTGGCAGAAAGAAGTAATAATAAGCAAACTTAAATGACAGATTTTTTTGAAAAACAAATTATTCGTTCAATCATGTATTCAGTTATTTCAATTATTTCAGTATTTTAAGTTTTTAAATTATGGATTTTATTTTAAGCATTCGTATTATGTGATATTCATATCCATTCATATATATGTGTTTAAATTTTATAAAATTTTTTAATAAAACTCGATATCTCGAACTTTTTCCTGTTCCCCTTGAGATTCGACATAATGAGAATCTACTTTAATATGATTGCCAAGACGCTCAGTGTGTAATTTTTTGATTTTTTTTTTTTTGGGGGGGGGAGGGGGTCATTAAATTTCAACTCATGATAACTTTCCAAAAAAATTATCGGTACCTGAGTTGGAAAAAAAAACCATAACTTTTCGTTTTAAAGAGACTATTAGATACGTAGGTAATGGTTTTTTGGAAAATGAATCATTTTATTACTAGCATATACGTGAATATTAAGTTTCACGACGAAACTGAGCATGATATGAATAGTATTCGATGCGATATTTTCACCTAGTGATATTGTTTTGTTTTTTTTTTTTTTTTTTTTTTTTTTTTTTTTTATTAAATTTTATTGTTTCAACATAATCTTTGTTTTTATAATTTTTTTGTTTTACATAATATACCTAGAGTATGAGATTATTTATAATTTGTTTCAATTTAACAATATGTGCTTAGATTTTGAGTTTTTTTATTAGGTCAATGTTCTGATGATACCGATGCTGAAGATGCTGAAGATGATGATGATTCTGGAGGTAACAAGATATCTTGTGGAAGACATGGCTTTAGTCTGCGGTTTTTGGTTTTTTTCTCAATTTTGAAGTTAAGGGCTCATTCTGTTGTGTTGAGTTTGGAATGAAATTTTTTAAATTGTTCATTAATCCACATCGTTAGGTACGGAATTCTAGTGCCGTTGTGGAGTTGTATGTTGTGCATGTACAATTAAGAGCTATTCCAAGAAATTTGTTTTGTATCGTTTGTAATTTTGTAGTTTTTGTTCGGGATGTGGCTGCAGCCCATATCGAGCATGCAAATGTTATCAATGGTCTTATTATTGATGTGTATATTAGAAGTGAGCATATTTTATCTGAAGTTTTGAGCTGTAGTTTATGAGGGGGTATAAGATTTATAATCGTGTGTAGGTTTAATTTTTATTTATATGCACTTATGTTTTGTAATCTGCAAAACGAACGAATTCCACAGACTCGTGTATCAAGCACGAATATTCGTTTCGTGAACCGAACGAGTCGAGAGACAGAAAAAAAAACAGATACGGTTATAACTGGAAGTGATCTGAACCCTAAGTCCGTGTGTTCGGCACGCACTTGCCACGCGACGATTTATGCGAATCGCCTACTCGAAAAACAAAGAACACAGAAGATCCGCGGTCATCCGTGTAAGGCGGTACAGTATGAAACACACGACTTAAATATTATTCTTTCGTCGAAATAAATGTCAGTTTTTCGACATACCACCGAGGTGTGTCATAAATATTGCCAAAGGGTGAAAAAATTTTATGACGGTTAAAATGTATTTTACGAGACCTTAAAGTTCCGCTCGGTGTGCTGTCATAGAAAGTTTACTAATCTAAAAACGAAAATACCGTACGTACAAGTTCAAAAGCAATTTGGCTAGTTCCTTCCCGTCCCTCATCTCGCCGGTGTATAATCGATGACACTTAAAAACGAGTTGTCGACAACTATAATACTGGCTTTTGCAAAACACCGGCGACGCAGTGGAACGGGCAAACGACAACACTAACTATAGTGCGATGCGTCCGGGAAGCGTATTAGGAAACCCAGGACGCCACAGCGCGACTCTTTCATATCGTGTTCTCATTGGCCCAATTCAAATTTCGCGGTTTAATACAAAAAAATTAATTTATCTTATCTCTTCCTATTATAGGTAACTTATCTTGTAACTTACATCAGTAGTTATGCTCCTATATGGACTTATACTTAAACTTAAACGTATACGATGTATTTTAAATTTTACGCCACTAGGTGTATTTACGTCTTACCTATAGTGTATTGTGTTGTGTATGCGTTGCTTAAAACATTAACTTGTCATAATGCTCATGCATATATAGGTATATTTAATACATAAAAATGTAGGTACCACCATGTATAAGTTATCAATAATAACTAATAATATGTTACAGAAAATACTAATCATGTATTCTACATTTTTTAAATAAACAACTATTTTGCACTGTTCTGTTTAATATGCAAATGTATAATATTTAAGTTTCAATATTAAATAATTTATTTTTAATTATAAATTATTTACTAGGTATATTAGTATATACTATATTGATAACGAACCGCATATTAATTGATAAACGATCGAAAAACGCGCGAAATTTGAATTGGGCCAATGAGAACACGATATTAAAGAGCCGCGCTGTGGCGTCCTGGGTTTCCTAATACGCGTCCGGGAAAATTGGCCTGCGTCGTTGTACGGACGTTTCGACGACACGTTTTGAATAACCTATAAGTACATATTTAGTGCATGTCGAAACAATTAACAGACACTGAGTGAATTTTTGAGAAATTTTACAAGAGTACAAAAATACGATTTGATTGCACACGGACTATGGCTTCTTACGTACACGCGATAATTATTATTATTGTTCATTTTATTTATTTATTTATTTATTTTTTATTTTAGAATAGTTTTTAATAGAAAAACCTCGATACTTGTAATCACGTAGGTGGTAAAAACGTCAATTTTGAAAAATAAACATCACATGCTCTGCAGTGCCTTTTAATCGTAATCCGCAGTACAGCACGTGTATAATATATTGTATATATATATACAATTATCCTAGCTTAAAGGCGTGCGTAGCACAACGTATAAATAATGAACGGATAGAATAATTGAATACATATTATATTTTACCCGGTCCCTTACATTAAGGAGTAAATTATGTAGAAGAGGATTTCGTTGTCACAGGAAAATATTAAATTCTTGTACCTTCGAATGCGCACCGTCGTCGGTCGGTAGATGTTTTTTTTTTCACGAGTCAACCTACGCATCGTCATGTGTGATGTGAAATCGTATATATATAATATGCATTATATAATCTGTAGCTGTGCAGCATCTCAAGGTAATGTTTATTAATATAATATATGCAGACAGGCGGGCGTTATGATATAATTTAAATTGACACCTATAATGATATAAACAAATGTAAAACATTTTTATATTTTAAAACGAGGCTGTGCCTTTGATCATTTTCTTGTCGTGTCATTGTCTCGCACCACAAACTAATCTAATTGAGATAAATTAGAATTCATCAAGCCTCACGCACTCAAATTATACAAACAACGTAATATATTATACGTATACACGAAGATTTATGAAGTATACGCACCTTATTTTTAACATTAAATTTAAACATAGAGATTTAAAAATAATATACGTATTGTGTTTCAGTGTATTTAGCCACGAACACTTGTCGCCTTGTAAGAAAACTAGGTGAAAATTTTAAAAACCACATGGATGAAACGAGTAAAAATTATTTTTAAAATTTTTTAAATAGAGTTTATAGTTTTGTTGTATATAAGAAAATAAACTCAAATTCACTCTTCGTACAAAGTTCAAAACGAAGTGAGTATACTTTAAAATTCACTTAATTTATGTACAGAGAAGTGCTACAAAAAGTAACGGTGACGGATTTTAGAATATTTGTTTTCTTGTAGATTTTTTTTACACTTAGAAATATAACTTGCGCTCAGTGTGCTGTTTGACCGTCTAAATAAAGTGATGAGTATTTTAATTTAAGTAGTGTATATTAAAATAATGGAAAAAAAAATAAATTAAAATCGCTAATGAGTATGATATGTGTCCAACACACTATGACATAAATAAAACTGAGCCAATTAAGTGTATTGGGAAGAACCAAAAGGATGCCATAAGAATTAAAAAACAACAACAAAAGTCGTATTCAATTAAAGTCTAGAAAAACGATAAAATTCAACACAATCGCGGGATACGTATCACGGAAACATATTGACACCAATGCATCAATGACAATTTTATCGACGGCTATCATAACGTTGCAATTAGCTTGTTATTAGTACCGCCTCCCGGTAAGAATTCGCTAGTGAAATTTTACCGGGGTTTATAAATACACTTGGGTAAAATTCCACTAGTGAATTTTTACCCCCGGTAAAAAATCACTAGTGGATATTTACCGGGGGTAAAATTTCACTAGCGAATATTTACCGGGAGGTAAAATTTTACTAGATTAAATTAAGTTTTTCATCATGGTCCTCGAGGAAGCCCAGGTCCCGGAGAAAATACTCAAGTACCCCCCCCCCTCTAGTTGGGCCTGTTAATATACTTGAAACTTACTTGATGAGTTATCAACGAACTAGTTGTGTATTTCAATATATATATATATATATCTTATACCATAGTGAATTTTTACCCCCAGTAAAATATATCTAGGGAAATTATACCCCCCCCCCAATAAATTGTCTCTAGTGCAATTTTACCTCCCGGTAAATATTCGCTAGTGAAATTTTACCTCCCGGTAAATATTTACTAGTGAAATTTTACCTCCCGGTAAATAATCACTAGTGAAGACGTTCGTCGCCGGGCTAGAAAAACGGCCTCCGACGTATTATTTTAAATACGCGACCGCCGTATAATATGTATTATTGGTATTATTATTAGCATAGTCATATATTATTTAGGTGATACAATGATATCATTGTAGACGTTTTTCTGTAAAATCGCTTTTTAAACTGTAATTTATTTATTTTCGTAATAGGCTTTATAAAATACATATTCTGTAAATTATTATTTTAAGTGTGTTTATCCGTTTTCCATTATATATTATAACTAGAGACCGGATTCTCGTGCAATTGAAACTTTTTTCCTTTGCTTTAAAACATATAAAAACAAATTATAAATCCGAATCATGAGAAGTAGATTAATTTAACAAAGTTTAATTTCGCACGAAATTGCACGTTTTGCACTTTTTATTCTAAATTGCACGATTTTGATTTTCGTTGCATGAAATTGCATATTCTGCATTTTGTAAATTAAACTAGATAATATATATATATATACAGGAAGCCAGGTAGGTATATAAAATTATAGTACCTACATACAGGTATGTACTTAAATATTTGTTTATTTCAGTTTTCAACTATACAAAAGGAAAAAGTGAACACAAGCTGCTAATATTCTTAGAATAACATCAATTTATTAGTGTTTCGTGGTAAAAATAAATGACAGCAACCACTAGTTAGATAATAATTTTGAATACCCGGCCATTAACACTTTAGTATTCTGTCTTACTTTGTGTTTGATTGAGTGTTTCTTGAATCAGTTAGTGTCGTGATAGTTTCATTACGAATAATTTACGTAAAGAAGTATAAACAAATTTTTAAAATGCCAAAAATTGGGTCTAGTCTGTCGTCAAAAATTAAAACCTGGATATCAAATTACCCAGAGTTGAAATTTGATGGGAAATTAAATAGCTTAACTCTGTTGGTATGGTTTTTTTTTATATATGTATATATTTTAGATTCTGAGTGAAGCGAAGGATCTTATGGTTTTTATCAATATTTTAATTATTAATTACTCATTAGTTTTTTGCTAATCCAGTAATATTGTAAAAAACTGGATAAATAAAGGGTTTAAATCAATGTACTTTGAATGTTTACAACATTTTGGAAAGTATTAAGCGATTTTAGGCAAAATATACATTTTTGCACGATTTAGGCACTTAACTGCACGTTTTTGCAATTTTTAAGTTATTAACTGCACATTTTTTTGATTTTTACTGCATGAAAATCCGGTCTCTAATTATAACCATCGAGCTGTCACAGTCGTATATTAGAGAAGCTGATAAGAATAAAATGAAAAAAAAAAATGTATATAATATATATTATTGCCCGGAATTCTCACGCGCTGTCCGATCGGCGGATCGATATTCTCTCGTCTCGTGCCCCCACGTGAACACACACACACACACACACACACACACACACACACACACACACACACACACACACACACACACACACACACACACACACACACGCACACACGTGGCACGCACGTACACATTACACGTGTATCGACGGTTTTCTCGTACTGGATAGTCGTTACACTGCACACGGTGTGCGGTGGCGTATAAAGTTGTTTCCGCCCCGAGCCCGTCGCGTCGTAATTGACGGGTCCGAGAAGAGCTAATGATCGCTATAACGCCGTCGCCGTCTTCCGCCGTCCAACCCTTCCGGCCGTCCTTTCGACCGCCGCGGACACGAGTCAATTAGATTTCGGAAGAGATTGCAATTTTGGGCGCTGACACACTCACACACACACACACACACACACGACGTATAATGTCTATATACGTGTGTAAACACGTTATTTACTCGCGACGACCCGATTGTGATTATGATATTGTTTGAATCGACATCGGTGCCAAACGACGACCGGGAAATAAAAAAAAAAAAACAAAAACCGACGGATCGCTTTTTTTTCTTTTTCAGTACAACGTTTTCGTCACAAACACTCGGATTCTCCAACGGTCGACGAACCCATCGGTCGGGGCCGGGCGCATATAAGCAAACCATACATTGCTAAAAATACATATTCGTTTTTATTGTCAATTAATTTTTTTGATAATTAATACTTTAAATTTGACTTTTTAAGTCATCTGAGTAAAAAATTGTATGTTCCTAATAATACTATATACCTATTGGCTATAAGGTATTATTCATTATTTATCTTTTTGCTAGGGACCTGGAACTTGGTAGGTGCTCAAATATAGAGTAAACCTACAGTTCATTGTTATGTTGTGTTGCTGACTCGTCAACCATCGTCAACATTAAATTAATGAAAAAATTAATGATATAAATTATATTATATGAATTTTACCTAATAAAAATATTGTATATCTACTTATACAAATTTAAATACATACTAAAACTGTTGTTAAGGTTCAAAATGATTGTGAAGAGTCGTGTTATATAGTTTTTTCACGATAATATTTTCTCCCCACCAAAAAAAAAAAAAAAAATTTTACTTGCGGCATAATAATGAGATAGAACCATAGACAAAAATATCCCTCCCTAAAATTTAGTGCTACTGACCCATGAGAAATAACTAACAGTGACGAGATTAATACTACACTTAGGTGTAATATTAAATACAAAAATATGTTAAACATAAATTAATTAACAATATTGTAAAAAAAAAAAAAATTGAAATCATTGTAATTTTAATTGTATCACGACGTATTATGATAAATATTATTGTGTTATGAATTATTTTGAAATACTAGCTAATACATCAAGAACAGACACTTTTATCATATTAATGAGATCTACAGGGAATTTTTAGATTTTTAATCTAAAAATCAAAAATATGCTCAGGTAGAAAGGAATCATCATAATATTACCTTTTGACGATTTTATTTTACATTTCCATTCCAATCATAATACAGAATCTTAATTTTATTTTCACACACAGTATGTTTTATTGTTCGTTGTCGATCCATCCGAAACTTTACTGACCCTTTTGGCTAGTTCTTCCAATTTTTCATTTAAAAATGTTCAACATGATGGTAGTTTTGTTGATAAACCATAGATTTCCATACCTACTAGGCGTAGTACATAATATATCATATTTTATAGGTACAATATTATAAGAATACTATTACATTATAGTATAGTATAGTAAATTCAAATGTTTATCAGCGCCTGAACATGTTATCACAAACGAAATACAGCCAATGAGAGCTCACGATTTCTCACGGGTCTCTAGCAATGTATGGTTTTCTTATATGCGGGCCGGGCTGTGACAGTGTTTACGTGCACACGAGTTGGGTGTACGGACGTGGTGATAACGACGATCAAAGCCAATATTATACGATGCAACGGCGACGGACGTTCGTCTTACATACACATACACTATTACGAACGAAATACAAGTCAAGGGCGTATTGCGTTTCAAAGACGAGACAAGCGATTTATTCGCTGTACACCGATCCCGAGCAAAGCTTCGGTGTGAAACGTAGACCGTCTCAACTACGAAATCGTCGAGAGTTTTTTTTTTTTTTTTTTTTTTTTTTTATAATCGAAACCGTATATAACCGTTCGGATTCTAAATCTTGTAAAACGGTCGTTTTCGCTAAACGATTCGAAACGTATTTTATATTTTGAGCAAAATGACGGATGTGTCGGCTTTAGAATAATATTAATTGTTATGTCTTATTTTTTTTTTCTGGTTGTGAACTTGGTGCGAAATCTACAATCGACAATTTCCATGTTTTCACTCGATCGTTCGTTCTGTCCGCTTTTCCTAACACGCTCGAAACATCTATCGAGAATAGAGAGAAAATTATTTTTACGGTATTTTACTACTTTAATTGAAGCGAATTCCGATCTACGGAGGAGCCTGAGGTAACTTTTACCAAAATTCTATTAGCTCGAATATAATCGACTTGAGGGGAAAAAAATTAAATAAAAATTATTATATAACGTGGCACTAAACTACGAGACAAAGACGACAAAACAAACCACGGAAATAAAACGCAACACTATACAGGGTGTTTCACGAAGATCTGACATTTTGAATAACTTTTGTTCTATTCAATATTTTTAACTTTTTTTTTTTTATGAATACTATAGCCTAGCACTACAATAAAATTACATTAAATTTTTATTTTTATTTTTAAATCTCAAATTTCAAAATTTAAAATTTTAATTTAGAGTTTGAAAAAAAATCAAAATAGTTATTTTGTAAACATAAGTTTTAGAAAAATGTTGGTGTTTGAAATTCTTGTAAAGGTTGATCCGTTAATTTTCTACGATTTTTTAAATTTTACGAAAAATGTAATGATATGTATCGTTTATGAGTCATTATCAGTCGTAATTGAACTATTATGCATTTTAATTCGAATAATTTTGAAATTTGAGTTTTAAAAATAAAAATAAAAATTCAATTTAATTTTATTGTAGCGCTAGGCTATAAATATTCATTAAAAAAAAAAAAAAAAAAAAATTAAAAATGTTGAATAAAACAAAAGTTATTCGACATGTCAGATCTTCGTGAAACACCTTGTATTTTTATAGGAAATGATCGACTAAGATATTATGACGTTGTGACATTATAAGGTAATATTGTGTTTTCGTTAAAAACCTTCGTCACTTTTTAAGGTTACAACGTGTGTCAATAATTTGGTGTTTAACGGACGATCGGTGAATAGAAATTTGTCGCGGCGAATCTTCAGGCATAGGATAATATTATGTTATTGACAGAATCACGCGCGGTCGTGAATACTTTTACGACATACACGTCTTAAGCACGTGTATTCTTACAGGTTTATTGTTACACCGCGTGCGTACGGTTATGATTCAGTCGAGATATTTTTTTATTTTTTTTTTACCCTAAACTTTATGCGAATAAAAGAGTGGGCAGGTAAGTGATATTTAAATAACCGAGCTCGACGCAAACACACGCGAATAAATTTTTATTTCGTAACAATTTATTATTATACCGTCGCGCGCGAGCGTGTGTGTGTGTGTGAGTGTGTGTGTTTACACTGTATACAATGTGCATTATTATTATTATTATTATTATTATTCGCCTGTACGTTTTTTGACGCGTGAAAGTCCGTTTTTGAAAGGCGGCGATCAAAAGCGTTGTGAAATTACACTACGATTTCCATACAAACTTTGAACGTTACAACCGCCGCATAAAACCTTTTTCGGACCTATTCTTACGCGTTTCAATTAAAGTTGTTTCGTCGACGCGCACAATGGGTCCGAGAGTGTAAAAGTGTGTTATATAACGCTTAAAGCTTTGAGAATTCTCAACACGTCGTCGACCGTGCGAGCTTCGGGCACACTTATAGAACGAATTTATTCGGCCAACTACGGAAACTAAACGACCGGTCTGCAGATAATGACTAATGACTTCGGTGGTGCTCGTCGACCGGCGTTGTCAGTGTTGGCGGTTGTTACGAGACGAAACGTAAAACGCACGTATGTAACTCTATACGTACAGTTTTTATACGTTTTGGCCCAAAAGAGATTAAACAGTAACACAGCTCAGTTACAATAATATAAAAAAATAAATAAATAAATAAATAAATAAATAAATAAATACACTTTCGCACTTAAGATCACGCTTATTCATAAAACGTAATTTCGCCATGTAGTATTAAGCAATACTAATAACATTAAATATAGATCACAAGAAATGGATTACAACCCGTGGCGTAAATTGGGTGGTGCAAATGTAGCACTTGCACCACCACATTCGAAAGCTAATATTTTTGCACCACCAGAAATCATAACGATTTGTATACCTATATTTACTGTTTTCAAAGGTATATTTGTATTATAAAGTATGTAGTTATGTAGTATGTAGTAGTTATGTAATTTTCATTATTTCATTTCAGAGGACGTTGACTCAGTTTAAAATGAGAAATTTTTTAATTTTATATAATTACGAATAATAAAGTTTTTACTAATTGAATAATTCAACTTATTTATTAATTTTACAAAAAAAAGTTTCTTGAGCGGAAATTTTTAATGGAAGTAAGTATTGGTGGGTGAGAACATAAAATATTGCACCACCGGAAATCGAGGACAATTATTTATGCCACTGATTACAACAATACTTATCTTTATAACTGAGACAACAATAATTGTGCATACCATAATATGGTACGTATTCGGTATTACTGCAATAACATAAATAAATTAATTTGGAATGTAAGCAATAAGTGTGTGTGTGTGTGTAATTAGGTTAAGTTTGTTGATATAAATGAAAGAAGGAGTGAATAAACGATCACTCTTGAGGGTGATCGGATGACCCCATCGTCAAAGGGAGCTTGTGCTAATGTTAGTTTTACTTAAATTCTTTCGCGTTTGAATCCAATACGATCTTTTACCCGTCGTGATACGACAGCCAGTATCGCGAATGTTTACCATCACTCTCTATCGATCGAAACATCAGCACGGTTTGGTACACACGATCGAGCGATTTGTTTTTATATCGGATCAACAACGCGAAACGATACGTTATCGTGCAGCGCCAAACGATGATATTGTGTTCGATCGAATGCCTGCAAAAGACAACTCTACTCGTGCGTTTCGCGAACGAATATCATTCACACACCTAACCGCTATAACGGACATAATATTATTATCGTTGCCATTGTTAAACGACGAATACAAACACGGCGGCACCGCGCCGGGTGAAACAATAACGCCGCCGAGTACCTTTTTACGGCGAACGGTACTTTTTAATCGTCTAACATCTACGTTTTTTACTTAGTATTTCAAGTGGCGAGCGGATATTATCGCGTGGGATTTTCAAAGAGAACCGAACACGAAAAACCGATTACGCATTGTAAAAATACACAGCCGTAAAACACTGCGTTTATATAGGTACGTATAAGGTGTGCACGCGACTTTCAATATTATATTTCGTTGTGTTCTCTTATTTTTCCCGAATCCGTTTGGCGAAACACGCGAACGCTGAGCGATCCGAGTTGAGATTAAATACATTTTTTATTGTAACGTGAACAGCTTAAAAACGATCGTGTACGATTTTAAAACGGCTTGCCGATGTCTGTGTGTAATCCTAATACTCGGGTAATAATATTCTTGAACACTTATAGCTCCCGGTAAAATAGTCCTAGGATATATTTACCGGGGAGTAATAATTTCCCAGAACATTTACCCCCTCCCCCCATTATGATAGGTACAGTTATGGTGAGTATAGGATCTTAGAATTTACATTATTATGTAAACAATTATTGTTAAACCAAACACGGCAAGAGTCGAAATCTACTTTAGAATATATTTCATATATGATCGATTTCGATTACTACAGGTGAATTTTTAAAATTTTACGTTATTACTTATACAGTAGAAACCGTATATAGTGATACCGGCTGTAGTGACATATTGGGTGTAATGACCTTAGATTAAATGTCCCGGCAAAACTCCTATATTGTGTGTACCAATTTATATCGGTTATTATGACGTCTATATAATGACTGTACAGATGTTATGACTGTTATTTTTGGTTATATTGGAAAAATATTTTATTTTATCATGACTTTACTTTATTTTAGGCTACTTTATCTTAAGCTGATGATATTCCCGATGAAAGTTATTATCTATTAATGCAGTAAAAATTATATGGCTTTGAATAAGTCCAATGATAAATTTTGAAGAATTAGAAAAGAAAATAGAGCGTGATTTCTATACAAACAAAGTTCAATCTAAAATAATAGATTTTTTTAAATTATAATTGAACTAATTTTTTTTCGTCATTTTGGTTATAATGACAACCGGTTATTATGACCTATTTTCTTTGGTCCCTTGAACGTCATTATAAACGGTTTCTACTGTACTTGTGTTATGAAATATGAATATTATTTATATAATTATTACGTTTTTTAGAAGTTAAATTGAGAGAGCCAGTTTTAAGTACCTAAAGCTACCGAGGTACGGCGAGATTATTCTAGTAAAAATAAACCGGAGAACGGAAAGTTTATCATTGGATATTTATACCGGCTGGCAAAATTATACTGTGATGTATATTTATCGTGGATAATAATTACCTTGGATAATCTTACCCCCCCCCATAAATATGCACTGGGATATTATCTTGTCAGAGAGGTAACCTTTTTATGCATGACTTTTATTTTTCACATTGGCTGAAATTTGTAATAAAAAAGTTGTTGAATTTTATCACACGATAGTTATTTATAATGCAATACAATAACTATCCTGATGTTATATTCGAAATCGCTTAGTATCAAAGATTAATATAAAATTGTAAACAACATCATATTAATGCCATAACATGTGTTTTATAATCAGAAATAAGTAAGGGTATCATATGATGCCATTATGCATCAAGATGGTAAGGTGGTAAGATTAAGTTTTTTTTTTTTTTTTTAGTTATTTATTTTAATTGTTTCAATACACAGAGTATTTTTACAATGTTACAATATTACAATATAATAATTATAATGGATATTGTTTACAGCAGTATTTACATTTACTAAGAAATAAATGTTTTAATTTTTGGTCAATTCATGAGTCTAGGTCGGAATCTGAGGTTGAGGTGTTTTCAATAGGTTCGAGTAGGATATCCCGAGGTAGCCGAGGTTTGAGTCTTAGATTGGCCGATCTTCTGCCGATTCTGTAATGACGTGCTCCATCAACTTTGTGAAGATTTTCGTGAACATTTTTGAATTGTTGTGTTATCCAGATAGATATTATAGTTGTGGTAGGCCCGTGTCGTTGTGAAGTTGTTTGTTTCTCATAAACCAAGGGGCCTTCATGGCTATTGTTAGAAATTTATTTTGGAGGGTTTGTGATTTTTTTATTTTTGTTTTTGAGGCAGCTGCCCAAACTGGGCATGCGTAGGTCACTAAGGATTAAGTTGTTACACTGGGCATTCGTCTCCTCGTTTCGCTCACCCAAAGCGTAGTTGATTGTACTGCATACGAACGGGATCCATCGGCATTCGAATTATTCTTATCGGTTGATGAATCGACCGAGTTATGTGCGATTTTGGCGAGTTCATTCCGATAAAAAAAAAAAAAGCGTAACAAATTAGACATTTTTCGTTTGCCTACGTACGAGTGGCGTGGAATCACGGCGCGAAACGATAAAAATAATAATATGTTTCGACGAGTTTAACTTGAATTATTTACTTATATTTTTTCACTATAACTAATCATTAGTCAGTACCGTAAAATAATACGGAACTGTTTCTGGTTTGAAGACAGTTAAAAACGTATTTATTAGATTCGATTATTATTCCGTCGACTACGGTCGTGAATAGAGAATAAAAAAACATTAAACCCATTTAAGATCGTGATGGTTACAAGAGCACAAAACTGTAGAAAAAAACGAAAAACAAAAAACCGTATTCTAATTATACAGAGTACACACGTCGTCATACTACATACGTACGTGTTTATGCACATCAGCCCGACGGGAATGTCAACGTCATAATGCGATTTAAAAAAAAAAAAAAATAAAAATTGCGTGCGACACTAGACGTTTATCATTATTTTCAGTAACAATTTAAAAAAATACGTCATTCGTCATAGGAAATCTCGATAAAATAAACATCGGAAAATATTTTATTTTATTGACAGCGTTGACGGCGATAAAGCTCGGCCAAACCAAATAACAAACAGAAAACTCTATTTCTGCACCGGTCCCCCCGTCCGGAACGAGCGCACCAGGCATCGGTCGCGCCGCGACGCCGCGCCGTACCTACGGAACGGCTCGTGCCCGCCGCGGGTCGACAATTAATTATTCATGGTTAATAAATACCATTAAATATTTAAATAGATTACGTCGCGTCTGTGCGAATAGATTTGTGTAAGTAATATTATCTCGGCGGAAACGTCGGAGATACGCGCCGCGCGCGCCGCCGCCGTGCTTGTTTAACGGTCGGAGCTTGAACGTCGAAAATATTTAGTTTGACGGGAGGACGGAATTATTACACTGATTACACGAATATTCAATGTGTGAATGTATTATTGTTTTGCGCATTTGCATGTTCCGTTCCGACGGTTGCGTATAATTTGATTTCGCGGAATTCCTCTCGAACCGATCCGTTTGTTAGTGCGTCGTATGAATATACATACGCGAAAAAAAAAAAAAACGAAAAACAAAAACTCGTAACCACTATAAAATTTTTATTTTACTTTTAACGTTAAACCTTTTGTTTTTCAACGATTTTTTGTATTAAATTTTTTTTTTTTTTATATACGTATATCACGTAGATTGTAATTCGTATTCAAATGCATCGACAATAACAACGACATATTATTATCGTATTCAATATTGTGAACACATAAAAGGTAATCGTCATACGTTTTTTTAAATTTTTTTTTTTTGTATGGTTATTATTGAAAATCCCGAATTGTACAAATCAGGGACGTATCGGCTAATCGAGTTTAAGAAAATGTACCTTCTCAAAATCAATTGAAACGAGTTGGAAATTATAGTTCTTAATTTATCATAATTTAGTCCCAACCGTCATTAGTTAAATTCGATAACTCTCTGTTGTATACGGACCCGAGTTCATATAATATTAGTTAGTACTTTGAGATGTCATAAGAAGTGTACCTACACGGCAACATGTAAAACATTATACTGGAACTCTTCCATACGTTGTTCATGCAAATTCACGACTCTAAACCACGATTACAGCATCGTTTAAGTTTTTGAGAAGGTTTTATCGATACATAATTGACGTCATGTTTTTAACGTAAGGATTTGTATTTTAGTTGATTTTTGGATAAAAACGACTGTTGTGAATTTCAGCGAATCGAGAGGTATTTTTAAGCTGTATGTAATGATTGGTTAGTAAATTGTAAATCACAAAGCACCAGTAACAGTGCGGACGATTGTGTTTTGGGAAAAACGAAGTAAGGCGAATGTGAGAGGGTTTACGGAGATTGCAAAATTTTATAGACACTATAAGCCTAAATAAGCCTTATTATCGTATCATTTTGGTTTCCAAATTATTTTAGGGTTTAAGAACAGAACGAAACAGAGTTATTTTCTGCTACCAGCCAGTTTTCTTTTGAATTGAAGGAATACAAATTGATTTTAAAATTTCCTAGTAAGGAGGTTATTTAAAATCATCGCAATGTTTTCGGTTTTGAACATTTTGAACACATGCATTAGTATTTGAAATTTGTTTTTTCTTTAAAAGTAAACCAATAAATAAATAAATAAATAAATAAATAAATAAATCTATTATTAAGATGTAAACTTATATTGATTTGACAAGCAATCATTTTTTCGAGAACGAACAATGTGCAACAGCATGTAAAATAATTTCTTTACATATACTTACCTGGCAATTAACGATCGTTAAGTTATTAACTCGAGAAACTTTTTCTTTAAATTCTGGATCTTCGGTACTTTGAACATTATAACGCAAGTCGTGCGATTTTTGTCGAAAAATATAATTCTGCTACCGTTATCAAACAACGTATACACTTATAAATAATATATATACGAGTATATATATATGTGTGTATACAATAAATGTAAGTACGAGTGTGTGTGTGTGTATTCAAACAAAAGAGAAAGTTTGCTATTATTACCGAGTATTCGTTTTGCTCGTTCGTCTTTTACTTACGATTGGTGTTTAGTTGTGTTCCCTAACCATTGTCACTGTTTCTAAAAGTTTAGCAGCGAAAGAAAACTTTTGCTCACAATGAATACAAGCAAAGAATTTATGTCTATATTATATTGTTCTCGAAATGTTCGAGCTTTCGACAACTTATTTCTTTCAGCCGTTTGGAAAACAAAACCATTGCATGTTTTATAGGTATTTTCAACTCGGCCCCTTCTCACACACACACACACACACACACACACACACATCCCGTCACTCCCTCTCACCGTATGTATTCCGTCCCGTTCGACGGTCACGCCATACGAATAAAAGTGTGTGATATATCGCACACGATCATCATCGTTATTCTTCGGGATGCACGTGAAATCGGACTTATCGACTAAAACGAGCCGGCGACGGTGCCGGACCGGGCTCGGGCGAATATCAATATTAATAATTGCCGAACACGCTAATTCGTGGCATGAGCACCGCCATGACGACATAATATTATCATAATATTGTAACAATGCCGCTCGACCGGCGCAACATTCTTGCCACGAATCAAAGCGTCACAGAACGACGAGCAGAAGGGAGCGCCACCGCCCGTCAGTAATTATGCCACAGCCACCAGATCGGGATCACGTTCAAAGGCGTCAAAGAACACGAGCGTCCGTCGGACTGTACCGTAATACGTGCGACGACGGTTTTTCAGTTTTTTCTCATTTTGAAATAAATAATCAAACGCATCGGCACTCACAGATGTTTCCGCGTAGGATCCTGTCTACAAGAAGCGATCATAACGATTATTTTATAAAAAATTCAATAAAAAAAAAAAAGTATTTTTTTTAACAATTTTTTTTTCGGTGGGGATTTCAACGCGTTTTGAATTTTTTCCACAGTTGCACACAATTCTAGAACCGTGCTCGTTGCATAACGAATCCACCCCGTGTACATATTGTCGAATGAACAATGACGATTTTCACCGTCTGTTTAGCACCACCAATGCTACATCATATACGATAGACGAATTTTATTGACAAATTGTAATTTAACGTACAATAGAACACAGTTTTCAATAAATAAAATAGCGGGTAATTTTTTTTTTATTATTATTTAATTTCAGAGCATACGCGTGTGTTTTTAATCTATTTTTTTTTTTATATTAATTTTTATTTTATCTGTTCAAACACCCTGGCGTTGTTGCCGTTGTTAAAAGTAAGCGGATACAATACAGCTCGGACATGTTCGGAGAGCAGAAGGGAGTGAATTGAAGAAAACATTATACGACAAATTAAAAAAGAAAAAGACCACGAGGAAGACCTAGACCACGATGGCTGAATACAGTACTAAAGGATCTCCGAACCTTAGATGACACGATACGAGTGGAGGACGCAAATGACAGGGAAACGATGTAGAGGCGTATGGCAGTAATGGACCGTAAGCTGAACAAGAAGAAGAAGAAGAAGAAACGTGTGTTTTAGAAGGTATTTTCTTGGCTTTTTTTAACCAGCTCGTACTCAGCTCGAAATTCGCAGTTCTGATTCCCTCTCGGGAAAAATTATGTTTTGGAAAAAATAGATCTGCATGGTCGTTCTTTAAAAAAAAAAAACGTTTCAAGGTTCCGGAATTCCGTGGCATGAAGTAGAAATTTCAAATACCCACATGCAATATATAGCTACAACATGTTATTGTTGAACGTTTTTCGGATTTACTTTTCTTCTAGTTCCAGTGTGTCTAACAGTAAACCGTGTCTTTTTGGATCAATTTTCGATTCGGTAAAATATTAAAAAAAAATTAAATTTTCGATAATATAAATAATTATTTTTCATCGCATTCACTTTTCATCCCAACCACGCGCAACGGTCCGAGTCAGCGGCTGACTTATCTGTGAAGAATATTATTGTCATTTTATTGAAACATTTGTATGTTATATAAACAAAAAAAAAAAAAATAAATAAAAAAAAATAAAAATAAAAATGAAAAAACAAAACAAAAAAAAACACATTATAAAAATACATAAGTTCTTAGTGGCGGAGCGTGTCTTGAGGTTAGGAGTTTGCCGCTTCTCGTCGCCATTACGCCGAGGACAAAACAACACAGTGTACACATCGGCGACAAAAAGGCAAAAATAAATGGACTGAAAAGTTTTTATTAAAAAACTTTCGTTTTCATATCTCTGCCGTGAGCGCGCGGCATATGCATCAGAGCGGCGGAGTCGGTGGCCATGGAGGCGGAGGCGGTGGCGGCGGTGGAGGCGGTGGAGGCGGCGGTGTAGACGGGGCCGTCCGCCGCGCCAGTGTGCCCGCGGTCTGTGAATACATCATCATTATCCCGCCTCGATATATACACATTTATGTACACAGTTCATATTTATTATTATGTCACGATATTACGTGCACTGTTATCGTAGCGGGCGGTTGTTTTTGTTTTTCAGCCCCGGCGAGAAGTAATTCGAAAACGCCCGGACGACGGTCATTTCGAATCCGCAGCAAAATTATTATTTTTTTATTCAACCACAATAATACGCTCGTGATCGTAAATAATAGAAAACCTTTACCCCGAAATAACAATATAATAATACACGAGTTGTGTCCTACGACGCACCCTTCCTTTATATCCTTATAGATATCGAAAACACACTCGCGTTGGCAAATTAAAATATATATATATATATACAGGGTGTTTCATGACATGTTGAATAACTTTTGTTCTATTCAATATTTTTAACTTTTTTTTTTTTTAATGTATACAATATCCTAGCGCTACAATAAAATTACATTAAATTTTCATTTTTATTTTTAAAACTCAAATTTCAAAATTTCAAATTTTAATTTAGAGTTTTGAAAAAAAAATCAAAATAGCCATTTTGTAAACATGATTTTTAGAAAAATTTTGGTGTTTGAAATTCTTATAAAAGTTGATCCGTTAATTTTCTATGATTTTTTAAAGTTTACAAAAAATCGAATTAAATTGATTAATAGTTCAACTATTACTATGTGATATTATCTGATGACTGATAAACGATACATATTATTACATTTTTCGTAAACTTTAAAAAAATCATAGAAAATTAACGAATCAACCTTTATAAGAATTTCAAACACCAAAATTTTTCTAAAAATCATGTTTACAAAATGGCTATTTTAATTTTTTTTTCAAACTCTAAAATTAAATTTTAAATTTTGAAATTTGAGTTTTAAAAATGAAAAAAAAATTTAATGTAATTTTATTGTAGCGCTAGGCTATAGTATTCATTAAAAAAAAAAAAGTTAAAAATATTGAATAGAACGAAAGTTATTCAACATGTCAGATCTTCGTGAAACACCCTGTATATATATATATACAAATATTTTTTTTTATATAAAAAACTGGGCGTTGTAAACGCTCGATTATTATCGAATGACTTTAATATTGTACGCTTAAAAGTGTTAATTACTTATACATTTATAGTTTTGACTCGTGTTTTTAAGTAATTTGAGTTGTAAGTCAAATCATATTATTATCGTCCGACGAGCACAAGCAGACGAATGTATACGAAATAACAGTACATTGTATATAGTATACGTAGGTAGTATTGTCTCGTCCTTTGCGAGCTCATTGTTTCTGACGGCGGCGCGGTGATTACATCGACTTGATTATTTGAACTTAGTGATTTTCGTCATAACGCAGAGTCGGCGTGTTGAAACTTTACTCCTCCAAATCCGAGTAGATACGTAATCAAAAGTTTCCCTATTTGGGACGGTCGCGCGGCGTGATAAACTAGAGTATACACCCGCACACCCGCCCGCCCGCCCACCCACGCCCTCACGCGTACACGCGCACACGTACACATCGACATCAATGAGTCACTTTCAATGTGCTGTTAAACTTCTGTGCCACGATCTCCATCACCTGCAGCACCGTATCCCGCAGAAATAAAATCGTTCTCATCACACGAGATGAAATTCTCCGGTGAAATAACACGATACAAATATGAAATACAAAAAAAATAGTAATAATAAAAAGTTTCGCGGACTGTTGTTGTGTTGAATAAAAATCGTCATACTCACGCGATGCTTTTCCAAAAAAAAGTAAACTCATCATTTTGGTCTAGATTAATAATTTTGAACGTAACGTCTACACATTTGATTCTCTCTTGAAAATAATATTTCGAATTCACCCATAACGGAGCGATGATTCGATAATGTGGCGATTTTCAGTAGTACTCTCCTGAATCATTTGCATAGACTATTTACTCTGAGTCGAGTCGCCCGGAAACCTCTGTGTGTAGTCCGTGTTTAATTTTGACCTACAGAATTCGAGCTTTCGCGTTTTTCGAACGCGCACGTAGATTTCGTGAACTCTTCTTGAACTCGGATTTCTTCTATTGTCCATTATGCAATGATATTTTACACGGCTTTCGTTTGAAAATCCTAATCCCAAGCTGTTACATATCGAATCGAAAAATAGTTTATCGTACCAGATCTTAAATCCCACAGCATCGATTACTATTAATTACTAGCATTAATAACTATTTTAGAAATGCAGCGAGTAGTTATACAAATAGTTTTACTTAATTTAACATGTTCTATCTAGTTATGGAATTGTATGTGATAAATTTATTTTATTTATTTTAGTGTCACGTGTCGTTTCATTTATATATTCTTAAGAAGTTGTTTTTGAATGCAATTGATTGATTTCACTCGTTATTTTAATATTAGACTTAAATCTTTTATTCTATTTACGAGATAGTCATAGCTCATGGCAATACATTACATATACAATATTATGTACAATAATATATGAAAAAATATGTTGGTGTAACGTGTAAATGATACTAATTGATTGAATACGAGTGAAATATGTGTGTGTGTGTGTGTGTGTGTGTGTGTGTGTGATACACATTAAAAATATGTCTACTAAAACCATTAATCATAATACCATAGTTTCATACCCCTCGTGTACTTATCTATCATATACATTAGAGTGTTAGTAAAACGTAAATTTCGATTTTCAGTCTTAATTTTCACGTCAATTTGATAATTTGTCTCAAACAATAAAATGCTATATGTTATGACACAACTATGATGAACCCGAAGACTATAAACGGTGTATGTAGTATAGCAATGCACATCAATACCTACACCAGGGGTCAATCAACTAATGTCTATAGAGATCCGTTCTAAAAATTACCAACGTTTCCGCGGTCCCAAATCAGGCAGGTACACAAGGGGGGTTTTCGGGGTTCATCCCCCGGGAAATTTTTCAGCATATTATAATAATATTAATAACTGTAATAATTGCTTTGTCGTTATGAACCCCCCACCCGACAGTACATTCTTCTCTTATTATATATTTTATAGTATAAGATTATGGGATTTTTTATACTTCTAATACGAAAATTTAAAACTACTCCGCGGATGAGGGTCCGTAAAAAAAGTGTTCGCGGTCCGCGTGTGGTTCCTGTACGATCAAATAATATATTTCACGCGCCGCCGTACGAAAACATTTCGAAAAGCGAAAAACATACATGTATAATAATATAAATACGAGTCCGTGCGAAAACAATTCGGCTAACAACGTTAGATTATACACACAAAGTTTTTGTTTTTTTATTCCATACGCGTACGCGTGTTTTTAAAATAATCCTGCGCGCCGCTAAAATTTTCTTTTAAAACTTTAACCCGATTACGGAAATCGTCAAAAGTGCTTGCGTTGTTACACGGATGTGTTTGTTAGTGTTTTGTGTACGAATCTCGCCCTCCGTGTGCGCGCGCGGGATTTTCGGTTTTTTATTTATTTATTTATTTATTTATTTATTTTCCGTCCTAAGTACTCCGGGAGGGATGCTTTGGGGTAGGTGTTCTCGGAGATTTATGACAAACTTTTTTTCTCGCGTTCCCTTCTTCAAACTCCGCTACCCCTCGTCGGCCGAATACCCGGACACCCCCGAACATAACGCAACGTCCCTCAAAAGTTTTCTCAGTGTCCGCCTGCCGATTGTTCCGTTCGTTTCCAATACATTAATTTTCGCTTATTTCCCCGAGTCTTGTCCACGAACGTTTTCCGTAAAGTCTCGGTCGCGCTTATCGAGCATTCCGTATCGCATGGAATCGCTCAGCTCAACTCTGCGAACACGGAGTAGTGTAAGAAAGGGACGAGAAGAAACGTTCACGGCAACGACGATGACTACCGTCCAGGCGCGAATTCAGATTGGGAGGGGGGGAGCTATGGGTGCCTAGGCACCCCCTGTCGTCTAAAATGCTAATAAAATGTATTTATATTATTTAAATATTCAGAATTCAAAAATCTGAAAATCGATCTAATCTGTGCCTTTTACCGTCACGCGTCTTTATCTCATATCACTCGACGATAAGAAATGTTATTGGCAATGTTAATACACAAGGGATTATAACTTTTTTCCGCACGTCTCCAAAACGCATGTTACTCTTAAAGACTAAACTAATGAAAGTGTTGGCAAATTCTAAATCGTGTAGACTTAAATCTGTATGTGAAACACGCTTGGTTGAACGACACGATGCAATTTTTCAATTTCTTGAATTATACAACATTGTTATTATAAATTATTGCTTGGACGAAGTTGGAAATTCTAATGAGGAAACTTCGTTTAATACTAGTAAAGCTACTAACTTACTAAATATTATGTTGAAATTCGAATTTTTAATTACACTTCAAGTTTTGGCAAAACTATTTTCAATTAGGTACTTTGCCTCTTTCTAAACAACTGCAAAATCAAAATATTGAATACTTTCAATTATTGGAAATGGTTAAAACTGTTTTTGAAGAGTTTGAAAATAAAAGAAAGAACGACGTGCAACGTTTTAGTCGATTTACACCAAATCATTAACATTATTAGCTGATGAGTATAAAAAATTCCCCAAACCATTTTTATACCGAGCGAAACAGTTCATTTTGAATCGTCGAATTGAATAATTTAAAAGAAGTTTATATACATATAGAAATATTCATATACATATATCACTTTTTTTTTTTTTTAAAGTACTTACAATACTATTATATCATATTAAATAAGCAAATTAAGTCGTTTATAACAAATAAAAGTATTTTTAGAATTATATTGAGGTATTATGATTTTACTTATCTACAATTTAAGTACCAGTTATATTTCTAATACTTGTATTACTCATAATATCCATTTTAATTATTACAAATAATACAGATTATTATATATGCAGCTGTGAAGCGTTATATAGGCCAACTAGTAAAAAAAAAAAAAAAAAAAATGTTGATTTAAAAAAAAAAATAATGATGTGTTTTAAACAATATATATATATATTTACAAGGTGATTCTCTTAGCGTGCTCACCCCATTTTTTGGACGCGAAAATGCAAAAATTTGGATTCTTTTTTTTGGAATGTTCTAGTTATATATTAAATAATAATATAAGAAGGGACCCAAATAGTATATAACCTAAAATAATACTTGACCCAACAAGAGTATACTAACTGTGATGACCCCCTGGTGTTCGGGACTCAACTAGTATGCTGCAACCGAAAAAAACTAAAACACACCGAACGGATTTAGATGCGATTTTTTTCATTTTGTAGATACCAATTATTGTCCGACATAAAACTGTGCACAGTGAAACGTGTAAATTTACATTGAAACATTTGACATAACATTTCAACATCGCGATATGCTCGTTTTATAAACAACAATCAGTCTAAACGCATAGATGCATAAATGCACTCGTTTATGTCTATATTGAATTAATCAATAACTTTGTCTGAACACAAGTAATGTTCTCACGACGAAGTAGATATTTTTTAAACACTCGGTGATTCTTTGAAGTAGTGCTGTTTAAACGGTGTTTTATTAAGTGCGCAATATTTGAAATGCGTATATAATAATTGTATTTCTTATTTATTTGATTAATGTTCGTCAGCACTTGTTCAAACATAATTGGTTCTACACATTTTTACCAACGATATTTTAAAACAAATATTCGTGCTGGGATAACGAGCATTTAAAGATAGTTTTTCCGCTCGACTTTGTAACCGGGAACCTAAGCCACTAGCGAAAAGTACGAATATATATATATGTAATCGAAAATGGAAATAAATACGTAAACATTTCTATGGAATTTCTACAAGTTCTACTATGTTGATTCGTTGATAATCAATCTCTAGAGAGCAAATATTGATATCTCTTTTTCCTGTATCTCGTGTTGAAATGAGTTATTTATAAATGACAATAGTGAGCGTTCTCTAAATATTGATCAACATAATATTCGAATTAGTAATCAATTTTACTTTTCCGGTTAGGCTAGTTACCGTCCGTTAGTCCGTTAGTCACCATCCGCATAATTTTAACCACCATATATGTTTAGCTTAAGCTTATGGCACACTGCCTTAAAATAAAATGAAAAAAAATCGGATTATTATTTAACTCACGGGCGCAGCCGAATATTTAGCCAGTGTTTATACGTGTAAAACCTCTCTGAAACGGAATCACAAAACATTTTCGTCACACAGAGTTGTCCATTATAGTGGAAACGAAAAACCATTAGGTGTTTGAACTAGGACTATTAATATTTTCCGTTTGAATGAGGATTCCGCTTTACAGGGGTCCGGCGTAGTGAGGTTTTACTGCGTACTTAACTTTTGCAGTGGTAACACTGCAAAACGTGCACGTCACTAGGACACCGACCGAAACTCAGGTACGTCATACCAAGCGACGTGTCAAAACACAAGCGAACAAATAAGAAAACATGTGTGGAAACTAAATAAAATCGACCTAAAAAAGCGCAACACCACGACCGGGTACGATAGTATGAAGTAGACACCGTCATCGCGAAAGTTCAATCAATACGCGTGTTACGACGTTCACAATGAAGTTTAATAATATTCAAATCGACGTGTTTATAATATTACTATTAAAACTGTTATATGTTGCGCGAATCCGTGGAAAAGATGACCATATGGAAGCCGATATAAAAGAAGTAATGACTATGTTAAACAAGATCAAAACGGATGGAGACTTCTTCACCAGGGAAGTGTATATGGATGACGAAGAAATAGGATCTATAAGTAAGTATTACGATCCAGATGTTACCCAAGCCAATGATTATAAATTATTTCACGTATTGAACATAGCACTGTCTTGTGAGTATAGCGAGATCGCGTACCGTTACATCAAACTCAGTGATATGATTATGGACGAATGCTTATCCAAAATATACAGTTTACAACAATGTCAAGACTGCCTCCAAAATTACTATTCAACGTATGTAAAGTACTTTATGAAACATACTAAAATAATGGTTCTATCGTTGGCATACTTGATGAAATTAACTAAAAACCCCGTATTCAAATATCACGAAGTTTTGAAGTATCTGTTATTGTGGTACACATTCACGTATCACAATTATTACCGAAATAGGAATGGAAAGATATTTTTCAATTTGTATCCAAATCATATGTCGCTTATAGAACCTATAAAATTGACGAATTATCAAATAAAAAGTAGTTTAGAACGATTTATATTCAAACGTTGCAAGTATCGCGAATTTGAATTCTTTTTAGATCAAGTAGAAAGTACCATCACACTGGGCGACTTAAAAACCATGGGAAAGAAATTAGAATCATTAGGCATACCTGAATATCATAGTGTGCAAACCAAGAGTGTTATGAAATCTTCCAACGCAGAGTTGAGAACGCTTATCAAAATTCTCAAATCACAAGTACCACAGGGCTCCATAAAAATCCCCATGGAAATAAGAAAGATTTGGGAAATAATAAATTTACTGTTTGTTTGTTTGCTGTGAAATCAGTTATAGTATCGATTGTCTGGATTTTCGGACGTTATGATTCGCAAACCGTTTTGTAGGTTTAAATCAGTGACACGCCGTGGACGTCCGATGATTACGGTCGTTATCGACCGAAACGCATCCGGTGGGCGGATTTTTGACGGTCCGGCTCCATTGATTTAAAACCGAACGCAACTGTGATTACAGTAACAATACCGTGGCGCACATTATAACGAATATGATGTCTCTCGGTTTGGCACTCGTCAAAATCGCACGTGGTTTAAAGACTCCGGTCGCTTTTAGCGCAAAAGGTGCGTTTTTTTTTATTTCCACACTGCGTATAACGACGCGCGTGACGCGGCCAAACAGGCCCGAGTCGAGTACGTCACGTTGCCAAAAAAAAAAAAAAAAAAAAACAGTCGTCTGTCTATTGCCTCTCGGGGACGGCGATAATACGGTCGTTATTAATATTTTAAGAAAACGAAACCGTTCATTTTTTTTTCGCTTCACTTTCGACCCGTGGTGCAAGTCGGCGGTATTGGTAATAGTTGTATTTCGACGTTATTTTTTGGCGTCCACAACAATACCGTTTTATTTGAAAAACAACACAAAAAAAAGCTGGTAAATGAGATGATAGTGGTACAAGTTCGTCCTTCGTCCTTTCGGTCCTCGGACAAGATATTGGTGATGAATGTATTAAGTTTTAAATAAACGATGACTCATTTCTTTAGTATAAAACGATTCTGAGCAAAGCTTCAGTGTGATATTATAATATATAATTATTTAAATTCTGTTTACGTATTTTACGGTTATTTGTATAATTTTTTAAATGCTTGGAAAAAAAACATTTAGTCGCGATTACTGATATTTTTTTGGTATTGATAGTTTAGTATAAGAGTAAACTTGTATTAAAATTTCGAAACTTTCTAACAAATAATCAATATTTCATTAGAAATAAACTTAAAAGAAATCAGACAATATCGTAAAAAATCGTATAATAATTTACTAAATTGTGTATAAAAAAAAACCTGAGTCACGATTTTTGAATTTTTGTTAGGATAATTAGATAGGTATATGAGTAAGGTCATATTCAATTTTCAGAACTTTTTGTCAAATATTTAAAATTATATTACATAAAAACTATAAAATATTAACTATATAATATTTTTCAGTCAAAAGTGCTATAATTGTTCTGAAAATGTTGTCCAATATAAAAAAGTATGTATTTGATATTGGATAAAATTTTCAAGTTTCTAGCTTCAATACTTTTCGATTTATGACTAAATACCTAAAATCTGAACAGTGAAAATCTCGTTTACGGCGGATTTTTACCGATTTTAGCGTTTTTACTCAGTTTTTTGATCGTTATTCTTGATTACTGGAAAAACTATGGAGATTTTGGAAAAATGACCTCTCTAAAGTACCATCTCAGTGTTCAATTTCGAATCTAAAGAGTTGCTGGACGAAACTTTTGGACAAGGATTTCTGTACGAAAAAGTGTTTACAGAAAAGAAAATAAAAATAAAAAAAAGGAAAAAAAATAAATAAACATCATTGTAAAACCATAAGATCCTTCGCTTCACTCAGAATCTAAAATTGGATACGTTCGACATAGGCCAACTCAATGATTTCAATCACTTTTTTGTTTTTTTTTTTTTTTTTTTTTTTTTTTTTTTAATCGGTAAAACAATCGTGCAAATGTCTTAAATTCATAAAACGGTTTGAAACGAGTCTTTGTTTTTTTCTTTCGACGAAAATGTTTAAACAACCATCGACAGTACTTTATTGCTTTAGCAGTTTTGTCCCATCTGTGCAAACGTGACGAGTTGTTAACACATCGCGATGACGAATCGTATATTTACTCAATGATTTACGTACGATCGATGATTTTTTTATCCGATCCAAACCAAAGGAGAAGTAACTGATACGACGAGTTCCATACTACAGGGTCCGTCGAAACAAACGCATGTTTTTAAAATTATTAATATTCCAAGTGGAGAAGTCCAATCGGTGTGAGAGACGGCTCATTTTAAAGCCGATAACATGCAGTTTTAGTTGTCAACATTGTGCGGAGTGTACAACAACAAGTGTTTGTTCTGTAAACGGTACTTTGAAAACGATAAATCTTTCGTTCAAACGCAGCAAGATTTTCGTTCTAACTTCGATATCCACGTTGTGGAACGATTCCTGACCGTAATACCATTTTGAGATGGGTCACAGCATTCAACACAACTGGTACGGTATTGATGAAAAAAACTAACGGGTTATTAGAACACCTGAAAACGTGGACAGAGTAAGGTTGGATACATTTCGGAGCCCTAACCGTTTTGTCCGTTTGCGTGCTGTTTCTTTTGGGATCAACGAATCAACTGTACGTTGGATCTTAAAAATTGATTTAGCGTTTTATCTCTATAAAATCCCAGTTTGCCAACAGTTATAAGCAGGTCATTACCAATAGTGTGTTAATTTTGTCAAAATGTCTAAAGGTTCTTCGCCAAAAATTCTCCAGGCGTCTCATTTCGCGCTTTGGGGACATTTTGTGGCCCCCTCGCTCCCCTGACTTGTTAATATGTGATTTTTTTTGTTGGGTCACTTCAAATCAAAAGTTTATCAATACAAACCATAAACTCTTGATGAATTGAAGGATGAGATAACACGAGTAGTGGGCGAAGTTCCGGGACAGATGCTGACCGACTCGATGCGCTCGTTTCACGAGCGCCTGCATTCCTGCATTGCGGCTTCAGAGCGCCATATGACTGACATTATTTTCAAAACCTAAACTTAATCAAAGATAAAAAAAACTGCATATGTTCCTACATTGTTTGATATAATAAAAATTATCTTACTGAAATTACTTTTAGCGTAGCATTATTTTGAAAAACATGCGTTTGTTCTGACGGACCCTGTAGTTTATTTTTTCATGGCAGTGAAACGTCCAGATGATACTCCAACTCATGCCGAACAACTTTGGTTTTGCATATTTTATCAACGAGTAAGCCTACGGATCGGGCGATAGTTATGTCAATACAAACTTTCTATTTTCATACGGTGTCCAAAATGTATTGCCTACGTTGTAAATATCTTTTAGAGGGTGAAGTTTCATATTATTAACCGACTGGTAATAATATTAATAAACAATTGAGATAATATCTGTAGACATGAGTGAAAGTACTATTTACAGTATGATGAAGATCGTCAAAAAAAAGCTGGTAAGTGAGATGATGGTGGTACAAGTTCGTCCTTCGTCCCTTCGGTCCTCGGACAAGATATTGGTGTTGAATGTATTAAGTTTTAAAGAAATGATGACTCATTTCTTTAGTATAAAACGATTCTGAGCAAAGCTTCAGTGTTATATAATATATTATTATTTAAATACTGTTTACGTATTTTACGGTTATTTGTATAATTTTTGGTGAGTTATAATAATGTATAAAAAAAATCCTGACTCACGATTTTTGAATTTTTGTTAGGATAATTAGGTAGGTATATGAGTAAGGTCATATTAAATTTTCAGAACTTTTTGTCAAATATTTAAAATTATATTACATAAAAACTTTCAAACAATTTGGTAAATTAAAAGTTCTATATTTAAGTCAAAAGTGCTATAATTGTTCTGAAAATGTTGTCCAATATAAAATACTTTGCCACGTTCACTTATTATTTCACTTAGCGTATTCATCGTGAAAACGAACAAATGGAACTAACTACTGTATAATAGTTTCGCACACCACCAAGAATTTACCTACAAAATTTATTGTCTTGACTCTAGATAATAATTTGATGTAGATAAGACTAATAAAGTGACTAACAATAAATCTGAAATCGGTGGAGTTTACCATCGGTGGAATTTACATTTTTTTTTCAGGTAGAAAAATCGTACCGGTGGAATTTACATGTTATAAATCTGACCCTAAAATCGACTACCTGAAAATCGGTGGTATTTACAATCACCCCATAAATGTTTAGTAAAACGTGAAATGTAAAATAATCGGAATTCCGTTGCTTCGCATCAATACCCACCTTCAAAGAAAAATATGTATACATGTTTTTTTTATTGATATTCATGCCGAATTCGGCATTTTTAAGTTGAATTTTTTATCATTGATTTTTATTGATGAATTTATTTGAGAATTAGTAGTGTAAAATTACGTATTTAATACGTACGTCCCATGGGCCGCACACGAATTGCGTCCCGAAATTTAAAAATCGATAAGAAGGTTCACGAATTGCGTCCGACTTTATCTAAATAATTACACGAGTTCCGTCCGACTTTATCCGAACGGTTATTTTATAATTATATTTTTTTCCCAATTCTATTTCAAATAGTAAGGTAAATTTTAAGCAGATTATACGTCTTTTAGTGTGGATAGTGTTGTGGCCTTGAATGTAATTGTGTAAAATTTTGTTTGATTGAGTTGCTAGCGTGAATTTTGGTGTGTAATACTGTAACATTTTGTTTAATATTTTGTTGATAATTTTCAATTTTTCATAATTTTAAAATGAAATGACATCAGTGGCTTTAAGAGAAAAAATTGTAACTTTATTTAATATAAATAGATACAAATTTCGCAAACAAAACAATGTTTTTACGTTGGGTCGCCATTCGTGTAAACGTGTAGTTGTTAAATTTAATTACAAAACCCCGAACGTGTTCAAAACAAGTTAATCGCTAAAATATATCAACCAAAGATCCAAAAGAATATTTTCGTTTGACCGTATATTTACCATTTTTGGATTATTTAATACCGAAAATTAAAAATAGTTTTTTTTTTTTTTTTTGGTAAAATGGTCATGAAGCAATTATGTATTTACAACATTTAATGCCATTTTTTTTTGCGTGATGATACAAATATCGAAAAAATTATTGAATCATCCAAATTTTATTCTGATGATCTAATTGGCTCAATTGAAGAAGTTAGAGGTGAGGTAACTTTATGGAAACAATTTTGGAAATCCCAATTAAATAAACCAAAAACTGCTGTAGAAGCGTTAACCCGTGCATAGGAATTTTATGCGAATATAAAGGCATTGTTAAAATTTATTTGCGTTATACCAGTTACCACTTGGACTGCAGGAGAACATTTTCGTCACTTCGTCGAACAATAATATATTCAAGATCAACAATAGGAGAAGATAGATTAAATGAACTTATGCACATTGATATTCATAGGGATTTTAAAATTACTCCAGAAGACGTTATTGAATAATTCAGTAAAAAACACGCAAGAAAATTACAGTTTGAGTATATTAAGTAGGATATTAATGTTATTTTTAAGTTAGTATTTAATAAATAACACCGTTTGAAAAACAGTTAGCACTAATAAATCAAACATAAAAAAGAAAGTTATAACTAACTTTTTTTTTTTGAGCACCTTAAAATTTCCTAGATCCGCGCCTGCAGTACCGTCTACACGTTTCAGGACGAACCGTCGCGTCGCGACCGAACGCCGCGCCGTCGGGCCTCTGAAAACGTAATAATATGCACAATAACCGTATTATATCATAATCCGACGACGGTTACTCTTTTCCGAGTAGATAACGCGTACGCACGTGATACAGAAACGACGAACGTGCGAAAATGTTGTCAGTACCTACGTCTCGTTTGTGATCGCATAAGTACGTAACATAAATCATAATAACGTGATGGAATTATCTCGCACGGCTTTTTTTTCTCTGCGCGCTGTCACGGAGCAATAAAATCCCGTCACGTGCAGATCAGTATAGAAATTATATTATTATCGATGGTAAATTGGTAAATTTTCAATTATAAAAACGCGACACATCATTATTTTTGTTTATTTCCATTCAGATTACAAACTCAGTTTATAAATATACAGTGAAACCTCTGGGTACTTCTCGGACACTCTCGGTCGCCGAAATATTGTCCGTTATATAAAAATGTACGGAAAATCAAAGAGATAAAAATGTCTCCGTTCTCGTAAAAATATCTACGATTTGGAAGTGTCCGCTATTTAGAGGTGTCCGTTAAAGGAGGTTTCACTGTATATAATGTACTGCACACAGGGATTGTTTTATAGGAATACAATAAACGTAGTTTAATTTTTGAAAATATAACACTATTAATATTTTTATACAATAATAATGTGTTTTATGAATGTTTAACGTAACAGATGATACTATTTCATTATTTATAAATGAGTGCGAGTAAAATATATTTATAAAAAAACAAACACCCCGCCGTATTTGAGTATCCACGCAGATTTAGTTGTTTTGTAATTGTGCAAAAACTCGTTTTAAATATATTAAATTTGTATGTCGTTACACTTAATGTTTGATCTTAAAATTAAAAAACGTTATTTTAGTCATTTTATAATTTTATTGGTTTTCAATTATTACGGACATTTTGTTAGACTCTGAGTAGAAAATAGATATATCGGATTAATATTACTGTTTATTATCTTCGTTTTTTTTTCTTTTTGAACCACTATCGGTCAACAACATAGATCCAAAAAACTGCTCTTGAATTTTTTTTCGATTTTTCATGATCAATATTGTATTAACTGTAGTCTAGGAAAATAATTAATATTAGTAGACTACGGTAAGAAGTAGTGTACATAAATTATTCTAAACGGTGTTTATTTGTTTTTTTTTTTTTATATATTATTTATTTATAAGCGTTTATTTCGGAATACTGACGAATGATGGATTTCGATTGATTTGGTTCGTATTTATTTAAACAAACAGGAATAGAACCATCAAACAACTTTCTGCGCGAGACATATATTTAAAAATAACTCAGTGAAAAGTTCTTTCGAAGGTTTATACACGACATTATTGTTTTCAAAATTACGTTTTATACATTTTATATTATATTGAAAACTATCAGATGTTGTTTAATGTTCTTAGTGATAAAATAATAAACGTTATTTTTCAATAGCATTGACTATATCAATAATGATCTCAGGACTATAGCTATTGAAATGCTATAATTGTTTTCGATTTTTTAAAAGTAAATTAATTTTCAGTGTTGGATAAATTAAAAAATAAGTAAGAATTGGTTAACGTAGATCATTATGGAATAGTATTTACTGCCGTACTAAAATAAAATAAAACACTCGATTCCGTACGATTTTATAATAATTTAATACTTTTAGCAAAATAATAATTTTAGTAAATGTTGCGATGTAATTGTTGTATTTTTAAAAAAAAAATACCTAGTAGAAAATTTGAAAAATAATTAAATTTTATATAATCGTTTTACGAGATTAATTGTTTTATCACCTTAAATGCTATGAGTTCTTAAATATTGAAAATTATGGTATTTAAATCATCATAACATACCTACGAGTTATTATTTTGGTGGTTATTTGTAAATATTTTTATTGTTTGAGTGACATCTCATAAAAATATCGGCTGGTAATTAATTTCGCACGTCGTGGATATAATTACCTTAAAAGTCGATAATTATCTCTATCAGAAACTAGTACAATAACACATTTTGTCCGGGTAATTATTTTTCACTGGTCGTTTGCGTACTTCAGGTGTATGGCATAAACATTATGCCCATTGATTTAACGATTCCGTTATTGTTATCGAACGGATAATTGAAATCGTTATTGTCCGCTGCAAATGTATTGCGTTATGTCGACACACGCCTTATAATTATAATAATATGTATGCGAGGGTATTTCAATTATTTTTATGTGCGTCCGGAAAAACTGTCCTACCGTCTACGAGGAAGGAGTAGAACGATATCCGTACAGAATAGTTCTAGATTTATGTAAAATATTTAAACGCATTTTTTATTCGTCTGTAATTATCTTTCGAACGGATATGTCAGACACGATAATTAAAGAAAAAAAAATATTCATTCCGCCAATATCTCTTTGGTCGTCGACATCGCAACACGCCGAGCGTGTTCTTTCGACGTCTATTGAAATCATAAATAAAATTAATTAATACGGTTCGATGGTATATGTTTTTATTTACATTTAATCCATAAAAGTTTACGACCGGACCATTTGCTCACGTACTGTCGTTTTGTAATTACGAACATTTAGGTTTATTCGTCGCAAAGGTTTTAGAGGATTTCTGGTTAATATCGTGAACTTTTCGGGGCACCAAATGCTCATAGAAACTTGCCTTTCATGACAGATTTATATAATTAACGTTAAAAACTTTATTTTGAAACGTATACAGTACGCACGCAGCAGGTCAGTTTCGAAACTTCTTACAGTTCAATGTAATTATGTATTTTGTGTCTTGCTTAGAATCACGAAGTTTTTTTTTTTTTTTTTTTTTCGTTTAATATCTCGGAATCGCCGAAGTTTTTGACCCAAATAAACAGCACAAGTGCACTACGATGATGAACACGGAACACCGAACGCCATACATTAAAAACAAATGTTTCAGTCGTTAAACATTCAAAAACTTTCTGTGCAGTTTATGTTTTAACGAAATTGTCAGACTTTCTTTATTTCCGCGTGTTGGACGTACGTACACGTTTTCGGTTTGGCATTTGGTTCGATCGAATCGTAATACGTGATTTTATCCACGGACGCGCGTACACGCGAACTTTTCAATTATTTATTTACATAATATTATTCCGTGATACGAGTATAACTCGAACGACTCGTGACAATACATGTTTGAAAAAAATAAAAAATAAAAAATGTAGAAATAAATCGAAAATAAACGAGAAAACGAACGTAATTAAAATACGCCGAACGCCACGTTACAATACCATTTGCATTCGCGTTCTACCATTCGTCGTGGTTTTACATTATTTTACGAAATTATCAATTAAACCACTACGCACTATAATAAAGTATAATAAAATGTAATATGATGCGATGTGATGATATTACAATAATTATTATGACAAACCCAACGAAATGCATTGTGTCCGAAAACTAAAGGTACGGTTTCCAAGCTGCGACTAATCGTTGCGACTGGTCGTTGCGATCAGCCGCAACGACTGATCGTTGCGTGCGTATTGGTTTCCTACAATACGATCGAAGGCTGCGGCTGGCGTTTATTTTAAGTTTAGTTTAGCTCGATATTTCAATGCGGATACCCGATTTTTTTTTTTAATTTGTCGTTAAAGATCACTAAAAACGGAACAAATACTTATAAATAATAATTTAAAAAAAAAATTCATACATTTACTAATAGAAGAGGAAGAACAATAAGAAATAGTACATACTTTGAGTACATATTGGAAGCCATTAAGTAATTTATTAAAAACAAGAGAAAAATAAGGCTTCTTTATATTTTTAATAAATAGCCACTTATAAGAAAATAAAAATAAATTTCCCGAATTTTTTCGGCTAATTATGATAAGTTTATGATCTTTATGTTTTCGTGCAAACTGTCATACAACACAGGGTTTTTAATCGCGTTTTCAACTTACAGGTCATTGTCGATTGTAATGAATAGAGTTTTCGTCGTTTGTGACATTTTTTGATGAAATAAATTCGTTTATAAAAACATATAATAAATTCGTTCAGAATACAATCGCAATGCGGCGCACGCAATGCACTGCTTCCAGAGCAGTACGATCGTCAAACGCAACGACTATTGTTGACACGCACACGTCGATCGCACATTGGAAACCACGATGATGCATTTGTTTAAAGAGCAGTCGATTACGCAATCGTCGCGGCTGGTCGCAACGACCAGCCGCAACGACTAGTCGCAGCTTAGAAACCGTACCTTAAGCTTGTCGTGCCGAGCACTGTTCTAGTGATTTTAAAAAGTAGCAGTCACTGCTACTTTTCACTGTGATTTAATATGTAGCAGTAGGGTGATCTTTGTCTATAAGGCAAAAAAAAAAATATCAATTTTCCGGAAATTAAAATTCTTAAATTTGTTCAAATAAAGGTAGAGATCATATGTACAAAGTTTCAGGTAAATCGGTTAAAGTTAACCCGTGCCGCAAGAGGGTTGAAATTCTGACTTGGAGGGTAGTTTTTAAGTTTTTTATATTTATCTCAAAAACTCTGCAAATGACAAAAATTTGTAAGAACTTTATTTGTGAATCTTGTTATATTCTATAAAAGTTATTCTTATATGAAAAGTCAAAAATCTAATATTTAACTGTAAAAATAGGAAAGAATACACTTTTTTAGGTTTTTCGACAAATTCAAAATATAGAGTCTAGAATATAAAAATATAAATGAACTGTTCGTGTTATACAAAAATGTGTCACATGAAAGTTGTAGATATTATTATCGTAGTAAAATTATTAAATATAATATAGTCTTATAACTAGTTATCTACATTGTAGCAGTAACAGTGCCTGCTACTAGTATATAAAATAGCAATGATTCTTAATCACACTGCTGTCATCAATTATCACCGTAGTATTAAACTGTGAAAAATATCGTAACTGTGAAAAATATTATAACTTTGATAATATGATCCCAGTGTGATTAACGTAGTCGCACTGTGAAAAAATATTTTTTACTTTGTGATTTCTGATTTGATCATAGAAACATCGAGATAGATAAGAATATATGGAGGCTCCAATCACTATATAACATACAGTGAAACCTCCCTTAACGGACACCTCTGAATAGCGGATACCTCCAATTAGCGGACGTTTTTATGGGGACAGGAATATATTTCTCCTCTTTTATTTTTCCCTCTGAATAGCGGAAACCTCTAAATAACGGACAATTTTTCGGCTACCGAGAGTGTCCGCGGTATTCAAAGGTTTCACTGTAATAGGTATATTATAGTAACTACAATAAAAAAAAAAAACTACTGCTGCTTAACTACTGCTTTTAACTACTACTACTGCTACTACTCACTGTGATGTGTAAAGCGTGATAAATAGGAAAGTAGCAGTTTAGGGGTAGCAACCACTGCTATTTTCACTGTGATTATTTTGTATCACAATAGCATTTTCACGGTGTGATAAAATATATTTCACAGTTTAACATCACTACACTGTTCGGGGGTTTTATAATTTTACTAAAAACGAATTTACGACAGTGATTTTATAACGACATTACGTATAATAGGTCGGCGAAACGATATGAATGAACCGTTGAAAATCAATATCGAGTCATCGAGCACGCGACAAATCGATTTTGACGCGTGATTTAAAAGTCGTAAGCTAAACAACGTCGACATTTTTAATAATTATCGCACTGTTGTCGGCGTAGAGTCGGAAAAACGATTTGTTTTGTTCTCCCGGCACGTTCCGTTCAACGTTTGAAAAACGGGAAACCGCGGTTATCGACATTTTCTGGCCATCGCCTATTGTCGTCGTCACTCTAACCCGGTCCCGAGCGTTGTTCACATTGAACGGTTTCCGACGGTGAACACGTCATAAAATGCTGTACGTGTATGTACGTATTATTATTATTATTATTATTAGCAGTTGTACGCATTACGGTTACACGGCGTTCATAGGGAATTCCGAACCTCGGGTAATCCGCTTTCAGAGAACGATGTGAAAAAAAAAAAAAACTATGCATAAAATACGTACACATTACGTATTCATCAAAGTACCCACCTCCATGGTGCGTATACATATATATATATATATATATATATATATATATATATATATATATATATATATGTGTGTGTGTGTGTGTGTGTGTGTATGTGTGTGTGTGTGTGTGTGTGTGTGTGTGTGTGTGTGTGTGTGTGTGTGTGTGTGTGTGTGTGTGTGTGTGTGTGTGTGTCTGACTGTAGTCAGCTCTGTAACCACGTGGGCACACCCATACACACAGAAATAACAATTTATGTTTACTGTAATAACATCCAAATGCAAGCACAGAGAGTTAATTACGTATTTACGTGTATGTTGCATATATTATATTCATTGAATTCAATACTGTTAATATTAATTAAACGTCAACATTTTATCATTTAATGGTATTTGCACTAAATTGTTTGTACATGACGTACGTTTCAAAGAGTTATAATGTGTATTATACATTAATTAAAAACGTTGTAATAGTTTTTAATGTTCCACATGTTTGTGTACGTATACGTATACGTGTGTGTGTGTGTGTATGTGTGTGTGTGTGTGTGTGTGTGTGTGTGTGTGTGTGTGTGTGTGTGTGTGTGTGTGTATGGGTGTGTTTAATTTGTGTTGTGTTAAATCAATTTGCAATTTTAATATGTTGTTCACTATAGTATTTTGGCGTTTTGTATTATAATATGTAAATGAGGGAATAATACCAATTTAAACATATACAACGTATATAATATCATGATATAGGTATTTATCTCCAATTCGATTTGGTCGAAATCGAATAAAATACTAACGTTATATCTCCAAATATAATAATTGACATTGCGTTTGTAATTAGAACAATGGGTTTTATCGTTTTTCGCAACAATTTTTCATACAATATGTTTTTATTTGATTTAATTGGTGTATTGTATTTTTAATTTTACAAAAACCAATAATTAAAGTATCCATTCTTTCAAGTTTGGTTCAATGCAATATCATATCTACCATTTTATATCTGTCCTTTTATATAGATAAACTACGGTTAATTCTGGAATCGGACACGGTCGTCAATCATTTTTTTTAATTTTAATTTTAATTTTATTTATATCTAAACATGATTACTGGGCCTCACTGAGTAAACTCGTGTGGAGGCCCATGAAACATTATACTCGATACGTATTTTTTATTGTGATTTCTGAGCAGCATGATTTTTGAATTGCAACGGTTACCTAATATTGTTGGTATAGTAAGCTATAGTGTATTTTAATGAGACGAAATACAATGATTTATCTACGACGACGGTTTGTGTAGTGTATACTGAAAAACGTAAAATATGAATTATTATATTATCATGATGAGCTTTGTTGAAAAATCAATGAACGCTATCACAATTATTATTGATTTCCGTATCATACGAATGACACATTCGATTCACACATAAAGATTCAAAAAAATTCAGAAAACGTATCGATTTTTTTCGACTCAACAACCGCGGTAATGGTCCACTTCGGTTTGTAGTATGAAATTAACTATCAATACGCAAAGAAGAAACGTTTCATTGACAAATAGAATACGACGAATACTTTTTGATACAATTAACATTTTGACGCAATAGAAATTATATTTCTAAAATAATTCTTAAGCTAAAAAACACGACCTAGTGTTTTTATCCTAAAAACCCCATGCTCTAAATGTTGATCAATCGGATTAAATATGAATTAACAATGTATACAGTTAAAAACAGGGTTAGGTTTCTACTAAAAAATACTAATTTTATTATTACAGGAAAGACGTAAAGTTATTATTTTTTTTCGGGAAACAAAATGTATCAAAAACTATTGGCGATGCTGCGATAATTCGATAAAGAAAAAAAAAGATACATTCATAATGATATCGGAAACCTATGGTTCTGACTTCGGTAAGCTTTTAAAATCTTTTAGAGGTTCCATAGATTCTCGGTATTGATGCGCGAGAGAGACCTTTTTCTTTTTAAGTGCACGCTATATATTGGTACATATGATGCGAGTCTGAGCTTTTTTCGAGCCCCGCACGATGTACAAATGTTTATACAAAGTAAGAAGGTATGTCTCTGGAGAACTCTCTCTACAAACGTCCGCTCACATATACACAAACACACACACACATACGCACACTCATACCCAAACACACGAGGTGCGCGTGGAATACGCATGATAATAATGTACGTATATCGCGGCCGCAACACGAATTCGTATTGAAAGCGACACGTACGGAAATATTGACGAGATTAAATCGCAAACACTTTTTTTCACCCTCAATCCCCCTCGTTCGTTTTTATTTTCGTCCCGTTTTTTCACCTTTTTTTTCTTCGTTCTCTAAATTTGAATCGAAAAGCAATAAATCGAAAAACAACGCCGCGGAGACCGATGCAGGTATTTAAGCAATCCGATAAACCGCACGGCGATTATATCACGCGGGTATTGCCGTATTGGCGGGCGGGCGTGGAAAAAAAACCAAACTGAGTAAATAAAATAACGTAAATTTAAAGCGCGACAGCTTCTTTTTTCCAATCGGCTGCGGCCGCGTTGTCGTTTTCAGTATTACTAGTGTGTGTGTGTGTGTGTGTGTGTGTGTGTGTGTGTGTATGAATGCGCGCGTGGGCGCGTTTGCTGAGGTGAAGTAGAACGCAATATAAATTAACGGGACACGCGAATTACTATTCCAGATGGGTCGGCAGCTAGCAGAGAGCGAAAACTGTGTGTGTGTGTGTGTGTGTGTGTGTGTGTGTGTGTGTGTGTGTGTGTGTGTGTTTATGTTTGTGTGTGTGTATGTCTATGTGTGCTTTACGAACACGCCACCACTCCTCGGGCGTACAACCCTCCTTCTCACCGCCGATCGTATTCCTCCCTACCACCGATTCTTCACGACCCTCAGCTGCCCGCCACTCCCCGTCTACCAGCGATCTCTCTCCGTGCTTACCGCGATTGCTTCGAATACTCTGCTGCTGTACCCGCCTGTATCCCGTCACCACGTCCTAATACACCACACCGACCGTTGTTTGTTCGAAATCACACGAACTGTTCGCCAACATTGCTTTCGTCTAAACACACACACGCACACACACACACACACCCGCGCACACACACACAAACATACACACACACGGGCGCGCGGGCGTACGTTCGTGCATATACATCATAATGGTAGTAATGTTGTAGTAAGTGTATTCGTTCATTCGTCGACGAGCCTTGAACAATACTATAAATCCCGAGCGATGTTTTAGCCAGTGCACCACGGCGATACAGCTCGTCTGTTAAAGCGACAAACACGAACACGGGCCAGGTCTAGTAACAATGGCGGGCGGCGCGTGTCGCTCGAGTTTCATGGCCGTCGGACGAGCGAGCGCTCGCGCATCCGTGTTATTTCGTTTAATGGATCTATCGAAGAATCTTCGATTACACCGTTGACACACACACACACACACACACACACACACACACACACACACACACACACACACACACACACACACACACACACACACACACACACACACACACACACGCGCATGCGCAAGCAACACGGGAGCACACCCCTTTCTTTCGAAAAACGGTTGACGGGCGCCACCTGTGGGTCTCTCTTCCAACACGCGATGCCTATTGTACACAATTGAAACACGCTCGCTTCTCTATCTTCTCCTCTCACACTTGTCACCACCACGCGCATTCCCACCGCCGCCGTCGTGTGACCCCCTGTCGTCGCCGTCTGTTATCCGAACTATTCGATTTACAACGAGAACAACGCGAAACTATAACACCCCGTCCCTAACTTCGGTTACACTCTCTCCACCCCGTCGGCGCGTTCGCTCGTTATACGCTTCTCGCGACCGGCACACCCTCCGTCGTTCCTCTTGACGACATCGTCGACGTGACAGACGGACGCGGAGCACATTCGTCGTCGTGAGCCGCACGTGCACCGATAACGAGATGGGTCGTCAAAGGACTCGTTGACACGACCGCGGAATACGCGCGAATCCACGTGCAGGGCCGCGTCGACGTATAAATACGTGACGATGGTTTAAACAATAATGACGACTATACGATAAACGATTCTAATGTTTGCGACTAGGCCGATTAATTCGACATAATTTGACGTCGGCCGTGGACCCGCAACGCAACCGGTTCGTAAAACTGTAAACGTACGTGTACGAAACAGTGATGAAAAGCTTAGTGGTGAAACGGAAATCGAATAATATGATATGTTGCGTGAGGTCAGCGGCTAGTGTACAAGTCTGATCGTCGGACACCGGATAAATTTGACGAAAGAAAAATACATGAAATATAGATTCCGATAGGTGAAAGTGTGCTGTTAGTCAGAGGCGTATTTAGGAATTTTGATAAGGGGGGGGATGAAATAAATAATAACACACAGACTCATGGGGGCTCCCCTACCACCCCCTAAAAAACGAATACAAACAATTTACCGACATAACAACAAATATATAAATACAAACATGATATACATTTTTTTAAATCTTACTTGTTACCTACCTTTGTCCTATTGAGATCCAAATTTTTTTTAATAGAACTAAAATTAGAAAATAAAGTTTTGTTTTGCGTTGAACTCATTTCGTCTTTAAACTTCACAATCACAAGACTCAAAAAATAAAGTACTGTTGTACTTTTATGACAGAAAATCAGAATGGCTCGTTGTTCGTCAACGGTTGTACTATATTTAATAATCACTTTTACGTCATACGCTTTACTGTGAGTAGATCACATATAATAACACAACTGTTTGTGCTATAATTTGAGGTCGTTTTGGTGCGATTCGGTACAATAAATCGAAAAAATAAATACACATAATATGGAGTAGATCAAGACGGCACGGGAGAAAAGAACGGAAGGAAAATGTTGAGAAAATAAAATTAATAATAATAATATGATCGATAACGTGTGTGTGTGTGTGAGTTAAGGCAACTAAAGTGTAGATTAAAGTCGAGTAAGAGCAGTGTTGGGAATAGATAACAAATAATTTATCTAGATAAAGATAAAGATAATTATAAATATTTTTATCTAGATAAATTTGAGATAATGTCATGTTTAATTTTGAAAATATTCAGGATCTACATCCTACAGGTATAAGGTAAAAAAATGAAAATACATAATTTAAAACATTTAAAAATACATGTACTTTTTTAAATAAACTTCATAAAAGATGACAAATCATTCTCTGACTTAAAATTAAAATAATATTACATTTCTGCATTTTTTAACAAATTGTTGCGTATGGCTACTTCACTTTCATGGTAGTACATAATTATAATAATTTCCTTTCCTGGGCCTCCACACGAGTTTTTCTCAGTAATCTTTTCGATTAATTTAAAAAAAAAAATGTATAAAATAATATATTTTAAATTTCCTTTTTTTTTCAGGCCATTTAAATAAATTACCTATCTAGATAGGTACTAATAGATAAATAAAATTTTATCTAGATAAAGATGAAGATAACTAGATAACTTATCTAGATAAATTTATCTAGATATTTCCCAACACTGAGTAAGAGGCAGACTAACGAAAAAGAGGGCTACGAATTATCAGGAGAGATACACGAAGATGATTCAGATATCAATGATGATGGAAAGACGCGGAGGATCGAAATACTTATGAATCCGCGTCGAAGTAAAAGATATACAGATGGAGGAATAATGGTTTCCGATCGTGACAGTAATACCTATTACCACTGCCGGCTAACGCACGGTCGAATTTCTCGAGTCTTCGAAAACAAGAAAACTTCCAACAGTCGTCTGGTACGCATTTTGATGACGCACACATTTTTAATAAACCGTCACGTCACGATGTCGATTGCCGCGCGGCGTGCGACTCGTGTTTAAAAATATTATACACACCGACCGTCGTCGTTCGAGTGACGTTTTTGCACCGGCAGACGCGAAACAGCGGTCGGTCGCCATAGGTGCTCGCACGGATCGCTTTTTATTTATTTCTTTATTTATTCCTTTTTTTATTTATTTTTTTTTTAACCACCCCGTCGTGTGTGTGTGCGAGCGCTGTAAACTTAACGGAACGACTTGGCCACCGTATTAAACGCATATAAATATTTCATATATATTCCGACTCGTTATTTAACGACCGATTCGTGTTTCGAAACGACGTGATTTTTTTTCTCTGTTGAGCTCTCTCGTGATTTCCACTCCATTCCGTTTTACTAGTGCGCGCTGAATTCGGACGAACGCTGCATGTGATTACAGAAGGAAAACTATTTACGCCAGACGACCGAAAAAAAAAATAATAATAATAAAAACGTCTGAACGGTACACTTTTCTCACCACGTCACATTGTGTTTATGACATATTGCATGCGTATGTAACCGTGCGCCGTACACATAACATTAATAATTATAACAGCAATCAAATTGTACGGACACACTATGATAATAATATTATATGAAATGATATCGTAACACAACAGTGAAAAAGTACAACAATTATTTTATTATTATTATAATTAGGGCCCGGATTTTTATGCAAAAATTATTGTTAAATACGCACATATTTATGCACTCAAAAATTAAAAAATATGCAAAAAATATGCAAAAAAAATTTATTGTGTATTAAAAAACCAAACATTAAAAAAAATAAAAAAATATTGTATAAAACGAAAAAAAATACAATTTAATTATAAGTACGATTTAAGATGTGTTTAGGCCTAGCGTAAAAATGTATATTAATTATTGAACGAGTACCAACATGATGTAACAAAATGTGCTTTTAAATTATGAAATTGAAAACTTCTACGATTGTCATGTAACATCGCTTTGTATTTCGAAAAACTTCTTTCCACGTCTGCTGACACAATGGGTGCGTATTTGAAACGAGAAATATCTTCTGGTGACAACTCTGCAAGGTCTTCATAATCGTATCGTATTTCTCCGCTCATAATTCCAGAAATTTTAGAAGATAACGTTTATACAACTATACGTCTGTCACGGAATTTCCTATTGTAAAATATTTTGTTTTATTAGGTCGAATTATATTTGTCAAGAATGTCGGCAATCGGCATGTATAACAAACTTTCGAGTAAAATTTAAAATATTTTATTAAGTATTTATAAAATATGCACATTTTATGTAATTATCCAGAAATATGCAACTTTTATGCATTTTGATGCAAATATGCAAAAATATGCAATAAAAGAAATTAATAGCAGAATCCACGTATTACGAAACGTCAAGATGTTTAATCAGAATTGTTATTAGTCAAATGAAGAAGAATATGCATTTGCATAAAAATCCGGGCCCTAATTATAATTATTATTTATTTGTTATTATTATTATTATTATTTTTTTTTGAAATGTTTATCACAGAGTTAGTTCAAAAATCATTACGAACAAAATAACTCGCTGATGTGAAATAGATTCGATTAAAAAATGTTCGCTGAATTCGTCCAATGACGTAAAATTGATAGTTATTTTGCATGTCAATTCAATAATAATACGTCTGTAGGCTTATCGTTACACATCGCTTCACAACGTAATTAATACACGCTATATTTAGTTTTGAGCGAATACGAGACATTTTACTGTAATAATAAAATAGTATACTTCAATAATAATAATAATATGTGTACACATTTTAAAATTTGACGGGAACCACACGAATAAATATACTAACTTATACTGAATTTTTAGACAACTCATATTAATATATAAATACAAATAGTATGTTTGCGTGCCGTGTTAAAATTATTTTCATATGTTTATTATTATTATTAATGCGATTCGAACAAAAATTAAATCTATATAATTACGTGTTCGTAAAACGGTTAATTTATTTCATTATCTTAATTCGTATTTAGATTTTACGTTATTTTCTTTATACACTAAAACAAAACGAATATACGTCATATTAATACGTCGTTATTATTTGTATTAAGTGAATTCGGTACAAAGTTTTTAAGTGTTAATTGATTTATTAAAACTCAAAGTATTGTGCTATATTGACGTGATACTGTAATAGGGAACGCTGAAATGCAACTTAGATTTAAAAGTTGTTCAGGAGTGTGTTTAGATTGTAGAAGGTGCTCCGAGGTCGTGCGATAACCGAAAAATCCAACTTACATGCTGCGTCGCAACCATTTTCGTAGGTACGCATAATTGCCAGTCTCATAAAATATGACTCGTAATTTAAAAGGTTTCGTAAAATATCTTGATAAATCATAAATTATACGATTTATCGTCTCCCTTTAGTTAGTTTATAAACTACGACGACGGTGTGTAATTTATGAAAAATATAACCCGATACCCTATAGTGTACACGAATCGTATTTAATTGAGGTGCGATAACTATACATGGATATTTACACATAAAATATAAAGTGTTCGATTATGAACCGTCAGACGAGTATAACGCGAATCTTTAGTCGTTTGTTTTTTTGTTTGTTTTTTTTTTTTTCGGAAGAATCTAAAGCCGCCCATACACGATCAATAATATTGATCAATATTTGATATTGAAAATAATTTTGATCGTGTATGGGCTATATTGAAGGATTGATCAATATATTGAACAAATTAAAAATTTTTGATTTTTATTGACGTACTGTCAATAATATTGTTTAATCGTCATTCATCAACGGAGTGATCAAAGTTAAAAGTTCATTAAAACATGCCTCATCCATTCTTAAAAAATGTCTGTAATCTTCTGGTTGATTTAATTGTGTAACTCAATTTAAAGATTTTCACAATTAAAGTGATTTAAATTTTTCAACCACTCTTTGGCCCAAAATTTTTGTTTTCTTTTTTTCTTTTTATCGGTAAGAGAAACAGCTATAGAGCAAGAGCTATTAGAGCATTATTAGACATAGTGATTTTTAGTGGAAATCGTTAAAATTAAATGAAATAATGATAACAATAAAATTATAAAAGAATAATGAAGATTTCATTTAAAATATATAAATTGTTGTTGAACGAATCGACAAATATGGTGAATAGATAATGATATATTGATCAATAATATTGATACGTTGGTGGTCGTTGACAATGTTCGTCGATATTTTGTCAATAATATCGATCAATATTATTGATCGTGCATGGGCCGCTTAAGGTCATTCGATTTCAGTAATTATTATGAAATTGTTCGACCAGCTCTTATGAACACACAGTGATAATAAAATCGAATATAACGTGGTACGTATAAATGATGTGTATGATGACGATATGATAGCGAATTATCCACTATAGTGCGAAGTCGAGTAAAAATGTGAGTGCAAGTGTTTAAAATCGCTTTTATCCCGACTATATTATATAATATGTCATATACGTATATTATGTATGTATGTGTAAATTTTACCGTTATAGTTTTGAACGTAAAGCACACCTAATTCTCTGTCTATGCGGAGAGTTCGCTAATTAGATTGGCTTATTACGACCGGTGAAATTTTACAGACATTCAAGTACCTGAGTTAATCTCAATAACGCAGCATTAAAGCAATTAGTAGAAGTCGATTGAAGCGTAAAACCTCCGTCGTAGTCGTCTGAAGTATTTCACGGTAAAATACCTTTATAATATTGTTTTCTACATACCTCGTGTTTCAATAACCCGAAATATCCCGGAAAGCCGATAATACGATCAGAGGTGCCGCCGTGACGTTTCGCGTTCCGAATACCGTCCGCATAACATCGTATCGTATTCCGTTCGCGCGAAATCGTCGATACGTTTTCACGCGAAATCATAAATACCTACCGTCTATTTATCGCAACACCCGAGCACTGAAACTACAACGTTAAACCGTTTGAAAATTACACCGGGATAATCCGCATTTTAGTGTCGCGCTCGGCGTCCGTTGTCTATTTCTCGCGATCGTCAACGTTATACATAACACCGTGTAACAGTGGCGGATCTGAAGCTTCTTTAGGGGGGGGAGGGGTGAATCGGTATCGTGGATTCTTAATTATTAACAAGGACGTAACTGAAAACGTAGTGAAATTTACAAATTCGTTCCAAAAAAAAATTCCCTTGGGGTGGGGGATCGCCACGTCAGTCGCCTCCCCGAAAATCCGCCACTGCCGTGTGGGTAGTAACAGAGCACGCGAAAAGATCGTTTTTCATAATATTCCGAACAATGTCCCGTTGTAAAATCTAGGTCACTAGTTGGACCCGAGCCACCTCCGGCAATTTTTTCGTCGAGTCTTTTTTTCTTAAACAGTCGAGGAACCTGCACGGAGCAAATACGTACAACCGATATGAGTACTACGAGATTCGTTCGAGTGAAATAAACAAACGATAACACTAGTACAGTGTAACATCGACACCGCGGTGTTGTTAATCGGTAGACTGCAGTTTATCGTTTTAGATTCTGAGTGAAGCGCAGGATCTTATGGTTTTACAATGATGTTTATTATTTTTTTTTCATTTTTTTTTTTCTGTAAACACTTTTTCTTATAGAAATCCTTGTCCAAAAGTTTCGTCCAGCAACTTTTTAGATTCGAAATTGAACTGAGATGGTATTTTAAAGAGGTCATTTTTCCAAAATCTCCATAGTTTTTCCAGTAATCAAGAATAACGATCGAAGAACTGAGTAAAAACGGTAAAATCGGTAAAAATCCGCCGTAAACAAGATTTTCACTGTTCAGATTTTAGGTATTTAGTCACGAATCGAAAAGTATTGAAGCTAGAAACTTGAAAATTTTATCCAATATCAAATACATCCATTTTTTTATACTGGACAACATTTTCAGAACAATTATAGCACTTTTGACTTAAATATAGAACTTTTAATTTACCAAATTGTTTGAAAGTTTGTATGTAATATAATTTTAAATATTTGACAAAAAGTTCTGATAATTTATTATGACCTTACTCATATACCTACCTAGTTATCCTAACAAAAATTCAAAAATCGTGTCTCAGGATTTTTTTCTATACACATTTTAATAAATTATTATACGATTTTTTACGATATTGTCTGATTTTTTTAAAGTTTATTTCTAGTGAAATATTGAGTATACAATACTTATACACTGAAGCTTTGCTCAGAATCGTTTTGTACTAAATAAATGAGTCATCATTCCTTTAAAACTTAATACATTCATCACCAATATCTTGTCCGAGGACCGAAGGGATGAAGGACGAACTTGTACCACCACCATCTCACTTACCAGCTTTTTTTTTTTTTTTTACAAACGAAAATTAATTTCAAATGCGTCTTTTACGTCGCTTTCGCGAGTGGCGTTTGAATATTAATCGATAACGACGGACGTGCAGCGAGTTACTCGGCGAACAGTCTGCACTGTTTGAACTCTTTTTACGGCCTTATTTATTTTTAATTTTTTTTTTTTTAATCTTTTCTCCCAAAGTTCGATAGATACTTAAACGCACGGTGAAATCATTGTTTACGAAACCAGCTGTACGCGATAAATCAACCGTACGAGTGCGCGCCGTGTCCGATGTCCGTCCGGTCCGTGTTTACGCGCAGTTCAACGCCGCGTGTTTGTAAAAATAACGCGTCAAAACTAATATTTAAACCGATGGACTTCACCGACGAACGCGCTCGTCGTCGCCGGGATCCGTGATGTAAACGGCGTAGAGCGATGTTATTCCAAACGGCCGTAAACACGATACGGCAATCGAAAACCTTAAATACGCGCGAACTAATTAATCTAATAGCTTGTTCACAAAACATTCACACAGAAAGCGCGCGGCTTGGCTTCGTTCCACCGAGTGTGCGCGGAACGTTTTAAACGCGGTATAATGACCGGTCCGAGTTTTCGCGTCCGCGACGTACGATATTACACGACGACGTGACGTATCGTAGTTTTCGACGAATCCGTCCTGCGCCGCGTCGTACGTACGTGAAGTTGGCACCACCGCTTTGTGCTAGGGACTTCAAACCTTCACAAATATTTTGCAAATAATTTGCTAAAATTTGCTAAGTGATTTTCAGAATTTGCGTATTTGCCATTTACCATTTAAAATTTGCCATTTAAAATCGAACTTCCTTCTAATCCTCATTGAAATATCTAAAATAATTTATTAAACTAGTTAAATTCAATAATCTACTTCTAAATTAAAACGAGTACCTACTTCTTTTTTTTTATTAATGATTGATGAGTGCCTATTCACTGATAGGTACGTATCCAAATTTTCCCAAACCTATTTTAGCGAATGTTATCAAATTATTTGTCAATATTTGAAGTCCTTGGGGCAAAGTGATGGTGCCAGTGAAGTTGGCACTACCAACAAGAAAACATTTTTCACGAGGAAATGGCAAATATGCAAATTCTGAAAATCACTTAGCAAATTTTAGCAAAATATTTGTAAAGGTTTGGAGTCCCTAGCACAAAGTAGTGGTGCCAGCGTGAAGTTGGCACCACCAACAGTAAAACATGTTTTGCGAGAAAATGGCAAATATGCAAATTCTGAAAATCACTTAGCAAATTTTAGCAAATTATTTGCAAAATATTTGTGAAGGTTCGAAGTGCCTAGTACAAAGTGGTGGTGCCAACTTCACGTACGTCCGCGTCGTCGCGTTTTGCCGATACACCGCTGTTGTTACCGCTGCCGAAAACGTCGCGCATGATGGACGACCGTTACTCGTTCGGCTCCGGAATCGCGAGCCCGGAGAGTGCCGGAGTTTTACTCGGGGTTATTTAATTGAAATAGACGTGCGCGAACCGTTGTAGAACTAAGGAAAGAACAAAATAAATAATGCCTCCCCCGGGAACGCGCCCGGACTCGTATTCCACAGCCATTTCGGACTTCTTTGAAAGCAACACACCGCCGCCGAGTCCCCGCGTGTCTGGTTATAGTGACAAAATTGACTAAACAATAAATGATTGCGTTCGTCTTAATAGCTTCTGGAAAAGTTGAAATCTTAGAAAGTCAATAGCACTTGTATTAAATTTTACCTTAATGTGCTGTACGTTTTGTGTGTGTGTGTGTGTGTGTGTGTGTGTGTGTGTGTGTGTGTGTGTGTGTGTGTGTGTGTGTGTGTGTGTGTCTGTGCCTGTGTTCAGACTAAAATACGTTTATTCAAAACTACCCGCAAAAGAAAACATTTTTAATTTTCTTTAGACAATCCGTTTACGATCCAATTACTTTGAAATCAAATAACACAGTTAATAAAGTTTCGAAGCGCATCGACGAATAATTCGCATTCATACTTAAAACTCAGTTCTTCATTGTAAATTATTCCGAAGAAAATTATTTTTGAATACCACTCGATTGTTATGTTATTTAATATCGTGGAATTATATTCTGTATTAACCGTCGTAATAAAATGTGGTTCGATTGGTCGATATAACATCTTTTTTTTTATTTTAAACGGTATAATACGTCATATTATACGAAGTTTTCCTATTGTTTTCGGAAAGAAATCAAATCATAAAAATACCTACGTTTCGGTACTTTAATTTTTCAACTTTTATCCACGCCATACTTATTGAGATAATGGTAAAATAATCGCATATTGTGTTTTGACTTTTCGAATATTCTATTTTGTTACATTAACGTTATATTTGACGAATCAATCGACAGATAATATTATAATAATTGTGTACAGTCGTGTAATACCGTTGGGCTATGTGTGACATTAATCTAGTTTATATGATAAATGTTGTTCCAGTTAAGTAGGTACTTGTTCAAACAATAATCTACCGAAAAACGTTTGATAAATTATGGTTTTACATATTATGTTTCTGACGACTGTATGAAAACGCTTTCAAAATCATCAATATTAATGATTGAAACAGTAGATTGTTCGTACACGATTATGTTAGCAATCTATTTATGTTATCCGGAATTAAAGCAAGACTTGTAAGTCTACCGTTTAATGTCTAAACCAGGGGTGGCCACTAACCTTAACTTTGAGAGCCACAAAATTATAAAGTTAATTCGAGATGGGCCACTTTGTAAAGTAATGTTTATAAAATGAAGATACGTTTTTCGTTTTAAATCAAATTATGGAACATTTATATTTTATACTACAAAAAATATGATAGTTATTGAATATTGACATTGTTACGTTATTATCTTACGGTTCTAATGAAATTATATATATTTTATTAGTTTTAGTCTAAGTTTGGTTCAAGAGTCGCACGAAACTGATTTAAGAGCCACATGCGGCTCGCGAGCCTCGTTGTGGCCAGCCCTGGTCTAAACATTTGAATCGTTTGTTCAAGTTTTTTTTTTTTCGTTTTCACCAGCGTTTTAATTTAGTTTTTCGTTTTCAATAAAATAACTAGGTATAATCTAAAGCCAAGCTAACGAAGGCGTTTTATTCTGCACGTACTATTGCCAAATTTGTACATAATTATATATACACTGTGATTAGAGACTCGCTGAAAAATTAATCAAACACGACCGTCATTACGTATATTTCGAGTATTTCGTTTCCAGGTCACCGGAATATTTTTCACTTGACCGTAAAAGACTACACGGATTTCACGTTAAAGAATAATCTATAATTTTCTACGACTAATCGCGTCGATTGCATAAAAATAATATTTTTTTTTTTTTTGAAATTTGAATCTAATAATTTATTTTTGAACCCAAAAGTCTCCCCGCGAGATTCGTTTGAACGTAACACATACGAACGGAGTCCTCGGCGAATTCACTACTGGCAGGAAATAAATGAATACTATTAAGTTGTATATTAAAAAAAAAAAATAAAAAAAAGACTGGAGTAATAAAAACCGTCTCTCGCGGGACATTGCGTTTTATTTGAAGTACAACAAGACTAAAATGTTTTGACTCATTTTTTTTTTTTTTTGAAGTCTCTCCGGTCGGTCGGTAGTTCGTGGAAAAAATAATTTGCACTCTGGTCACGTAGACTTAATTGTTTAATTTAGCTACATTAACGTTGTGAACGAACAGCAATAAACGCGTCGAGTAAATCTCAATAATAAACCGTCGCACGCTTTTTTACAATCGCCATTGATTCATAAATAGGTACGTTATTGTGTTATAGTCTCGCCAAAGACCAGTCGGACGAACGAGGTCGTTACTTTCGAGAAATTCAACTTGTGTTTATTTCATGTTAATTTTTACGATTTTACGAGTTTTCGAAATCGGTCGTCGACGGCCTGCCAAAACGGATCGGTTCTCTTTTCTCGGAAATTAGCATTATGCTCAATCGAAATAGACGAAATACCATAGTACTTATGGGTACAAACCACAAGTGTCTGAAATTTAAAAACGCCTTAAATTAAAATCGTGTTTGAACTGATTATAATTCATTCGCTTTTTCGTACTTAAACTTAAACAGTAAATGTCGCCAAAAGCCAGTTTTTGTTTTTATCATAAAAAAAAAGGTACGTGGTTTTTACTGCAAGAGCATTGCTATTATTTTATACTCCGTGATTATAAAATTAAGCTGATCGAATATTATTATTGTTATTACGGGTTGTTTAAATATCGAGTAAATTGCCTTGTTTTGAATTTTACATATTAATATGCTTAGGTTGTATAATATCGCTATCGCGAAAAACGTACAAACTATAGCTTAAAAAAAATATATATAAATAAATAACTCGATATTTCAATCTGTCCCGACTCGATTCGTGATTGGCCATTAGTTTTATTTGATTCAGAATTTCGCTATGTAATATTGTTCACATATTTCGTTTTTATAATTCCAGCGGAGTTTTCAGTTATTGTTGCTTTGATTAGTCATTATTGTTATCGGAATTATTGTTGTTCTTTACAGGTTTTTCATTTTTCATTTCATTATTTATTTATTTATTTTTTTTATGGAAATCATGCTCATTAGAATATTATCTCATCTCGTGAATCGGGCCAGTCGCTCTGAGTATAATTTCTCCGAACTCTCGGGACGTTTTTACGTTAGAATAAGCCGATTTCATTATGTTCCGTATAATAACAACAAAACAATATATTTTATTCTCATTAACATCGGATCGTTTTAAAACTTTTTCCCGGCAACGCCGATTTATCTTCTCGAGGGTCCGATAGCCCCGAAAAGGCCGCGTCTTAATTACGGCCCGAAATAACCGGAATCGTTTTGTTTTCACGTTGCGGAACCAAAACGGGTAAACGTAACGCCCGCGCAGAACTGTATAGAATTTACGACGCGCCGATATCTCATAATCGAACAAATTGTCGGTTCGGTAAATTTTATCGTTTTACTTATCGCCGCCGCATTATACGCGCACGTCATATTTCACAAAGTTCTTTTTTTTTTACCGCCCGCGCGCAGTCAACCTTACCGCGAGCGCGTTTGCAATTTATTCGCACAGTGTACGATATTACGTTCTAACTTTTGAAAATATAAGCGCCACACACACACACACACACACACACACACACACACACACGTGCGCACACACGCACGCACACACACACACACACACACACACACACACACACACACACACACAGACACACACATACACACAAGCACACAAGCACACACACGCACACATACTCACACACACACACACACACACACACACACACACACACACACACACACACACACACACACACACACACACACACACACACACACACACACTTTACGTCTTATTTCGTTCGGTTCACGTGTTCGGTGCCAGATTAAATTATCGCGATACGTATCGCACGGCGTTCGTTTCGACAAAGACGGTGTAAATAAGTCGGTGGAGAAACACACCTTTTTCGTACACGGGCGTGCCGTCGTCATATCGCGTCGAACAGACTTCGAGTCACCCGAAACGGAACGTAGTCGTACTTGAATTATTTCTCGGTCGGGGGTGTGCGAATAATATTTTAGTATATGAATTAAAAACATAATAATTTAAACAGACCGTTTCAATTATCAGGACTAGTTTGGCATATAAACGTCGGGGTCTAACACGTCTAAAATATAGGGTAGGGAGACACTTTTCCCAATCTGTTATTCACAATTTTTTTTTCCCAAAAGTTCTTTTTCTCAATACCATTTTTCCCAAAAGTTCTTTTTCTCAATAGCATTTTCCCCAAAAGTTCTTTTTCTCAATACTGTTTTTCCAAAAATTCGTTTTTCACAATATCATTTTTTCAAAAAGTTATTTTTTTGTTTTTCAAAATCATATTCCCAATACAAAACAGAAATGATTTATTGTTAATTTTAAAATGTATAAGCTATAAGTATAAATAGTGTAAGTTAAAAAAAGTATCGGTTTTAAAATTTTAAATTATGACCAATGGCCGTGAGGTATGCAATAATATCATTGTTATTAACAAATTCATCATATTTCGAAACAATATTACATATTCGTTCCTCTATTTTCAGTTGTACCTTATTACGACATTTTCTTATTTTTTGTCCCAGATTCAGTTGTCTTAACATGCACTCAGTGTCAGCTTGTTCTTTTCCAAGTTCATTAAAAAATGTATAGACGCTAGGATGTTGTCGTCCAACAACCACTTGAAACCGATTATGCCAGCCTTCGGACAAATTATTCGTTCTTGCTAATAGTAAAAATGGGGAAAAATTAATTGGAAAAAATTGATCGGGAAAAACAGATTGGGAAAACTGTACTACAATCAAATATAGATGTTCCGCAGTTGTATTTCGCATAGATTTATATTATAAATATAACGGCACGTGACACTTAAACAAGCTGTTTAGGAGCGGAATCGAACCCGATGCTATATCGTCGGAGTCGCGTATATTAGCGTCCGTATACACGCGGACGCCCGCACTATCGTGTCACGTCGACGTTAAATAATATCGGTTTAGTCTTATGTTGTATTTATAGGTTAGGTTAAACTACACGCAGTGACAGTGGCGTTACGAACATATATATATATATATATTTTTTTTTTTTTTTTGAGACAGTTGCCCCAAAATATTTTCGGTGTGTGCAAATATTTTGTCTGGCTGTTAAATTATTTTACGAAAAAACGTGTACTGATTATACCCTGTTGGATTATTTTGACACAATTTATATTGTAAAATTGTATCAATATTTACGTTCGAGTGAAAAACAATATGTTTGGGTAAGTTTTAAAATTGTATGTATGTGTGGGTGGGTGGATGGGTGGGTAGCTTTGATATTTGCCCCTATAGGTAAAATGATCGTGACGCCACTGCGCAGAGAATTTTCACGTATTATAACCTGCGTGCACATATTATTATGATTACAGAACAATCGACCGGATCACACCGGATCTGGACCCTGAAAACGTGCCATTGAATTTCGTATAACAGTATAACGGGCCTAAAGATCATCAACAGTACGAAACGGTCGAAAAAACTGGAACACAGTACCTAAGTTCGGTTTTATACTCGTTATACTTGTACGTGAAATGTCGGCGTTCGAAAAACGAAATACGCGTTCGTCCTCGCACAGGGTAATGTTTTTCCGGCGAATTCAACACTAATGACTCTTAAACTAGGGTGATCAGACGTTCCGTTAAAAACGGATCGTCCCTTTTTTTTATCACCATGTCCCGTTGTCCCGACAAACTTTAAACGGGACGCTTTTTATCCCGTTTATATATAAGATGGTTCCGTTTTAATCCCGTTGTTTCCATATTATAATCAATAATCGTATTAATTTTATGAAAAAAATATTGATGTACGAAACAAATAGCCTAAATATAATTCCTAAATAAAAAACTCAATTTATTTTTTCAAGAGAAACCGATGAAACAGGGAGAGTTCTGTGTACCGAGTGTAAATCTATTTTCTCAGTCGAACACGGTTTGATATCAGATATCAAACAGCACCAACGAAAACGGAAACATGTATTAGCCGTGTGTAGCGGTTTTAATAAATTAACATCGTTATTGATCAATCGAGGAAAATCTGAGATATCGGACGAGACCAAAGTATTACGTCCGAAGAAGGTATGTTTGCTTTTAATACTAGCAAGAATATATTCCTTCGTTTCTATCTATGGATTGATACCTAAAAATTTTCTTGCGCTCGAACGAAATGTGAATTGATTATATCAAAAGTCATTGCCGCTTTTGCAATGGATCAAGTTTTAGAAGCGTTAAAAAATACACTAAATTGGCAACCCTTATGAAAAATACATCAAATCACAAAAATCTAAAACTTTTTTTTGGGGGGGGAGTAACAATTGTCCCATTTTTTAATTTTTTCGATACGGTCACCCTATCTTAAACCAGCTATTTAGGAAAAGGAACCGGACCCGTTCCTGTGTACGAGGGCCTTGTACCGACACGTTCATATCGTCGGAGTTGTGTATAGATTAGCGTTCGTACACGCTAACGCGTACTGTCGTCTCACGTCGACGAAATCTCACGTAAACGATCCGACGAGACGAATAAAATTTGGAACGCTTACGGGTCGTAATATAATATTGTCGTAGTTGACGTCGGGAAACACCACACCCACTGTGTGTACGACCGAGATAAATAACAATACGAGGAAAACAGCTGTTTTTAAACTGTTCGCAGGTATGGGTGAAACAAAACGTTAAATACTTAAATATTTATTATTTTCAAAAAAAAGTCTTCAACGGTGTTACTCATTTATAGTAAACAATAAACCGTTAAAACCGCATAAATGTAAATAATAATTATTAAGTTATAAGTCTTAATTTTTTTGTTCTAATTATTATATTTGTATTTTAGTATCATTATGAATTTTATTGTTATTATCATTATTATTACTATTATTGTTTACACTATCATAACTACTACAATCATATTATGTATTATCTATTATATTCAAATGGCATAGCCCATTAATTTTTAATAAATAAATACAAAAACCAAATTATTTTTTGTATAACCGTCTCATTGTTTTTCAACTATATTTAATTTTCAAAAGTTCAGTCATATAAAAGACGGTTCAAATCGTGTAGGTGAATGTATGAAATTAGCAACATTTAAACTAGTTTAAAAAGCTATATCGTTTAAAATTGTACAAATGAACAAACATTTATTTTTTTAATGAACATTTTTTTTTTTTTTTTGAATATAAGATAATACAAAGTTCATTTTGTGATTCCATCAGTCAGTAATCAAAAACTTACTTTAACTAATAAGTTAAAGTTTTAAAAATATATTTATACATCATTTTAACTTGTATACTGATGAACCTTTAAAATCAAAAAGTAAATTAAAAATGTATCTGATTCGTATGTAATATCAAAAAGATTGCAACCAAGGTAACCGAAATACTTCGATAGAAGTATCTAAGATAATGTTTATCCATAGCTGTTGGAGACAATGACGTGTTCGTTATACACGTCAATCTGTAGGATCTAGTAAATGAAATCAACCAACAGTGTTAATCGACGGTGCCGAGATTAAAACACAACGGTAAAAGTATCATCGTAAAAAATTAAAAATCAAAGCGAATAATAATTGAGAAAAACCCGTCGAAACCCGTCAAATATAGGTTCGAAGATGGGTTGTTTGTCGTCAAATCGAATGTGACTACTTGTTCACACCATCCATCGGCATCGTGATTGCCTTTGACGATTATATTTTTTTCTCCGTAAATATGTTCCGATTTCGTTGTCCGAACAAATTTGCAATTTAATTTCATACGGAGCCACGGATCGATTTGACTTTGATTGGTGAGACGAAGAACGTTCAAAGTCGTTAAATTTTTTTTCCAATATAAACAGAAAAATATACGATCGGTTATGATCGCTCGGTGTTGGCAATATCATATAATTATTTTTTCTTATTTTTTCGTACGCGATAAATTTTCCGAGAATTCGGAATGGTCACTGCAAGCGGCGAACATAATGTAGGTATCGAAAACTTATTTGTATTTTAATAAACTTCCAATAGAAAATCGGCACTTAAAATATAATATTAAACTTGATTTTTTTTTTTTTTTTTTTGTTCTCATAATAGTTGGTTTTAGTCTTACGAACTCGGGACCTAATCAAAATGTGCAAAAGTCCCTGATTCAAGCGCAAGATCTACAAAACTATATAAAGTATAATAAACTGGTATTTATCGTATTGTAATATTCAGTCTCCATACCCAATGTCGTTTTTTAATATATCAGAATTGATTGTGATGATATTGATTTTATGTTATGTCCTAGCTGAGTGTCAACGTAGTTTGGAGATTTGAAACTGTTTGAACAAATATTAGACCGTCATCGATATGATCAATATTTGTCGAAGGGGGTCTTATTTTTCGGACATATCCACGAGTTTGTTGAGAATTACAATTATTTGTTAAATGTCATCGAGCGCTAAGCCGTTATTACAGGATTAGGTACTTGAGCTATTAAACTGCACAAACATTTCGATTTATGTGTTCAAACACATATTTTTTTCAAAAAAATACTTCCTGGGCTCTATTTAAAGACATCACACCCGTATATACGTTGTATCGTAAAATTTAAAACACTGCAAATTCACGTTCAGCTAAAGCTATTTGATTTAAGTTCTGTATATATATATATATATATATATATATAGTTCAAAAATGGTGAAATGTTTTCGAAACCTATGTCAAGTCTGTACAAGAGTTATGTAGATATTAGGTATGAATTTCAAGTATCTTACACTATTTTGAGTTCATGGACATATTAAAAAAAAATGAACTTATGAAAAATACATATACAGTACATTCTACCGTTTTTTACCGAATTCTTGAGTAGTTTTTTCATATGCAGGTAAAAACTATCGAGAATAGAGAAAAACGCATTGTTTAAAATACCAACTAGATTAAATTTCTCATCCATAGGGTAAAACATTCGGATAATAATTTCTATCCAAAAAAGTGCTAACAAATTTATGAAAAAAAAAAAAAAAAAAAGCTCATCATTGTAAAACCGATATTATATTCTTCTTTTCGTGCGGAATTAAAAATTAAAAAAATTCCGTTACTTGCTTGAACATTTAAACATCGTAATATCAGCAAACTTACGTACAGTCATAGATGATGTTCTCGCCTTTAGTATGGTTTAGTTATGGATCAATCTATTCAAAAATTAAAGCTAACAACACAAAATTAGTGTATCGAACACGGGTGTTATGTACTTAAAATGAAAACACCGAGTACTTAAAACGAGTACCGAAAATAAATTATTTACAACGTAGTTTTAATCTATTGAATATATTTAAAACGAAAGTAGGCGTTGTATTTAGCGTATTCATAATACGAAACCACTAGAAAACCCGGTGTCATCGAGTTACAGGAAGATGACTGAACAGAACCCTATAATGTTTATGTTATGATTATTTGACATTCGATGAAAGTATTAACATACGTTAGTGATCTATTTTAATTTCAGACATTCCGTTCGATTTTCACAATAATACAATTATGATAACGAGTTTAAGAGAAAGAAGAACGTGTGCAGGTGTACTTAAAATACATGCATAACCACAAAAACAAAGTTTCAAGAAATATTTTCATTTTATTAAGAAGTATTTATTTTATACCCTATACATTTCTATGCAAAAAATGACGAAATTGTAGGCTTTTATATATTATTTTAAAATATCGTGTTTGCCTTAAAGTTTGGCAACCCACGAACTCCGCATTTATTCTCGTAATAAGTGTATTTTAATTGAATCGGTAAATTTTAAAACTATAACTAGATAAGCTTATTAGTTATTAAGTATGTAACACAACAATTTACGTTACCTAAACTATGTTTTGTCTTCGACTCATAATACTTTCAAACTTTGTAATTACTTACATAATTAATTTCATTCAATTTTACATTACGTTTTTAAGCGCATTACAGTGTTGTGTACGCTGCCACGATTAAATAAATTTCGTAATATTAAAAATATTTATTCAATACGTCGGTGTTTATAGATTCTTCCATGGAAATAAACACTATTTAAATCCACCGCGTGTATTGTGCCCAAATTCGTTAAGTTTTTCTTCGTATTAAAAAAAAAAAAAAACTGTCATGTAACAACCTTAATATTTAAAACAAAATTAATTTTTTATAATTGTATAGTTTATCTACGTAATTCTTTGAGTCTTATAGATTTTTTAAACAGGGACCACTATTTATGGCACAATGTTACAAAAGAGAAAACTTTTTTTTTTCAAATATTTTTATTTTTATTATTAGACTAATAACTTCAGTGATAAAATCGTATAAAGTTTTAGAACAATGGAGTAGTATAGCATTACTTTTTTGAATATATTTCGATTTTTCCTGTCCTCATCTCTAAACTTAAAATGCTCATATCTTTTAAACTAGTTTGGTTCAAGAACAAAAATTTAAATACCAAAATTCGCAACAAAAAATGATACGTTTTTTCTTGACAATATTATGGTCTACATTACATTTACGATTTAAGAAAGCCAAAAAAATTAAACGATCACCTGGATAAAAAAAACATCATGTTTTTACATTATACAGAATTGAATCTGTATTTCTTATAGTTATAGATTCTGAGTGAAGCGAAGGATCTTATTGATTTTATAATTATATTCTTTTTTCTTGAAACGCTTTTTTCTCAAGGTAACTTTGTCCGAAAGTTTCATCCAGCTACTCTATAGATCGGAAAATTTACATAGATGGTACTTTAAGGGTTTGTTAAACTTCCAAGCAAGCGGAAAAACCGCCTAAAATGGCCCAAAAACGTCGAAATTCGCTGTAAACTCGATACTTTTATTAAAGCGACATAAGTAATTTCGTCTTAACTCCAAAACTAATGTTGCTAGAAACTTTAAATTTCCACCATATATAATTATTGACGTATCACTAAATGCTCCGAAAAAGTTTTAAAATAATTTGACAACTTTTGGGCTAAAGCTAAAGCACCCCCAAGCACCCCCCTAGTTGCGCCTATGCGACGACGGTGGAAACTCTGCCGGTGCATCGGACGCGTTTTGAGAACGCAACGTTACGGTTTTGAACAACGGCGGTGATTACGATACGCAATTTATTATTATCGTTGTTGTTATTACGCCGCCGCCATCAGCGTCACGATTTAAAACAACGTTTCATTCCGGCCCGGACGTCGCGGAGAGCAGAGGATTTAGAAACGGAATTTATGTTGCGTTATTTGTGTCCCGAAGACGATTTTAAATTCGTTTACGACGACGCCAATAGGAACGTTCGATGCCGCACGACCCGGCACAGAGATAAGCTCGAGTTATTTATTTATGACGCAAAAAGGTCTATCTCGTTGCGTTAAGTCGCTTTTTCCGAGGCGGTTTGAGCGATAGAAATATGGTCGGTCGGCGCGGGGAGGAGTGGCACCGGTCGACCTGTTGTAGCTCGTTCGGCGCGCACGTAAATCCAATCAGCACATGGTCTTATGATCAATGACGAACAACTGAATGATTAATTTTTATCGTCGCTCTGTTGATATAATACAGGGAGTTTCACCAAGATCTGACATGTTGAATAACTTTTTTTCTATTCAATGTTTTTAACTTTTTTTTTTTAATGAATACTATAGCCTAGCGCTACAATAAAATTACATTACATTTTTTTTTTTATTTTTAAAACTCAAATTTCAAAATTTTAAATTTTAATTTAGAGTTTGAAAAAAAAATCAAAATAGCCATTTTGTAAACATGATTTTTAGAAAAATGTTGGTGTTTGAAATTCTTATAAAGGTTGATCCGTTAATTTTCTATGATTTTTTAAAGTTTACGAAAATTCGAATTAAATTGCTTAAAGTTCAAGTGATATTATCTGATGACTGATAAACGATACATATTATTACATTTTTCGTAAACTTTAAAAAATCATAGAAAATGAACGGATCAACCTTTATAAGAATTTCAAACACCAAAATTTTTCTAAAAATCATGTTTACAAGCTAGGCTATAGTATTCATTAAAAAAAAAAAAAGTTAAAAATTTCGAATAGAACAAAAGTTATTCAACATGTCAGATCTTCGTGAAACACCCTGTATATGTGTGTGTGTGTGTGTATACGCACCTCGGTGCTCGGCAGGAAGGCCGTACGGGGCGGAGAGGGGATAATTTATCGTTTAAGTAAGCCAGTGTAATTAGATTAGAAAGTTGTACGTGGCACAACTGCGATTGGCCGACCGCGTCGTGGAAAAACATCGATACGAAACGGCGGGGCCCGTAATAGCGTCTCGTTTATTTCCAATGTTGACCGGCGGCGCGTTTACGTTGAAAACAATAACGGCAACAATGATGATAATAATAATAATAATAATTATTATTATTATTAATACCTATTGCAATCACGTCGCTCGTGTGGCATCGAGTGGTTTAATCGGACGTGACTCGCGTCCATCGTCGTTCCTGGCGCACGCGCGTTCACGACTACGTTCATTGTTTTCTGCAGGTCGCATACAACGATAATAATGTGTTGCGATGATATTCGACCGCCCCCGCAAATACGATTCGTCGGCCTAAAAACACGACGGCGAAAATAAATATATCGACGATTCGACGGTACCCATCATTATTTCAAGCTCGACATTACGGACAATCGTATTCGCTCGTCGTTATCGCTTTATACGTAGAGGCGCCGGACTTATACTTTTGTAATGACCATAATGTCATAGATGAAACAGGTGGGTGGTGTCCTAGGCGTAATCATTTCTACAGTTAACTCGTTTAACACTAATGTAGCGAATATAATCAGTTGAATATTAAATGTAGTTAAACATTGTAGTTATAGTTATTGTGTAGTGTATTAATATTGTTATCTCAAATGTTTATATTCAAAAAGGGCCCAGCCCTTCAAATAAATATTTATTTTATTCAAATAAATAAAAAATAAATAAAAATAGGAAAAAAATAGACTTTAAAATCAAAGGTATACTGATTTTTAAATTCCAAGTTTAAAATAGTTATAAGTGTCATGTAGGCTGTATTGTTTTGATTTACGAAATACGATAAGTACTATATAATAGTATACATGATATAAAACTCGAAAAACAAGTATTCTTTATTTGTAGTTGTGTAAAATTTAACTATGTAAGAAAACAATTTTTTTCTTATGAATATTACAAAAAAAAAAAAAATAATAATAATAATAATTTTTTGATTTAAAATTGTTCTAGTTGCATTATAACTTTTAAATGTATTATGTCTAGAATAATATTAATACTAAAATGCCAATAATATTAATAAACAACAATAAAATTGATAAAACACAACTACCCAAATCATTTGGTAAATCACCCATAGCAACGGTACCAAATTACAAATCATAATTATAAATTAATTCAAGAAAAAAGTAGGTAAAATGAAAAGAAAGTTTGAAAAAGGGGCGGGTGGTATATTGGCGAATCGCAATGTCATATATGAATTTTTAGACATCGTCGCCTCTGTTTATACGTATGTATATACGCGCAGTGGTGTTTTTAAGTATTTTCAAAGGGGTTAAAAAACACTTTTTATATTCAGAGTGATTTGTTTTATCATTATCGTTGAATTACACGTTATAATAGAATACAGTATAATTATATATAACATACATAATAATATAGATAGTAAATTGAAGACTTATCAAAGAGATAGGTGTACGTTACAAAAAAAAAAGTGACCGCGAGAGGCAAATAACTGATTAAAGTTTATCGAGATCGGTGTATGTGCACGTTTAGTACCAATACCTACGATATATATCATAGAAAAACCCAATGTTATGTGTTTGGTTTTTCCCAGCGTTGTTGTCTCACCAAATTTGAATATTTTTCTTGGTTGTTATTCGAGAAGTGGTCACTTTTAAAAATTTTAATTTTAATTAAAAACAAATAGTGAAAAAATGAATTAAAAAAATATATGAACCACAACATATTAATAACAATGATTTTTATCAATTTATATAATCAAACGATTTTTGAAAATATTGTAACATACACTCATCTCATTGGTAGGTCTCCAATCGATATTATTTTCCTCTAATCTTAGACGCAATAAGCCGTTTATGACTTCTAAATGCAATTTTATAGAATATGTTTTGTATTCGAGTCTGGAATCTGTAAATATAATTATTATGTTTTTGTATATAACACATTTCGATTCAGATGTGAATTTATTTATTTATTTTTTTTTTTACTTCTGGGGGAGGGGTCGAGACCCGAGAATCCTCCTGTGTATATACGCCACTGTGTACACAATTTTGTCGACGGATTAAAGCTCAGTATTTCGTCGAGTCGAATAAAATTCGATCGAGTCCAGAACAGCGTTTATCGACGACGAAATAATAATAATAATAATTATAATAATAAACATTAAAACATTATAGTACCTACGTCATTGTCGGCACACCGGCGTTTTACAGTACCTACACAGCTGAACACGATGACGCGATCGTCATTTTTCTCAAACTGCACCGACACGGACTTATTAACGAATTGTGAATTTAATTAAATTTAGTTTTGGGCAGGAAACTTTAGTCGACTCCGAGAAGAGGGGGTATTTGTTTTTTATTTTTTTATAATATTTTTGTTTTTCCAAGACATTGTTTTCTAATCGCCACTCCCCGGTCCACAAAGACCTATATACTGCAGTAGAATAAAAGAAAGGGTTTATTCGGCTTCATCAAAACCGCATCGGCTCTCTCGTCGTCGCCGCCGCTGTGCGCATAAAGGGATTAAAAGCCAAACGGACCGAACGACCTGCAGGAACACACCCTCCGACTCGTCGGCGTTAATAACTTTCTTTGTCTACACCTCTACGCCACGCCCGGGCGGCGGTGGCGGCGGCGCGTGTGTGGCCCGCGCGCGCCGCGGCCGTGAGGAATTTTCGTCCGAGCGCCGCACGCTTAAGTGCTCGTCGCGAACGCCCGGTGAATATAAATGCGCGACCGGGCGCGTGCAGTGGGTGGGCGCGTTCCGACGGCACGACAACGACGACGACGACGGCACCGACGGAGGGACTAAGGCGTAGGTACCCTTCAAGTACGTGACGTTTCGAAATGATCGAAGAGATTTGTTGTGTTAATTAAACGAGATCCGACCAGGGCTGGGCTCGACCTCGACGCAGTTTTTCACGCGGATGATTATTTGAAGCGCTCGACGACCCTGTCGGTCGCCGACGACGGTGTTAGGCCGGGCGCAAATCGAGACGTAGGCGACGCAGCGCAGTTTTTGTGATCTACTGGTTTCAAACAGACGAGCGTAAATTAAGTAGCAGGGTAGGGCAGCGCAGTACTGCTCCTACGTCGGTCGCACAGTGTTTATGACACAGTTTCCTGCGAATGTGTAGCGCAGTTTTTCAACTTCGACTTTGGAAAATTTGAATTCGAATTTTTTTGCTAAGCTATAATATATTATGCAAGAAAAACTGATTGAAGCAGTTCGACAAAACAGTGTCTTATTTAACCATCCTGACTACATGAAGGCAAAATTGAAAAACAATATATGGGAAAATATTACTAATGAAAAATTGAAATTTGAAAATGGTAAGAATAATTTATTAGATTAAATATTTATTTTACTCTCATAGATTAGGTATAATTCCTTTGTCAAAACAAATTCTCCGTGACTCTTTTTTTTTTTTTCATAAAATCACTATTTCGCGACTTTTTTCGTTTAATTAAAGAATATAAAATCAGTTCATCCAATTCCAGTTCATCCTATAGTTCGGCGCGAAAACCCACAGTGCAGGCCGCGCAGTAGTCGTCTTTTGTGCGGGGTGCAAACATATTTTTATATATTTATTTACTTGTTTTTTGTTTTATTCGTGAGATTTTAACAAAAATCGTTTCATCTCAACACTTACAAGTCAATAATAATAATAATAATAATAATAAATTAAAAATGTATTAGCTGTGCTGAGGCCGAAGCTCGGTCAAAGGCGAGGTGGTTTAAAATTTCAAAATGACGCGAATAAATCACAAATAAATTGGCAGTTTCGACATTTTTATCATAAAATAGTTGTAAAAATAAACCGATATTGCAGGTTTAATCAAATTTTCTGAATCAAACATTTTGAAATAAATTATAAATATTGATATTTATTTTTTGTGCAAATGTAATTTTGATTAGTATATCAATAAAAAATACAAAATTTTTAAAATAATAAAAAAAAAAATTACAAATTCATGTTGTAATAGAAAAATTGTTTTATATATTTTACATTTAAACATTTTTATTGCGAAATTTTTCTGTTTTTTTTTTTTCATTAGCAAATCTATCTATGATAATGATCATAAATCTTTATTTTACAACATTAAAGTTTAAACAAACAATTATTCTCCGTTTATAAAAATGAAACACAATCAGTAACATGAATCAAATACTATGTAAGTATGTGCATTTATACTATTTGAACACTTCTAGTAACTTTGCTGATAACAGTCAAGAAAACATAATTATCGTGTCGACAGAACTAAATTACTTAATATATAACTTTATTATTATTATCTATGGTTTCGGATTTCAGATTCAATACAATTTATAGGCCACGACATAGAGTGTTATAGAGTAAAATGTATTACTCTATGGGCCACGGATATCATTATCACGACTATTTAAAAACGTCGATAAAAAAATACACGATAAATAACAAGTTATGAAAACCATGACAATAGGGTAACATATTATTATAATTTTTATCCATAGGTTATATCACCTTTAACAAATCTATGGCAGGCGCCATCCACCCATCGCCTCCCCCTCATATACGCCACTGAGCTACAGTGCATGTGCAAGGTTCATTGTCGGGGTGGAATTATTATATTTTTAAGTTTGAAAGGAGAATAAAGTGGATTGCGGATTCGATTTTGAGAATATTTTTGGAAGATCGGGAACTCGTGTAAGAAAAACAAAATGGTGTCACGGACGCGAAATGAATTTCAATATGATCAACGGTTAATGATATAAGTACAAAAATTTGAAAAATTTTGAAAAATTGTAAAAGTTAAAACTTTAAGTTCAAATAGGCACGGGTTAACTTTGTTTGATTGATTCAATATTTCGTATAATTAATTTTTGTATGTATATACACTGTTTTAGGGGGTGAGATGAAAACATTTTTGAACTTAAAATTTAAGGACCACCCTAGTGCGCATACCTGGTTGAGAACTAAATTAAATGCTTTTTCGGCTAATAGATTATGCCCAGTACCGAGTCTGGAGTATAACGCTTTCCGAGATTTACCTGTAGTGCATAAATATTAAATGATACGATATATATTATGTGCGCAACCGATGACATATTATATTCATCACGCGTCCGTGTCCGCGAGTTCCTCAACACAACATAAACGCCGTGGGGTTGCCGACTTTTCGACGATTTCGGGGGACGCGACGACCGAAAAATCCGCGCGAAAATGAAACGACGATCCGCTTTGATTTTTCGTCCGTTGAAACAAAACGGCGGCGGCGGCGGCGGCAGCAATAGTACCGTGGTTTGACGTGGTTGTAGTCCCCGGGTCCGGGTGAAGATAAACCAATGGGATTTACATCGACAGAAACCTTTGTCCGTGCCGTTATTAGTATTTATCGTGGTTCGGTCGGCGGGACGTCTCGGATTCGTCGTTGAGGGGTTTATTAATAACTGTGGTACACCGATATCGACCCACCCAGCGTGCGTTTCGCTCCGTCGACACGATGCCGTACCCGGCGGCCGTACGTGCGATTTTTAAAACCAGTTTAAATACACCGACATTGTATATTCGATTTTGTGAATAAAACATATTCTTTTTGATATTCGACTTGGTTTGGTATTCGTGACTTTAAGGTCTCACAAATCAAGAATGTTTTTCCGCCACACCCTGTGTATCGTCTTGTATTGAGAAATTCAAACTTTTCAAGGCGTAGAGTACGAAAATTAAAAACACAACACGAATTCATTACAATCGATGTGATAAAGTCGGAAACTTTACACTGCACCTGTATAGATTTTGGCGTAATAATATATCATTCGATATTGAAATAAGGCCCTGAATACGTGTGGTATTCCGTCATCCGAAAACGATCCGCTTTAATTAGAGTTGAACATCGATTGCAATTTTTACTTATTTTTATTTTATTTTGTTTTTTTTTTTTTTTTTTGAGAATGGAGGCAAGTACATTTTTAGTACATGTTTAATAATATCTTAGGTATGTTGAAGCGTAAAATTACCGTAAAACAAAATAGCAAAACTACGAGCATGCAGAATTTCTAGCTAAACGTATTTCATACTGTAGATTAAGTATGATTCGAAGTAAAACGTCAAGAAAACTTTGTTATTAATTTATTATCTAATGAATTAAAGTTTATAAACTAAATTTCTTAAATACATCATTTGATTACAAATGTATATAGTCGAAATAAATATAATATTATCAAATATACGAATTTATTATTTATAAAACTAATAAATCTACTAATTATTTAATTGTTAGATATTATTATAATTGGAGGCATTTTTTTTTTCATTTATATAATACCTATGAATTTATAGTTTTTATTTTATCCGAATATTGACGTTTGAATATTGTTTTATTTTGAACGCTATTGAATTATATCTAGTGTAAACAATCGTAATGTAAACAATATTATTCACGTAATTAGATCCAAACAGTTAATTATAATACTAAACGTGTCAACACTTGGTCGAGATCACCTGGTTAAGCTCGGTAACTCACCGATTCTATTTGGGCCTCATATGCATTAGTAACTACGAGCAAATGGACATGACAGTAAAAGGGGGGAGATATAAAACATAAAAGATATTTAAGCACTTTACGTTTAAACCCTAAAACGTGCTTGTACTCGTTGGGTTTGATCGAGTTTTCGAGTTTTCGGCGTTGTGTCCATAGCGTAGGTAGAGCTTATTATGAAACGGAGAAAAACTCATTAAAACACTTTCTTCGCTTAAGTTCGGCGGATCTCCTCGACGTGTGTTTTAATTATGTTCCGCGAGTAAACGTAAAAGTACATTATTAAACGGAAACAGGAACCGTTAGTCGATATCAATTTTTTCAACAATATGAAAAAACACCAATTACGAGTCACGAAAACAAAAAAAAAAAAAAAAAAACGCGACGGAGATTAGCGAAAAATATTTAAAATACGTATTTTATTTTTAATCCCATAAATTATAATAGATTAAAATACGGTTTATAAATATTTATCAGCAATAAATCACTTAGACCAAATGAGCACTAAACACTCGAGTTTTATTTATTATTTTCACGGGAAAAATAATAATCAATTTATATTCAAATCATAATATTATATAGACACGTTAAAATATCGGGTCGACGGACGAATCGAATGCTAATTTGAAACCGTCTGATAATTTCACATTTTTAAGAATTTTTTATTTCACCAAACACTTATGTCGTATACGCCGTTATATTATTATATTATATATATATTTTTATATTTATCGTTTAAAATACTTCAACTCTCATGCATTTATGCATTAAAGAAATAAGAGTCGCGTCTGTTGATTTACATAATATTGACGCTTTAGATTGATTTTCGTTTAAATGCATTTTATGCCCGTTGCAGCCGATTAGAATTATTTTGATCTGATAATATTGCACGTGAGGTGTTATAATACATTGTTCCAACGTGATCTCGTCGACTATTCGGCCATCGGATCTAATGCTCTGAAAATTGTCGAATTCATACTGCGGTCTCGTCGTCGTGATACAGTCGGAAAATAACGCGAAACACAATAAATCGGGCGATCAGAAAAATATTTGTGCTTTTTCACATACACGTAATATTATATTCCGGTCAAATCTACGAACCAAGCTAAATGAAATCGAACCAAACATCCTCCCACGGCCAATCATCCTTCTCCCCAGCCGCCAAGAAGTAATTCTTAATAGAGCCAGAATTGGAAATGGTTCATACTCATAAACACCTAATGACCAAAACGGAACCAGAACCCTGTCCCACTCGCGGTGAAACTACATCAGTCAAACACATCATATCGGCTTCTGCCGAGAATATACAACGACATTAGAATCGACCTCAAGCTAGCTGACAACCTGCAAGAAGCTCTAGGCCCCGATCCGGACAACATCCAAAAAATATTCACATTCTTAAAATTAACTAAATTATCCAATTTAATCTAATAATGCCCTCACATCCCAAACATGAATTGTATAACTCCATCACCGCCTCCTCTCCATTAGTATAAAATGTAACACTTTTTAGCTAAACATAAATTTATACTATCTCATTATGTATATCAAAAGCCAATAATATATGTCGATGTGGCTTATTATTAATTTAAAAAATAAATAAATAAAAATACTATATTCATACATATTATACGTATGTCACGTTTTAAAAACATACCACGCAATAAATATATTATATCGTGTGCTTAATTCTATGGGTGACGATAACTTTGACGTAACATCGACAATAACTCACTCGGCGTGACCGCCCGACCTGGGCACGGGACGCGTTTTCCCAGCGTCCCACGGTGGGATGAAATCGATGCCTATCTTGCAAAAATTAAATTTTTGAAAAGATTTCCAAAAATTTGATAATTTTACATATTTTTATTTACAAAATTTGTAGTTTATTTAATATATTAGTAATACGTTTTGGTAACATATTCATGACTTATGTAATATCAACTATATGAAATTACATAAAAAAATTAAGTATTAAGTTTGATGAGATAACTATTTGGCGTTTGTTTTTGTGATTATAGATCACTGCAATCAATTTCATCTCACTAGATTTTAATTAATACATACGTATATTTACTCATTTCGAACACATATTTGTCCAATAATTATTATAAATATTTTTTTTTCTAAGATACGAATAATGAAATTTAATTAAATATTATATGTTAAATGTTTAATAAGCTGCCAATCAAAATCATTTCATATTACCCCGACCAGGCATATTGCGTTTTCAAAATAATGTTTTTGTATTTAAAATAAACTAGTATTCATTTGCCTTTACTTGCCTCTCTGAATTTGCAGAGCTATTATAAATATGTTGGTGACATGTCTATTTTCTATAATAAAACCTTTTAATGAGCTGATTAGCTTTTGCTTCATCGTCCGTGTTTTGGTCTGATTTACTAATTTTATCATTTTTATCGGAGTAGAAACGGTGATGATAAGTATGTGTCTCTTTATTACTTACTAGACATACTAGATAATATAGTCTCTTCTAATTAAGTCAGATTCTAATGACAGTATTGACGAAATTGATGCATCTGATACTTGATTTATTATATATATGATAATTGATTATTGAATTAAAAAAATTGTTACCAAATTTAAGTTCAGAAGTTTTTTAAACATATAAATTGATGTAAAATATAAGAATGTGAAATTTAATAAAATCACCCCCCTACTTACCCCTTAATTAATGGTAAATTTTACAAAATTGATACAAAATTCGAATTCGGCATTCATATAACGATAATAAGTTTTGATTTATCTCACTTTTTTTTTGTAGCATAAATTTTAACAGTTATTAATATTTGTAAGCTAGAAATCAGTTTCATCCCACTGTGCGGCCCCGTCTCGTCGCTCATAAAGAAAACTTGTACTCGTACTTGATACGTCATATTTGTTTTTTGTTTCATTTTCTCCTTGCGCCGTTACCGTCGTCGATCAGTGCGTAATTATAATTCACATTGAAGTGGAGCGTAGGCGTTACGTTTATTGCGTTCTTTGAAACGTTGCGAGCGCGGCGTTTCATTATCGTTTCCGACTAAATAATAAATGTGTACAACTATTTTCGAACCGGTCGGAAACGGTACTTAGTTTACGAATAAAGTATCGATCGACAAAACAAATCAGAACGTATTTATAAGCTTACACTTTGTGTGTGTGTGTGTGTGTGTGTGTGTGTGTGTGTATATACCTGTATACTCGTATTACAATGTAGGTACGCGCATTTAATACATATAATATTTTTCCGACGAACTTCTTTTTTTTTTTTTTGCTTTAATAAAATATATTATTGAAAGAAAACGAAAGAGTAAAGTTAAAACGTCCCGGGAGAGGTAGCCAATTGCTTTCAAAAGACATCTAGAGCGATGTTTAGATTGTCGAGTGGTATTTGAGGTATTGCGTGGACGGATGAAAAAGAATAAAGTGGGACGGAGGTGGGAGCAGAGGGTTGATTTTAGAATCGAGTTTTCTCCTACAATGGATCCACTTGTATGTCAATTTTCAACAAAATCCGTTGCCTCTGAGTAGTGTGCCGGAAACGGTAAACGTATAAAAGGTATATACACTATATAGCATACACACACATACCAATACGCACGTACACACACAAACACACGCACACACACTACATATATATGTGTATTTTTTTTATATTGTTTTTTTTTTTGCCTTCACATGACGTGCGCCGGGGCGAGCGCATAGGATTGGAATCAATTTTGAAGTGCAGAAAAAGCTCTTCCGAATGAAATATTTTATCAAATGCAGCGCTGAATAGTCGTTTTCAAGGTACAAGAGCTCGGACATAATAATAATACGTTCTGCAATATAATAAAAGATGGCCGAGCAGGAGAGACTAAGATATTTTAGGTATCCGAACGGTCGCATTCAATCAATGGTCATTTCAAAAAAAAAAATATCCACTTTGATTCTTTTTTTCTCTTGTGCGTCAGAAGTACTTTGGCGGAAATTTCAGATACTCACCAATTTATATTGTCTACGAGAATTTTATTTTATTTATTTATTTACTTTTTTTTATAATAATCATACAACACATTTTTGAAAAATGTACGATAAAAATACGACTATATGCAACATTAGTTTCATTATGGTTAGGTATGCACGGTAATGAATAAAATATGTTTGAAACAAATCATACAATAAAGATGTGAGTTCTAATTAATTATTATTGCTCACTATACACATTAATACATATTATGTTGTAGGCCAAATGGAAAATTTGTTTTTTTTTCCAAAAAGCTAGGCTCGTTTCGGCGGGGCAGCCCATTAGTAGTTTATGATTTTTTTTTTTTTTCCCCCAAACAGTCGGTGGTATTTCAGGTTAATTGCACATACAGACCAACTACAGCTAGGCTTTTTAGAATCTACCAATTATTTTTCCGAATGATCGGATATAATCAAGCTTAATGCGTCGAATACATGCACCTGTAAACGATCGAAAATGTTTCAGCAGAAAAACTACACGCACTTGCCGGAATTAAATATACTGGGCAGTTTGAAATTCTACGAAAAAAATAACATGTTCAAATTTGCGTAATATACATCGTAAAATATACAATAAACGTACTTCACGCAATGAGTAAATACGATTTTTTTTTTTATTATTATTATTATTATTACCAAGTTATTTATTAATTTTTTAAATTTTAATTCATTAAAACTGGCAGTAAAAACAATATAGCCCAATTATTCAAAACAGTTTATATTTGTATGGGAACATCTGCAACGTTTTACACAGGTACATAATACGAGTGTACAGTTTAAAAAAAAATCCATATAATGCCGTTAAATAATGGTTATAATATGACAGGAGTGTGGAGTGAACAGAGATTATTATTATAATATTGAACTTTGACTTACTAATGTGATAAGAAGCTAAAGGGGAGTGGTTTTACGATTTTGGAAATTCGGAAACAACAGTGTTTAAAGAATGTTTCGATATTTGAAAAATAACGAAGATTATGTTGTTTGGAGGCAGTGGCATGTGCATAAGATGGTTAGACGAACGTGTCTTAAAAGAGGATTGTGAAAACTATCTTTGGTTAAAAGAGTAGAAACGGCGAATGAATAATTCATATACAATACACGTTTAATGCAACTACGTTACAAACTGTGATATTAAATACCCGCAGTTCACTCGTTATAATTTAATTATTTCATCAAATCAGCCGACGTATAATACATGATTTCATGATAATGCAGCGTAATAATAAAAAACTGTATAATTATAAACTATTTTAGAACTTTATTATAATGACTGTTGGTCTTCGATTCGTTCGTGATATAATCGTGAAAGTTAACAAAGACCAAATTACCGACGTATAGTCGTGAAATGCCTGTCTTACAAGCAGACCTGGGCGAGTCGAAGATTGATGATCGCGCGTTCATTCGTCGGCGGACGACCGATGTGTGTGGTCTTTCACTAGATCACCAGGCGTGTTTTAGTTACCAGTGGCGCACGTTTTCGGACGGTTAACGAATGTGCGATCGATTCAGGCACTGTCCTCTCGGCGAACTTTAGGGTCTTGGGGCTTGACTTTTTCGAAGTGGTGCAGCAGTGTTGAGAGAAAGCCGTTTGTCTTAGTCCTCTGACGACGCGTAAAGCTTGTTCTCGTAGAATGTGGTTGAATACGGCAATCGGCGGATTGAGTGTTTGGTCTATTCGTTTTTGGCGGTGTTGGTGAGTTGCGGCCCAACCCCTAAATAACGTACGAGTTGCGGCCCGGGTTTTTGAGAGATACGTACGAGTTGCGGCCCGGGTTTTATAATACCGTATAGCTATTGTTTCGGTTAAAATACAATGTAATAAATACAATAATATTTTGCGTTTCTGGAATATAATATTTAAAGATAAGAATAAAAAAAAAAATGTTAAAAAATATTCGTAAATTTATAATACCGTATAGGTAGCTAGAATATAATTTATAATAATACAAATATTCTATTGTTTTGGCAAAAACTTAAAACTTAACGATTTAACTAATTCAAAATTATCTATCTCTTTTAGATCGAGTTTTGTCATCTGTTTTCTAATGAAAGCTTCTTTTTCACACATTTTCTTTGTTCTTACAATTTAACTTCTGAATTGTATATATGTTTCAGATGAATTTCTAGTAACACATCAACGAAGTTATAAATGTTAGGATGGCTAGTGTAGAACGACATATTTAGTTTTGAATGAAACTTTTCACAGCTGTTAGTAATGCGGTTGCAGCTAGCTGTAAATTGTGCCCAACTATTTGGGGGGAACATAGCGTCTCCAACACTGCATCTGACAGGTACATCGGGCCGCAACTCACCCATACCTAAAATATTGTCGGGCCGCAACTAACCTACGGCTAAACTAATATCGGGCCGGAATTCACCGGTCTCCAACACCGGTTACGACATGCCGGACCGCAACTCACCCACAGCCGTTTTTGGAGTTGGTAAACGGCGTATTTTTTATTTCGGTGGTTGGTGTGGAACATTGTGTCGTCGGCGAATATTAAGGTTTTGGACGCGGTCAATGGTCGGGAGGTCGTTTATGTTTCAAAGTTCAGCGTTTGGCGATGATTTCGGATGATACCGTATCGGCTCCCGCTAGACGTTAATGAGTCCGTATCGGCTCCTGGTCGTTGTTCCTTGCTGTCCGTTGAATGGCCGTATTGCGTCCGGTCTCGATAACGAATTTTTCGATAGCTAGTTAATCGCATATATGAAATTTTGAAGCAGATACAGAGTGACACGTATATAAAGCTCGGCAGCAAGAATATTAGGAAAAAAACAAAGAACCAGCAAAATATTTGTAGTGTTATTCAGAAATGTATTGATCAATTTAAAGAAGAAAAAATTTCCAGAGCGGAATACGTAAAAAAAGTTTCCTTCAAGTTCAAACCGCAAATTTTTAAATTTTTTACTTTTTAATTTTACATTATTTTTAAAACTCCGAAAAAAAAATTTAACATAATTTAACATTTTTACATAATTTAAACACAATTTTTTTAAAAGAACACAATTTTTTATTTTAAACGCCAACAACATTTTTAACCATGCCTACAGAGAATTTTTTCTCACCGTAGCCAGTCCTCAGCCTGTAAATGGGGAGGAAAATGTTGTTGATCGGGAGCCGATACGTCCATACCACTGGCATCGGGTCGGAGCCGATACGGCCACCTTCAAACGAAAGGTGGGAGCCGAAACGGACAAACGGGCGCCGATGCGGATACTTCCATGATTTCGTGGTCTGTCGCACCGAAATACACGTGCATTCGATGCTTGTGTGACGCCGTTGGGTTTTTGTTGTGATAAAACCGTATTTTCATCTCGTGATTTACACCGAGAACGTGTCCACCAACGTCTTTCTCATTTTCCGGTGAGTCGATATTGTCGGTGCACGGGCGTGCGCCCTGAAAAAGTTATGTTTAGTAACTTAATGACCCCAAAAAAAAGGCTGTTTAAACGTATATTCCGGTAATACGTTTACGGTGTTACGGTCTTACGGCGAATACGTGAAGTTGCTGATTTCATAAAATCGGCTACGCCGTTACCGAACTCACGGACTATTCAATATTTTACGAAATCAGCGAAATACTCTCGCCGGTCGCATGAATTCAGCAATACGTTATTTAATGTTTTTCAAATAAAGTAAATCGTTTTTGTTCATAAACTATATTACCCTTACAATTTCGATATTAGATTATGAAAACAAAATTGTTTTTGGAATGCTGCAAGTACCGATTGCCTATATACGTTGGTAGGTATATTAAAAACCCGAGTACAGCAAATTATGCGATCGTATAACGTTTTTACGTATCACAACGAAATATATAGCAAAAGTATTGCGTGAAAAAATTCGATTTCATCGGCGTCGACGTGTACGACGGGATCGCGTTCAGGGCGTAATCCCTGTATCCGGGGATTTTCCAAGATATTCGTGATATTCATGTGACCAGTCGACATAAATAATTAGGCGAGACGAAAATACGAGAAAATTACTCTTTATTAACACTCATATAATTACCGTTTTTAAAAATTATGGTTTTACTCCTAGACGAATATTCTAGCTTTGGGGCAATATTGTACTTTTAAGTTCTTTCAAAAATAGCTTTTTTCGTACATTCATGAAAATTTTGTCATAAAACGCATCATCTACATTACAAAAATATCAAAACTCACAGTATGTGTTGTACAGTTATGATATCTATTTTACATTTCTTCAAAATGTTTATGTTCTACAGTACATAAAAGTAAGTACAGTACTATTCTGCTCGACCTCTTTCGCCTTGTTTATTTTTTTTTTTTTAATGCTGCTGATGTCATGAAATTGATAATTTCACGAATTTAGCGTGATATGCACGCAAATATATTCCATATTAAAAAATTAAAAATATGTTTAAATACTATTGACAGTACTTTCAAAATTTTTTTTTTTTTTTTTTGACTAGACTATATATTTTAGTGCGTAATATTTTTAATATATTAGGTTTTAATTGTATTTATTTAACAATATTTTAATTTTTAAATATCTAATAATAATTATTGAGAAACAGCAAAAAAAAAAAATGAATGATAATATGAATAATATCAGACTTGGGTAAAAACAAAAAAATTAGGTATACGTAAGAGACAAATTTATTTGACCTCACTTCCCGTTAGTTTTTTACCTAGTTATTTTGCCGCTGGGCGTGTCTACGTTGTATTCGAGCGTTTGTGCCGTACGACTTGGGTTGAGTCGACAGTGTCGACGTCTTTTATTGTATTCCTAGTGCGATTTCCCGTTTCCCGTTTCACTCGTCGCGCACTTGTAATAACGTAATCCCCTGGGAAAAAACGGAGGTCTTATCTCAGAACACGAAGAAAACGTTTCTTTCTGCCAGATTTATGAACTCTATGCCGCCGAGAGCTTCCATCACTGCACGTCGTCCGACGGGACGTGCACAGTCCTTCTCTTTATTCTCCCACGTACTCTCGATTTTGGTCTTGTGTCGTCATCAAATACACCCCCCCCCCACACACACACATTCACGTGCGTGAATTCAGCAGTTTTGCTCCACTGTTGCCAGTTCGGTAATTCCACCTCAGGTCACGATGATTTCGTTTCAATTTATGACAGAAAAAATAACGACGAAATAGAATTTGCTTTGCGAACGCGTTAGACTATTATGATTTCGTGGTCGTTTCAATAGTTTTCGAATGAACTAACGCGCGTACGTTTGTCTTCGAATGTCATTGAAACTCGAATTTGAAAAGCGTTCGTCCCATGACATTCCGTGTTTAATATCGACGCGAAAAAGAAAAAAGAAAAAACTTAACGATGTAATATTATACTATATGAACGCGAATTATTATTTTATAGGAAAATAACGTCCGACTTAAAATTTGCGTTCGTGGCCGAAATTGGATTTGAAACAAATCAAACTGTTTAAACGAAGGTGTTTTAGTATAGGTAACGATGGAACACTGCCGCGAGTTTTTCATAAACATTCGTGACTATCATACCGTGAATTCGCCGTGAAATATTTCGGAGACAAGTGACGCTCTCGGCGAACGACGCCGAGCACTTGAATTCAGGTCGTGTTATTTTTTCATAACAAAACACTGTTTCTGCGTGTTGCAGAGTCCGTCCGACTTTGAATCACAATCATTGAAATCACTTCGAAAACCGCCATGTACGGACCATGTACGGCGGACGCAGATGTAAGTGCTCGGGTCCAACATAAATTAAAACACGGAATAATTTACCGCGCTAAAAAACCGTGCACGTTCGCGTACGTTGAAACGAACGTTTTTTAGCCTATGCCGTGTGGTTATTTATAACCACAAAACAGAAAGCCTCGGACGAAAACGAATATTTATGCTATGTAATGAACAGAAAATAATTAGCCGGACGTTTTAGTTTATTTCTAGCGGTTAAACAAAATCTACGCTGTGTGTCACTAATCTAAACTTGATGAATTATAAAACACACACACACACACACACACACACACACACACACACACACACACACACACACACACACACACACACACACACACATACATTCACTTGCGCACACTCGTCCAACACACAGACATGTGTATTATATTATACGTGTGATGTGTATACGTTTACAGTCTTTTATCGAATTTCGCACGACTACCGAAATTGTTTATATTTTATGTATGACGTGTAACATGTGTTTAATTTCAGTAGGAATCAAAAGAGAGTGAAAAACAAAATATACCTTATTCGACCGTGTGGTGTAAAGCTATAAAACATATTTTGTAATTTTACAATTTGCAATTCTGTCGAACCATTCGAGACCGTAACGTTTTCTTGGAATCGAATTCATCGATAAAATAATTATAAACTATATGATACACACTAACCTGTTGTAAAAATATGCCATGCGTAATAAATTATTTCAAAGTCATATTATTTTAATCGTTCGGAATAGCCACCGGGTACGAGGGGGGAAGCGTTGTTATCATTTATATGCGAAATTCGACTAATAAACTAATTCGATTTTATAAAAGGGAATATCAGATTTTACAACTGTAGAGATGATACAGTTTTTCACCTAGATCCCAAACTTGTTTTTTTTTTTTTTTTTTTAATGTATTTTCAACGTACTTCCGGGTAAAATGTTTACTTAACAATATTTACATTACTCCTTCCAAGAATTTAAGTTTAAAAAAAGAATGGTAATTTATAAAGTAATTTTTTGGATTTCTCGTTATTGTTAAGAACATTAGGAAGAACTTGTGATGAAACAACTAATTGAGTTTCGGTTTTGATAAAACTCCACGGTTATTTAATCAAAAATCATGAAATAATACAATTATTCTTAAATCAATCTTGCTCGAATATTTATTTAAAAATTCGTGTATTGTTGATAAACATACAAATGTTTTAATGCATTTTGTTTCATAAAAAAAAAAAAAAAACAGTCTCAACGCCAACATTTTAAAATAACTGTAAACAATATCGTTGGCTCTAATTATTTTGCATTTTATTAAACCAACTTGGCCACACGTGATTCAATATTGAATATTGAATATTGAATTTTTACTGATTGGACGTTTTATGCAATATCATGGGTATCGCATTCAAACTACGAAGAGCGTCTCTTTAAATTTTTGGAATTTGAATAAACGCACAGTGAAACGTATCAATTAATAGGTTTATAGTGATTTTCAGAAATTCTTTTAGGAATGCCGAGCGTTATGGCTCGAGGGTTTGACACGCGATTAATATGACTATACCCATGATTTGATATGTTTCACTGTTTCAGATAGACGCAGTGTTTCTTTCAGGCCTTTTTGCTCCGATGGGGGGGCATCACAACGTTTCGAGGGTGTAATTTGCATAAAATATAAAATACAATTAAAGACAATTTTGATTGTTGGGCACGCGAACAGTTTTAGAAAACTTTGTTTGGAAAATTTTGACACTCGACTCGGAAAATGCGTCGTGGCTCCCTGGCGCGTCGCGGAAGTAGTCGAAGGAAGCCGCGTCTTTTAATCGAAGACCAATATATATATATATATATATATATATTTTGTTTAATTTAACGCTTTTTAAACCAAACTTATTTTACATTAGTAAATTACTAGTAAATCTCATCCGTCTCACTAAAAAATTAGTATTCAGTAATGTCAATTGATTTTTTTTATCGATTAATATTTACTAAGACTAAACACGAAATATTTAATTACATTTTTTTCAACATTGACTACTTATTTCAAAAAAATTGAACACGTCTTACGGTAAATAAATTATAAAAATAAATTGCGTACAACATGCACATTCACTTTTCGTCATTTATAATTTGGGTGCCGTCAAAATTTTGACATTTTGTGAAGACACAAAGGAGCCGTGAGATGAAAAAGTTTGAATACCTCTGGTCTATCGTCTTGGATTTTATGTCCATGTGATCGTCGGCGCGACGTCTCGCGGAATACGCACGCGAACAGTTATTATTTAAATCGGTTCTGTATACGTCATATTATGTACATACTGCTCGGAGCGTCGTCGTCATTTTGTCGAGTCACAAATAATAACGATCACAAGCGCGCGTCACAGCCGCAGCGGGTCCAAGCCGGGCGAGGGGCGCGCGCGCGCTCGCGTAAAACGGCGATCCGACGACGACGTGTCATTATTTCGGATGGAAATAAAGTTTGATTTTAATGGATGACGAGATCTTAACCTATTTTTATTTTTATTTTATTATTATTTATTTATTTTTTTTTTCAGAAAAACGTAGACGCCGCCAAAGTTCTCGGAGGTTAGCGACCGTCCAGCGGTGAGCTATTCAGTGTCGAAACGATTAACGACTAAGCGCTCCGAGTTGTTCGGAAAAAATAAAAATAAAACACTTTACGTTATTATATTTACTACGCGTTGCTCTCTCTCTCGATATTTGCTTTCCCGTAATCGGATTCCACGTCGACGTTGTCGTAGGTCTCGTGAACCGATAGTAGCGGCAGTCACCTAAATTTTAATTAACGAAAGAGAGCCAAAAATGATACCTGCTGGAGACGGTATTTTCGTTTTGAAGCCGAGATTTCCCTAAGGACCGTTTGGCACGACGCCAACAAATACCGGACGTGTTTTCCTCCATTACCGTTGATATTCGCCAAAATCGTTTATCGTAAAAACAAAAAAAAAAAAAAAACAAAAACAAAACTCGGGAAAAAATCTCATTATTTACAAAATTATGTGATGTATATACTCTCGTTTTCCGCTGGATCATTAAAAAACACCGGCGGCCATTATACGGAACTGGCACGCGTAATTTTAGAACCATTCGTCATCGTTCCGGAAAAGCAGCTCGATGGACGACGCGTAATAATATGTATGACCTGTCCGTCGTAGTTTTTTTTTTTTGTCTCGCCCTCGGGACAAAACGATCACTGCTACCGTAAATGATCACTCGTTAAAAATAAATAGCGAGGGCACACGCGGGACGATCGGAATAAATAATAACAATTATTATTATCATTATTATTATTATTATTATTATTATTATTATTATTATTATTATTATCATAATCGACAGCTGGCCGGGAAAACGCAGCGTACGGAAACGAACGGCGGGTAATTTTTCGAAAAATCCTACGACTGTGATCGACGAACCGGAGCTCTCCCTCGTTTTCCGCACTGATTTATATATACTCTGACGAATCTTGTCATATATTAATGCGAATTACGATTTTATAATTTGTACGCATTTTTACCTATAATACAGTTAGAAATGTAAGAAACATAACGACGGCAACACTGCAACCTTATTCGACTTTACTTTTATAAAATTTCCATGGGGAATAATTTGATATTTTTAAGAAACGTGACGAATACATTATCGAGTTATAAAGTTAAAAAGACCGTAATAATATATCAGAAATAATATGATGGCCAGTATTATTGTTTTCGCCTCTAACTACCACGTCACACATCGCCTTGTAAACGAAATAGTGTTTAGTACAAACACTCAACATGGCTATGGTCAGATACTTATTTTTTTCAAATCGCACTCGATACCGAAAAAGATATATTTGAATGTTTCTTTCAGTTTGAAAAAATGTTTTTTAACAATTACATTTTAAGTACGATCATCAATAAACGAGTGCTTATTTTCAAAATCAATGAATCGTGAAACAAAAATAAGTTCTCTTTCAAAGTATTGTTTTGATTAACCTAACCTAACCTAACCTAACCTAACCTATATACGTACGTGCACGCAATATTGTCGACTAAAATTAATATTTCAAAATTTACGGAATGATCGGATCTAGAGAAATTCGAGTATAGCATATTTTTTTGTTACTGAGTGCGATCCGAACATTTTGGTTTAATCAGGGAACACTATCGCGTTGTTATTGCTTTCGAATAGTTCAACTATACTATGTGGACGCGTTACTCGGAGTCCGAAAAAGCTGTTCGCGAAGGAGATACAATATTTTGTTTTATTCTGTAACGGCCAACAAGAGTTAGGTGTTCTCTTCTCTATGGCGACGCGCTGTCAACTGTTAAGTTTGACGAGCGATTTCATAACCGGCACAAATTATAACAGGGGCCCGTGCGCTGTGCAAATTAAACGGAACAATTGAATATATAATATTCTCAAGGTCTCTCGTACGCGCGCCATAAGGTCGATAAGACTATGCGATTGGATCCAGGCTTGTAGTCAGGAACTTTTCAACTCTGATACAATATAATTCTGATACAATATAACTCTGATACAATATAACTCTGATACAATATAACTCTGTATAATATAATTATGATTTAAACATCCAGAAATGTATTCTTATGGACGTTCGAAATGTATTCACGAGTGACTTGGTTTCATTTATTCAATTACGAACCGTTTGTACGTTAATTTTATCAATCATCAATTCCTCACTATATATTTCTACCGATGATCGATCGTTAAATTCACAGGAAACTAGTTTTTGGAACAGCGTTCCACGAAAAAGATGTTATTTTTTCAAAAATTAAAACAAATCGTGTAATCGAATTCGAAGTTTTTTCAATCGTGAAATACGCGTACGCCCTGTTCCGAAATTCCATAAACTATTCAAACGCTCGTGGGAGGTTAAACCGGCATAACCCGCCCCTCTCGACTACGCCGTTGAGTTTATCCGTTCTGCCCGTTCCCCGTACGTCACTCACCGGCCCGCCAAAACGTGGCTGCAGCGTCTCACAGCCGATGTGTCGCTTTCACGATAGTTTTACGATATCGCGTACGATTACTATGCGCGTCACGTGGCCACCGATATCGCGTCCGCGCGACGCGTTTTGTGCTGATACGAATAAGACGTCGCCGAGCACAGCGTATCAATTATTCAATCACACATTTACACTCACGACTATCACGTGCTCACGATAGGTAGTTTTCCGCCGCACGATACCGAAACGGTTTACAGTAAATATTTCGACTTCAGTTTTCAGTTAAGCTATTAAAAACCGTAACGAACCTAACGAACTGTGCTTTTGAAATTTTCGCGTCTACCGCGCGAACGAAATGTTTTCGGCCCGCGTATAATTCGCCGCCTCCAAAACCCGCAGTGCCGCGGGAGAAAATTCAAAATATTCTCGGAATTCCCAAAAGGTTATTATCAGGGACTGTGGTTGCCCACTCCGGCCGAAAGGTTTTTCACCGTTGTGTTTCACCGTCGTGCCACGCGATAACGTTAGTTTTTGTGAACTTACACCGTCGATCGTGGATTCCAGTAAAGAGCTTAATATTATGAAAAAAGCATCGCGTCGTATTTGTCACGCTTTTGCGCGATACGAAAGAACGTACTTGGCGTCACAAAAGAGACGATGTTATCAGTTGAATTGCCAGTGGGAATGAAAGCCCGACCGGAAATATTTTGTAACGCAGAACCCTTTTATATGTTGCAGATAACAAAAAATGAAATGATATTTAATAATAATCCGAATTCATTATCGTGGTCGCATTGGTCGTGCATATGCGTTTAGACAAAAAAAATAGGCTTATACGAGAGGTATCAAATTTATGATTCAGTCGTAGATTGGAATCTTGAATATTTCGTCCATCTGAACAGACCGAGAGATGGCGCCTGATATGATTTTCTGCGAACGAATGAATAACCCTAAATTATTCTGATTGTCGACAACACTGTGGTGCAAATATCGCTAGTTCATTGTAATTTTTTTTTTATGTATACAGGCTATTTTAGTTAATAATCACTGCGTGCCCCCTCCTTCTCCCTTAAAAACAAGTTTCATTAGTAAAAAGACTACCTTCCCTAAACGCAGTAACCTCCCCAGTTAATCCCCTAACATTGAGAGTGTTACCAACAATATAATATTATGTTATAAAAATTTAAATATTAATCTAGTAAGTACATCTCTGATAACTTAAACAGTATTATAAATTTATAACTACTAAGTTTTTAATATTACCATACATTTATACGAATCATAAAGAACAACATGTATCTAATCATATGTAGGATATGAACCAAAAGCATTTGATTTTGATTAATTAGTAAATTTATAGTTAATGACAGATTGTTATCTTGAAATAAAAAAAAAGCCGATAAGATAATGGTGGTGGAAGTTCGTCCTTCGTCGCTTCGCTCCTCGGACTAGATAATGGTGAGGAGTGTATAGCACTTTCTATCATGGGATCACCTGGTTTACGATAGTTTAGTTGTATGGTACTTTACATTTGAATGCAATGATAAATCATTGTAAGTTAAGTACAGGATACAGTAGTTGGGTGGGATACACGAGATGCATTGCTAGATTAGGCATTATTGGATAGATTTTGGAATTATTTTATATTATAAAAAAAAAAACGATTCTGAACGAAGATGAAGATGTCAGCCTTAAATTGTAATATATATTTTATTTTAATATCCTAGATTGGGTTAAATTTACATTTGTCTATTCATGTGACTTCTGCTCGTGAGCATTGGACAAACCAGGATGTGCATAGATAGGGCGTAGGTAAATACCATATTATTTGCCTAAATGCACTATCGTGATGGTACCACCCGACCCCGCCGTCCATATATGCTGAATGCTCCGTGGCTACGTCTATTTAAATATTAATAATTAATAATAATATATAAAATCCGCATGTTTATGGAACTGATACACACATTAAAATAACTGGAAATTGGAAGTTAGTAACGTTCTATTCAACCATGTAAAGGTACGTTATACACCTTGTGTTTACAATCTACCAATATTTTGTATGGAACAGCTGTCAGCTACTGATTATATTATAATAAACTTAATCTATTTAATTATCTTTATCAGCTGTGATATAACATAATATTTTCATTTCTTATCTTTGAATACAAAAATTTTTATACATTTTCAACTACAAAATAATTTGCAAATATTCGTGATTTTGACAAATTTTGTCGATTTTTGAACTTCAACTGCTTATAAAAAAAAATTGTGCCTATGTATTTGAATAATTTTTGAATCACTTTTAGATCAACTTATTCAAAACCTTCTATTAAATTTTCAAGCGATTTGGTAGGGCCAAAAAATTGTTATCGACTTTTATAAAAAAAAATCGAAGAAAAATCGAATTATTCAAATGCCTATAAATAGCTAAAAAATAAACGAAATATTTTGAAAATACAACTATGTAAAGAAAATGCCTATTTAAACATTTTGTAAAAGTTTTAAGTTTCTACGACCTATACTTTTTGAATAAGAACAAATATCAAAAATCAATGATGCCTAAATTGTTATTTTACGCGATTATGTGAAAAAATTGTAATTTCAAACACTCATAAAAATTTTTGATTTTATTCCAGTGCAAATTTTTTTACAGATAATTGAAGGAAAACGTATGTCAAACTTTGTACCGAATTTACAATTCTTAGTTTTGAATACTTAAAATTTTATGAATTTTCAACTGCAAAATAACTTCAAATTTTCGCAATTTTTACATATTTCGTATAAATTGGAACTTTGAGCACTTATAAAAAAAAATTGTGACTTACGATTTTGGATTTTTTTTTACCAGTTATGGAACAACTTATAAGAAACCTTGTATTAAATTTTCAAGATTTTCTGGCAAAAAAAAAAAATTTTATCGTTATTTTAAAAAAAAATACTTAAAAAAATTGAAAATTTCAATTGTCTATAATTAGCTCAATAAAAGTCAAAATACTTTGAAAATTTAACGGTGTATAGAGAACGCTAATCTAAACATTCGGTGAAAATTTCAAGTATTTACATCGATTAGTTTTTGAGTTATAGCAAAATAAAAAATTTGATTTTGTCGAAAACTGGTTTTACGTAAAATATACCGTTTTTCCCTCATTTTTTAAGGGTTTTTCCCGGCGCGTTAAAAAAATATTGAAAATTTTTAACTTTTGACCCCCCAAAGTACCAACAAGATTCAATTTCCTTTCAGAAAAGTTGCTATATAAGGCAATCGAAGCATTTTTACTGCCCCAAATCGTGTCGACAGACACGAAAATAAAAAAAAAAAAAAAAAAAAAAAAAAAAAAAACACACATCATTGTAAAATCAATACATTCTTCACTCCGTTCAGAATCTAAAAGACAAAACATATTACATTTTAACTTTTATAACTTATAATCTAAGCTTATACTTATTTAAATTCAGTCTCAAATTTAAATTTATATTTTAATGGCAAAGTCATTATTTTTCCTAAAAAATTTACTCACAAAGTCACGTTTTTGATGAATACTGAGATCTGGTCCTCTATATCTTGGTTCTTTTTTATTTAAGATTCGGACGCTTTTACCACCGAATAGGTGAAATTTCAACTATTCCTGTTCTGTGTAGTTACCAACAATTAATAATAGTATTATTATTAGTTTTTAAGGTTATAACCTTAAAATACTATTCATTATAAATATATTTGATTTTTATCATGTATTCTAATGATAAATAGGTAGGTGTATAATTTTTTTTTTTTTTTTTTTATGAAGTTTCGAAAAAAAATACATTATAATAGCTACAATTTACTTTTTATTTTAGTGGACACATAGTCAGCAAAATATTATACGCACGTATAGATCCGTGACCACGCGAAGAACTCAGTGTTGGTCGAACAGATAAACACGCGGCCGCAAACGACCCCGGACCACACCCATGAAGAGCCACGTCCGATAAGGGTTGATCAAGGGGTAGGGAGGTAACGCGGGGAGAAAAAACGTGCAGAGTTCAAAGTACGATTTCAACTAGAGATGAGAAAAAATAAATTTCTCGGGGCGTAATACAAGTTCAAACCTTAATGAAAAAACGTCACAAATGTGTGTGTGTGTGTGTGTGTGTGTGTGTGTGTGTGTGTGTGTGTGTGTGTGTGTGTGTGTGTGTGACTTACATCATTGGAATGATTTTTTTTTCAAATACATAAACACCTCATCCCTCTTTTTGCTGGAAATCAAATCTCGACCATGCGTTCGCCGCGAACGGTAATCGTCGCAGTAATAATCGTATCATGATGTGTAGGAAATTATTATATTATGCAAACTGCAATCATCGGTTTTCCGTAAGGTGTACGTACAAAAGACCCCCGAGCGAAAGAATCGGCGAAAATAATATTTAGATCCTTCTTTCGAGCACTAGCTGTTTTTTTTTTTTTTTTTTATATGAAAAATTAGTTGTACTGGGTACACTAAGAGCGGACTTTGTGAAAATTTAACGGTCACATAACGAAATGTCGTGATTAGATTTTCGTATTATATATATATATATATATATATATATATATATATATATATATATATTAGGGTGGTCCTTATTTTTTTTTTTTTTAATTTTGATCGGGCTACCCATGGAATTTGTTTAAAACTGTAAAAAAGTGAATTGTGTAAAGTTTCGTGGTAATTGTTCAACCCTAAGGCGTGCCTCAAAAGGGTTGAAGTTCAATGAAGGGTGATTTTCCGATTTTTTTAATTCTCGTCTCAAATATTTAAGATAGGCCAAAAAGTACAAGAATCAAATTTCTTTTAAATTAAATATACTATAATAAATGTTATTTGTACTTTTTTCATGTAAGAACTCATTCACCCTCAAAATAATAAAGACTCATTTTTAAATATTTTATATGTTCGGTTTATATTTAATAATATACTTTTTACTAAGAAAATTAAAAAAAGAACTACTTTTTTCTAGCAGCTAGTAAATAGTCCTCTCTTAACATGATATAACATTTTATACATATGTATAACAAATTAAACACAAATAATACTATACATAAATTCAGGGCCGGTTTTAAGGGGGGGCACCGGTGGGCAATTGCCCGGGGGCGGCACACTTTGGGGGCGGCAAAATTATCTCAGATAAAATAAACAAAAAATTATTATTTTTTTTTAAGAGGAAGATTTCTAAAAAATGATACATTTTATTATTATTTATTTTTTAAGTTCACATATGCATACATTTTGTTTTACCTACCTATATTTTATCATTTTAAATAAAGAAAAATAAGTTAGCCCGTATCTATTGGCAAATCAGGATTGTCGATTGTGGGAATTATCAAAATAAAACTATTTTTACCAATAGTCGATGACGACTGTTCGGGTTTCTAAGAAATATGTAAAATGTTTAAATGTAGATAATAATAATTTTGTGTTGTTGAATGTTGACTGCTGAATAAAGATATTGATAATTTATTTTATTTTGTCACCATATGAAGCAAATCGTTCTATACTTTTATTATTATTTATTATTGTATAAGTATATGTTTCCGTATATGTTTGACAGTTTGAATTGGTACTTTGAATTTTATTCTAATTTATTATAAGGTAAGTTGATTTAGTTTATTATAAATTATAATATTTAATACATAAGATTCAGAAGTTGTTGCAATTGCACAATGTAGTACTTTACTTACCTACTAAAATACATTTGTGTCATTTCATATCATACTTTATACATATGAATTGAATGCAGTAATCTAGCCATAGTAGCAAGTAGGTAAATAATAATTAGTAAGTAAGACTAGGTAAGTTTAATTGTGTCATAACAATTTTTTGGTTGAAATTATACTTTAATGGCGCTAAAAAGAGTCAAAGCTAGTGGCGCCTGCAATCGTAAGGAGGCAAAAAAAAAGAAGGAAAAACTTAATGAAGTTATAAAAAAAACAAACAAAATAAATACCATGTTTAAACAAAGAGAAGAGCATAGTGAGAACCATGGTAGCTTGGACAATGTTGATCACAATATAAAGTAAGTTTTCGTTTATGTTTTGTGATATAAATATATTATAATAGATTATAGTAATAGTAATTATAATTTAATGTTGAATTTTATTATAGTGAGCCTCCCTCAGTTGAAGCTGTTGTTACCAGTGAAGAACATGATATTAATTACTCTGAAGTGTTAGAAATACCAGGGTATGTATTTCATAATGTTTTATTTTTTATTTAAAGTTATACTCATACAGAGTAGGTAATTATTTTAAATATTTTACATTTCACACAGTTGAATAATAGTATATTAGTGAATTAAACAGACTGTTTAGAACTAATTTTGTAATAATTGAAATTATTATAATAATGTATATAATATGTATAAATATATATTTTATTATAATTTAATGTTGAATTTGATTATAGTGAGCCTCCCTCAGTTGAAGCTGTTACAAGTGAAGAACATGATATTAATTACTCTGAAGTGTTAGAAATACCAGGGTATGTATTTCATAATGTTTTATTTTTTATTTAAAGTTATACTCATACAGAGTAGGTAATTATTTTAAATATTTTACATTTCACACAGTTGAATAAAATAGTATATTAGTGAATTAAACAGACTGTTTAGAACTAATTTTGTAATAATTGAAATTATTATAATAATGTATATAATATGTATAAATATATATTTTATTATAATTTAATGTTGAATTTGATTATAGTGAGCCTCCCTCAGTTGAAGCTGTTGTTATAAGTGAAGAGCATGATATTAATTACTCTGAAGTGTTAGAAATACCAGGGTATGTATTTTATAATATTTTATTTTTAATTTTATACTCATACAGTTTTACAGAATAGGTACCTATATTATTTGATCTATAGATATATATTATATACTATGTTCTTGTAAGCCTTTATAATCTTAATAATAGTACATTAGAACATGTAATTTGTATTCAATTGTTAAATTACTCATCTATCATTAGATTATTATTTTATTATCATTTGTAGGTCAGATCCAGCTGAATGGAAAATAAATTCATGTACTATTGATTACATATGTAAAAATGGATTTAGCCAAAATTTAGATTCTAGTTTTAGTCAATCCAAACGAATTTACCAGTCAGTTCGTAGAGGTTCATTCAGAAATATCAACCGTTATGTAAATAAAAGTTTTTTTGAAACAGTTTTAGTCAATGGTAAGAAATGTCCAAGAAAATATCTAGTTTATTCACAATCTAAGGGTTCAGTTTTTTGTGTTCCTTGCTATTTATTTAATAATACTTCTGCATTTTCAAAAAATGGTTTCTCGGATTGGAAAAGGCCAAAATCAATAGACAAACATGAAAATTCACTTTCACATAAAACATGTGTGGTAAAAATGAAAAATAGATCTTCTGAATTGAACAATGTTAATGAAGTGCTTACATTTCAATTAGAAACAGAAAAAATATATTGGAAAAATGTGCTCACAAGAGTTTGTGCTGTTGTCAAATCGTTATCTAGTCGAGGTTTACCTTTTAGAGGTGACAATGAGAATATTGGTTCGCTGCACAATGGAAATTTTTTGATGTGCCTTGAAATGATCGCAGAATTTGATCCTTTTTTGGCTAATCATTTGGCAAACTATGGTAATCCTGGGAAAGGTTATACTTCTTACTTGTCTCATTCAACATATGAACAATTTATCAAGTTAATGGCGACTAAGGTTCAAAATCAAATAGTTGAAGAAGTCATTAATGCGCAATATTTCTCCATTGTTATAGATTCAACTCCAGATATTGCACATGTTGATCAACTATCTTTTATACTAAGGTATGTTAACAACAAAGGTTTACCTGTAGAAAGATTTTTATGATTTTTAGAAAATGTTGGACATAAATCTCAGTGCATGGCTGATACTGTGTTTTCTATCTTAAAAAAATATATTATTGATATTGCATATTTGAGGGGTCAATCATATGACAACGCAAAGAATATGTCTGGTATTTACTCGGGGTCTCCAGGCTAGAATTAAAGAAGTTTCCCCATTGGCTGACTTTGTACCATGTTCAGCCCATTCCCTCAATTTAGTAGGGTCATGTGCAGCAAGTTGCTGTAAGGAAGCTAATATATTTTTTAATTTTATTCAAAGTATTTATACATTTTTTTCCTCATCAACTCATCGTTGGAACTTACTTAAGTAAATCTACATTGAAAAATCTTTCCGAAACAAGATGGTCCGCTCGGGAAGATGCATGTAAAGCTATAAACCAAAATTGGGATAGTGTTAAACAAGTCTATGCGACATATCAGAAAATATAAATGAAAAATCTATCACTCAAAATGAAGCTCGTGGTTTACTTAGATTAATGAACCGTTTTGAAGTTACATTTATGTCTCTATTTTGGGGTGATTTACTTCAACGATTTAATGTGGTTAGTAAACATCTACAATCAGTCAATATTGATGTATGTAAAGTGTGTGATCAATATGAAGCATTGATTAAATATGTTGTAAATCTCCGTTCTGATGAATGTTTCAACATTATGAAGTACTAGCAATGAAAAAAATGTTCTGATAATTGTTACAAAACTATTTACAAACGTAAAAAAAAAAAGGACAAAACATCATGATGAAACAGCTAGTATTATTGAAAATGAAATCAATTTAACAGGTAGTTTGGAATTCAAAGTAAACACATATTTAGTGATTTGTGATTCTATAATAAAAGAATTAACAAGTCGAAAGTTAGCTTACGATAATGTCATTACAAAGTATAGTTTTTTTTTTAAGACTCACAAAGATAAAACCATCAGAAGTACGTGTTTCAGCTGAACATTTGTACTCAATGTATACAAAAGATTTGGATGTAACATTTATTAACGAATGTGTTCATTTTCAAAGTTATATTCAAAGTATGAAAAATTCTCCATCAACTATAATTGATATGAGTTCTATGTTAAAAATAGAAGGTTTAGAAGACATTTACCCGTATGTGAGTATTGCTTTACACATGTTTTTATGTACTCCCTGTTCAAACTGTACCGCTGAACGGTCATTTTCAACTTTACGCCGAATAAAAACATACCTAAGGTCAACAATTTCTAAAGAGAGATTAAACTCACTTGCAATATTAAATATTGAATCAGAAATAACAAAACAAATTAAATATGAAGATATTATAGATCATTTTGCTGATATTCAATCAAGAAAAAAATTGTAAAATAAACAATAAATATTATTATATTACTATATTATTGTATATCATTCATTATTATTTGAATCATGGAAGATTCTAAGTAGATAGTACCTTTGACCTAAGTTATAAATTAGTTACTTATGTTTTTTTTGTATGGTTTACCTACTATTAAAAATATAATATTGGAATGCATAGGTTACCTAACCTAGTTCAAATTGCTAAAAACTAACTGCAAATTAAATTGTCAATGAGAAAGGGAAACATAAAAAAGAATTATTTTTTTCCCCCCCCCCCCCGAAAAAAAAATTTAGCGCAGCTCACTTCTATGGTATTATAAAAAAGTGTTGTTGGAAAGGGCGCCATAAATATTGTGCCCGGGGGCGACAAAATTCCTAAATACGGCCCTGGTTTCATATCTTTACTCACTAAGGAGGAAATAGACATTGAATATGATGAGCGTAGAAAGAGGAGAGAGGAGAGGATTCAGCAAAAAGAGAGCGGAGATTTGAGATCCAAGCGTGATAATATCAAAGTAAAAGAGAGTGCGGTGACTAAAAACACCGCCTCTGTAAAAGAAGTGTCTATTGACGACTCTAGCATTACAAAGAGGATCAAAAGTATGCGCATGGATAATGACAGCGATTCTGAAGAGGAACCTGAAGGTGGAAGCGAAGAAGATGCAGGATTACAAGAGACGTTGGACATGATAGTTGATAAGCTCTCCGAAACTAATGCTGATAGCTACGAATTTAGCGTAAGAGGTAAGGACGCTTGGAATTCTCTGAATGTGAACTCGAAAGGCCATTTTTATTTGAATATAGTTATGAATTTAAGAGAACAAAAGGCACTGTATCTTTTTCGAAAGTGAAGGGGTCCCTAAACACATCATCGTATTTCAGGCTGAATCACGACGGAAGTGAGACGACCTATCTTGTCAGATCAAAATTATTTTTGCCTAGGGCCTCGTAAAATATAGCGACGGCACTGTTTAATAACATGTATTCAAGTTTGTTATGGCACTATTGAAGTTGGAAATATATCTCCAAATATAACTGAAGTACACCTAAAGAAATGTCATTTAAAAATGATGAAATTTGTTCATTTTTTCTCTCTTATGGTTGGAGATTTAGTCCCAGATAATTGTGAAGTATGGAACTTTTTTTTAACGCTTCTTAAAATAGTTGATTTAACTATGGCATATAGATTTACTGAAAATTCAATTTTAAATTTGAAACAGCTGATTACACAACATAACTCTCTGTATGTAACACTTTTTGGTGACAATTTGAAACCAAAGCACCACTTTCTTATCCATTATCCTACAATAATACAATATTCTGGCCCACCAAGAAGTTATTGGTGTATGAGATTTGAAGGCAAACATAAAGAGATTAAAATGTATGCTCGCTCTACTTGCTCAAGAAAAAAATATTACTTTAACTTTAGCGAAAAAAATGCAGTTAAAATTTGCACATTTTATTCTGCAGTCTAATAATACAACAATTTCAATAAATCAAAAATATTGTATTTGTACTCTTCATTCTGATGCAATATTAAACACAATTTATATTCCATTAACAACTTATAAGTGCTATAGCCAAGTTGAATATATGGAAACAGTAAATAAAAGTGTTGTAACCCCGGTTGATTCCGCAGGTTACCGAGTTCTTTTGGTTGTCGGTTGCCTAGGTTTTAACCAACCGTTCTACTCCGTGGGTACCAGTACCACTTGACGTTGGACGTGTGTGTTTGTACACGTTTATACGTATATATTATACATATATATGTGTGAAACGTGTGTGTGTGTGTTTAGGTGTAGTCGTTAATTAAATGAAACTCACTTATTATATTACTAAAAGATTATATTGAAGTTAGAATGACAGACAATTATTTATTGGACATTTACTGACAACGTAGCAGTGTTGCCAACTCACCATTTCTAAATTATGCTGTGACCTGTTCAAAAAATGGCTAGATATTGCTAAATAATATTTATTTTAAAATGCTAGATATGGCTAAAAAAAAAACTAAATGCTATGAAAAATGCCAGAAAAAAAAAATGATAAAAATTCGATAATAAATTATTGTATTATATAAATATGCAACATCAACGTCAACATAATAGGTATTAATAACAAAAACAATTTAAATGCATTGTTAAAGAAAGATTAAAGAAAGATTATATTGAGACATTTTATTCACATTTTCAGACTTTTGAAAACTAAAACAAACTTATTACATAAATAAAACAATATTAAAGAATAACAATATAATAAATACATAAGTAATATCATTGTAGGTAATATTAGAAAAAACAAAAACAATATTTAGGTATATGCATAGTGAAATGTTAAAAAAAAATTATATTGAGACCATATTATTCACATTTTCAGACCTTTGAAAATTAAAACAAACTTATTAAGTAAATAAAACAATATTAAAGAATAACAATATAATAAACACATATGTAATATCATTGTAGGTAATATTAGAAAAAACAAAAACAATATTTAGGTTTATGCATAGTGAAATGTTAAAAAAAAATTATGTTGAGACCATATTATTCACATTTTCAGACCTTTGAAAATTAAAACAAACTTATTAAGTAAATAAAACAATATTAAAGAATAACAATATAATAAATACATATGTAATATCATTGTAGGTAATATTAGAAAAAACAAAAACAATATTTAGGTTTATGCATAGTGAAATGTTAAAAAAAAATTATATTGAGACCATATTATTCACATTTGCAGACCTTTGAAAATTAAAACAAACTTATTAAGTAAATAAAACAATATTAAAGAATAACAATATAATAAATACATATGTAATATCATTGTAGGTAATATTAGAAAAAACAAAAACAATATTTAGGTATATGCATAGTGAAATGTTAAAAAAAAATTATATTGAGACCATATTATTCACATTTTCAGACTTTTGAAATTAAAACAAACTTATTAAGTAAATAAAACAATATTAAAGAATAACATAACAAAATATTATTCTTATCTTTATATTTAAATCCATAATTCATCGGTATCATTGAGATCTTCTTCTTGGTATTCAACATCATTGTTACTGGTATTAGGAGTATACATTGTTGAAGTATTTAAATTGGAATTATAAGTTTGTAAGGTTCCAATTTTTTTTAATACATCTGGTGGAAATTGATATTTTAAGCAGCACGTGTTTCTTCTCCTTAGGCCAGATTTAATTGTAAGTATAGAATCCAACAATTTTGTACCCATCTTATTGCGGGCTTTTGTTTTTATTATATTCATTTGGCTAAAAAGCCTTTCAACTTCCGCATTGGACCATGGTAGCACTAATAGTTTCAAAGCAAATTCGCTCAATTCAAAAAATGGATTTGTGTCCGATGAATCTCTGTACATTGACACTTCATACCAAAATGAATGTGTATCTGTTTTTTCCAACCATTTAATATTTGTTATATTATTCCATTGTACATTTATTTTACCAATAGTTTCAATATCAATATCCATCATTTCCATGAGTGGTATAAGTGTATCTTTTACTACTTTGAGTGTGTTTGATACTGATAACAATGAAATATTTTCTAGGATATTAATGTTATGCGGGAGTCTTTGTTGTAATTGCTTACCTAGGTGTAAAATAAATGATACACATCTATTTCTCAATAATTTTTCGCTCTCAGGGTTAATATTTGAATCTTCGACAGTTTTTTCAAAGCTATACCCTAGGTAAGGTTTAGGGTTTAAATAATCTTCAATCCTTACTGTTAATAAATCTTCTCTGCACATGGGTGTAACAATTTTCTTACAGTAGATTTAACTAAATTTGTCAAATCACTAAGTAATTTACATGGTTCTGCGTTATTAGATTCGAATGATTTATTAACAATTTGCACTTCTTCAAGTATAGGCTTTAAAAATCTTAAATAAGCTAAATTTTTATCATCTGAATACATTTCATATAAAACTTCTGCTGTGTAACATTTTTCCTTCAATCTAGCAATACCAAATAACGTCTTAAGCTCAAGCCATTGTTCCAAAATTCTAGAAACTGCGGTTTCTATGGATAGCCATCTTGTACACAAGCTCTTACTATCTTAAAGGGGTTATGACCATTATTTATTGCCTTAAAAAGATCTTTATACTGACTTTGCCTTAGTGTTGAATGCGAAAACCAATTAAATGTTTCTTTAATTAAGAAGTCTATATACCTTGGTAATGCTTCAGATGCAGCACTTGACACAGCAAGTTGCAGAGAATGACACACACATGGAATTAATATAAGAGATGGGATTTCTAATTTAAGTTTTGGTAAACTCCATTATTTACACCAACCATAACTGATGCATTATCCGTTCCTATTCCTACCAGGTTTTTTAATTGCAGCCCTTTATTATGAATTGCTACCTATAATGCATCAGTAATTGATTGAGCATCACATTTTGTCATCTCAACCTATGAGATATAAGTAGTTATAGTTTTTACCATTACTCGGTCAGAATATATTACTGTAATGCCGAGAAATTTAGTAACACTGATAACTGTTGAGTCATCAATCAGGAGACTATATGACTTTTTACCAATGCTTGGCATCAGGTAACTGACTAACTGAGGTGCAAAAAGATTAATAATAATATTTGAGCATTTGGTTCTCTGTAGCTTAAAATCTTAGCAGCTACACTGTCGCCAAATGTATTATGACAAAGAGTTCCTAAATGGTCGATGGGTAAGATTGAACAGTGTACTGCGATAAATAAGCTCAGGCTTGCTTCAGCTTCATTAACTTTTATTGATGGAGGTTTACAGAAATTCGTTAAACTTCTTGAACTGGATAATAATTGTGTAGCCGAAATGTGTTTTGAAGTTTTGGCGTGTTGTTTAATATCATACAATTTACTATTTACCTCAGTTTTGCAGTACCGACACCGTCCTTTACAATCATCTCCTTCAACTGCTACTAACCAATCTTTAAATAATGGATTCTGCAACCATTCTTTTCGGAACTTCTGAGTGTATTGAGGTTTACCCATTTCAAATTTGTATTTAATTAATATGTACACAATTAAATAAAACTAAAAACGTTAACGAATAAACTTATAAACAATATCATAGAATTATCAATTAATAATTATGTATGTAGTTCTATAAATATAATATTCTTTGGTTTAAATATTTATTTCATATTTGTGATTGTGACTTTGTGAGGGAAGCATAGATAATATATTATCTATGGAGGGAAGTTGGCTTATCACGAATTCCATTATCATTCACAAGAGGTTTAATCTACATTTTTAAATACACATTTTTAAAGCATAATTAATTTTAAAAAATGTAATGATAAATGTTTTGTTTGGTTGAATTTTCTTGTAAAGCAAAAAAGTAATTATATGCCAAATATTTTTTTTGAATATGCTAGATTTATAGCTAGGTGCTAGATGTAAAATCTAGTGGCCATGTCAGCATCGAAATATGCTAGTTTTAGCCATAAAATAGCTAAATTGGCAACACTGATTGGTATTACTTTATACATAGATCTAATAATTTATTAATTTAATAGATAATATAATATAATGTAGCAAACTAGCAACCACGGTTTAAGATAAACTTTAGGTACGTCTTAAACCGTGGTAGCAACCATTTGACGTTCCAACTTTTGAAGTTAGTGACAATTTTGTTATTGTCATAAATTACTAGTTTGATTTATTATTAACTTCTATGATAAACCTTCTAAGATAATATTAACTTAAACCGTGCTATACTGCTATAGTGTATGATACATTTTTTTTCAAAAATGTAAGAAGCCAGGGGGGGGACATGTCCCTCCCCTGCCCCCCTAATGGACGCCCATGTATTAATATATAAATGCATTTGTTTATTATTTTTTCTTTTTATATTTACATAGATGTTATATAGGTACGTCTTATTTGACATGTGATAAGTTTTAATATTACATGATATAGATAACTTATGTTAGTTATTAGTAAACTCTAGCATTAATGCTTTAAAGGTTACGTACATTAAAATGAAAATTGATTATATTTTCATTGATAGAGAAGGGGTGTATTATGTTAAACTAAGCTTGTCCTGTATTTTTATTTTAAAAATCTGAGCACCCTTATTATTATACACCCTTATTATCATTAGATAAGACAGAAAATAAAATAATAATACGTTATAAGTAATAACTATAATAATAATACGCATAATGGGAATTACCAATCTAATAATGTTGTTTGGACGCGTTGCATTCGTTGCATAAATAGAAAATCGTCGTTGCCGTCTAGTCGATGCGCGCATGTTGATAATCATTAATTGTCATTCGTCAGTTTTTCGTGTGGTCTACAGCTATATAGTCGTATTACCGTAAAACCGTTATGGCGTTATTACTTATTTTTTCGTGCATTTGACTAGGTAAGTCAAAACCTTCTTGGTAAGTCTAATATTATGATGTTACTTTAAGTATTCTATGAATCAATTACCTAATTGTTATTATTGCACCTAACTACTTATAATTTAAATTGTTAAATATATTTACAATATTATTTTATACATACCTATATAATCTAAATATGTTGAGATCAAATAATCATCTGAGTAAATCTACTAAACGACGGAGATTATTAGAAGAATTAAATTTCATCCAACATCTGACTGATAATTCGAATAATATTTTGCCCGATACAAATGATTCAGATAAATTAGTAAACCCATCCTCATTAACTGTTAGTAATAATTTTCCTTTAGAGCTAAGTAATGATTTGCCTATGGAGGCTGAACATTATAATAATACAATATTATCTCATGCTACCCATAACAAACTGTCTGATCACATCGAAATAAGTAATAGTTCAAACACCACAAATCTAAATTTCAATGTTACGAGTGATGATGATAACGATGCTGCCATAATAAAACAACCGTTTTCTACCCAATTAATTCAATGGACTACTGAACATAATGTACCTAATAGTACTTTTGACAGTTTATTAAAAATATTGAATACTCATAAATGCTTTAACGATATCCCAGTTTCTAGTAGAACTTTTTATAAAACTTATTCAGGAGTATCGTATAATAAACCTGTTAAAACTAAGATAGTTTCACCTGGCATATTTTACCATTTTGGTGTGGGATTTAGTATCAAAAAGTACATTGATAAACAATTTTCAAGTGAAACTATTAAATTAGTGATCGGAATCGATGGATTGCCTTTGATGAAATCCTCAGGAAGTACATTTTGGCCAATATTAGGTTACATTCGACAGGAAAATGAAACTGTGTTCCCTGTTGGCATATATTGGGGTTATAGCAAACCAGATGATAGCAATGTTTTTTTGAATGATTTTGTGGCTGAGATTAGAGAACTTATAATAAATGGTATAGCTGTTGAATTATTAAACAATAATAGTTTAACTGTTTTTCATAAAAAAGTAGTAGTTGACGCATTTTGTTGTGATGCGCCTGCTCGAGCATTTGTGTTGAAAACTAAAACGCATACTGGCTTTTATTCTTGTGCTAGGTGTACAGTAAAAGTTCAATATTTATCAAGGCGTGTATATTTTCCTAATTTACAGTGTTCTATTATTAGAACACATGAAGATTTCATTAATACAATTCAAAGTCAATATCACAAAGATGGCGATCCAACTAAAATTATTAGTATTCCAAATTTTGATGTTGTTTATAACTTTTCATTAGATTACATGCATGTAGTATGCTTAGGTGTTGTTAAAAATATATTGATGTTGTGGAAAGGGAGCTTTAGTGTTGGAAGAAGAGATTTTAATAATCAAAAATTGAATAATCGAATAATTAGAAATATTTCAGATAGACTTTTATCATTTAAAAAATGCATACCATGCGATTTTGTTAGAAAACCTAGATCCTAAGATGAATTGGCACGCTGGAAAGCTACAGAGTACAGGTTATTTCTTTTATATGTAGGAATCGTTTCAATTCATTCAATTGTGCCCAAAAAAATATATCAACATTTTTTGTCTTTAAGTATAGCCATGACTATTTATTTGAGTCCAAACTTTAGAGATTTGGCTGTATTTGCTAAATCATTAATGTTTAAGTTCGTCAAAGATTTTGGTAGCTTGTATGGAAATCACTTAATTTCTCATAATGTGCATGCATTAATCCATTTGTTTGATGATTATACAAATTTTGGCTCATTAGATAGTGTAAGTTGTTTTAAATTTGAGAACTACATGGGTCACTTAAAAAAACTTGTACATAAAAGTGATAAACCTCTTCAACAAGTTGTAAAAAGATTTGAAGAGCGTTCTAGTCTTATTAACAATCCCACAGTGAACCCGAATAATTATCAAAATGAAAATTTGCTAAAGAAATATGTTAAAAAACATAATGAAGGACCATTATTAAGTGACACTACATCTCCTCAATTTAAAATGTTAATTTTAGATAAAATTAAAATTAAAATTCATGTGAATGCTGTCTCATATGTTGGGTTATATATTAATTCATCTTTTGCGATAGTGAAAGTGATCAATATTTGATATTGTCAAAGTTTAAAAAAGAATATAATATTAGGTAGACAATTTAATTAGCTTGAAAGTTTGTTTGAGAAACCCATTAAAAGTGATAAACTTGGTATCTATAAGGTAAGCCACTTTTCTAAAACAATTTGTTAGTACAACATTGAAGATATATTTACAAAATATGTTATTTTAATTACTCATGATTTAGGTTTTGATGTAGCTATACCAATTATTCATTTTAATAACTAAATTTTGTTCATTTTAATATAGTTATTTAATAAAATGATCCATGTCAATGTAAATAAATAAAATATACTAATAATTTTCTAATATTTAGTTGTTAATTTTTAATAATATACTTGTTAATTTTTTGTAACATACTACTTAATTTTTTTGTAATATATGGTTGTTTATCCAGTCATTATTCATTTTAATAATTAAAAACCTAATATTTATGATAATTTATACTTGTTAAATATCATACTTTATTATATATATATTGTACATAATATATTCTGTAAATACAATTAGTGTATTTAGTTCATATTGGTATTTGTATAAAATGTATATTAGTTTTCAGTTTTTATAGTTCATCACTTTACCTGCAGTTCTACATAACCGAGTACATAATAACAGTTGTAATTAAATATGTGGAAAGTTGTCCATTTTTTTAATGATAACTCGGTTGAGGCTGTGCCAGATTACTGGCTCAATAAAGAAAATAATATCTGTGCCTGGCCAAATAATAATCACTTTGTAAAAAAATTAAGAAACAATCGAGCCAAACCTAATAATTTTGATTTTACCAACTACAAATGTAGAGTCCTTTCTCAAAATATTTGTAAGTATATTTATTTTATTAGTATTAGTATACAAATATACTTATAATAATTTATTATTAAATATCTTTAATCATTTTTACTTTATATAATATAAGACTACATTACTATACAGACATAGAAGTGTAGGTATAATTGCTTCTTAATAGTTACTATAAAATTATTATTTATTAATCTGCAACTTATAATAGTGGTTTAATTTAAAATTTATATAATACCATTAATATAACTTACTTCTATAGGTAAACATATAGTTTCGTTTAGTATTAAAAAAAAAAAAAAAAAAAAAAAAAAATGATAAATTAATCTGCTTAAACACTGATTAAAGTATAATGTTTTGTCTGACAAATTTAATTAAATAGTTAATTAAAAAACATCTATCTTTATATTATTTTAATATTATAATATTGCAAATTACTATAATTTATAACATGTTATTATATTATTATTTAAAATGATAGATACAATTTTGTGTAGTGTCCTTAAATGAAGCACTAAATAGAGCCAACAAAGCTGAATACACTTCCGAAATCTCAGACATCGAAACAGGTGCAAAATATACTAAAATAAAAAGAAAAACTGAGTGTTTAAATAGCGACCAAGTTCAATCAAGTAATTTTAAATCTTTAACTACAACACATAATATAATAACATAAAGGATATAATTTTGTTGTAAGATGTATATATTTATTTAATTATTATGTTTTATTATTAATGTTATTATATCTATATTATATGTTTAAGACTGTTGTATTATAATATGTTTGTTTATTAAGGAATATGAATAATTAAAACTAGGTAATGTTACAAAAACTACCAAATGTTTCATTAAAAATAAAGTCTTATCAACCAGTATTTTAAAAAATCAATCCAATGAACAAGAAAAAGAATATCATTCACAATAAGATAATATTATAATAATGAAGAGAATTCAGAAATATGTTTGTATTAAATATCAAATAGGTTATAAAGAAATTTGAGTAGGTATATTTTTGGTAATTATTATTTCTTAATGTTTAGCATCTACAGTATCATCAGTTGATGATTTAGATAAAGATAAAGACTATTTGCCAAGTAATGATATCGAGAATGATGAATTTTATAAAGATCTCTTCACAAATAATATTCATCATGATACTTCTGAAGATTATGAAGATGATTTCTTACAATCAACGGGTATGTATAATACTCCAATATCTTTGATACATAATGTAAATAATTTTTTTTAGACTATAAGTTAGTGTGTCATGACGATTATTTTTTGACTGTGGAGTGTAAACAAGCAACACATAATAAACAAAATGGTAAGACAAGAATTTAAAATCAATATATTTAATAATATATATAATTAATCAATAATATATATATATAAAAAAATTTATATATATATATATATATTTTTTTTTTTTCATTAGCTACTGCAGTTATTACTGACACTATTACTCCTACTATTCATAAAACCGACGATGATTGTGCTAATGTTCATACAAATTTCACACCCAATGGTAATTTTATCTTTTAGTTTTTAATGTAATTTGTATAAATAATGTATTATATTTTACTTGTGATTATGTATTATTTTATAATATAATTATAATATATATATATAATATAATGTTATATAATATATATAATTATATAACAGCACAAACTATGATGACAACACCGATGGCTAAAACTTGGAAGTATATTAAATGTATAAAATATTAGTTTATGAAAATTTATTTTGATTAACAGCAAATGATCTTAGAACAGTGATGAGCTACTTGGCATATATAAAATGTGAAGTTAATAGAATTTCCGAAACACAACAAGAAATAATTGAAATACTCAATAACAATAACTCTCAAATTATACAAAAGACCAGCAATTTGTTGAACTTCGATAATCATGAAACAGATTATTTTATAATGAATTGGTCAATTAACAGTGATGATGGTCTTTTAGATCTAGAAAATAAAATGAAAGACAGAACTTTTTATAAACTAGTTGTATGTATATAAATATATTTAATATTTTAATATAGGCTTTATATCTCAATTTTGCATACCATATATTTTACAGGTTAGTGAACTGACCCGGCTTGGAGGTAAAACTCTCTCAAGAATCATCAACAAGATGTTGAAGAAAGTTTTTGACGATACAATTTTGATTAAGTTTACCTATTATGGTTTGAGAAATAAAGAAAGTTTTCACACGCTATCCATTAATAAAGCTATTTTCGGTAATTAATCTATACATTTTTTGAATATTCTATATTAGTTAATAGTTTTTATTTATTCCATTCATAACTATTATTGTCAATTACAAGTTTTTTATTATTTAAAACAATGTAAATTTTTATCCGTGACTGTTTATTTGCTTTAGTTTGTTATTACTTCATCCATTAGACAAAATGCTTAATAAATTGGTATGTTTTTCATAGATGCTGTAAGAAAATCAAAACAGAAATTTGCTTCTGATGAGGAAATTATCTTATCAATTGGAAAATATATGACTGGTGCTAAAGGAAGAATAGAACAACAAACTACAAAAACCAATAATTCCTAAATACAAGGGGTTTTTTTTTTATTATTATTAATATACCTTATAATATATTATAATTTATAAAAACAAGTATACTTTAATCTTTTATTTTATGTAATATTCTTATTAATAGGAAAGAAAATTAATAACCATAATAATGAGGTAGTTTTTGTATGACATATATTTATCTATTTTGTACTTTGTTATATATGATTTAAATAGATTATTAATATGTTTATTATTATTATTATTATTATTATTCTTTGATGATATTATACTATTCCAAAAGCGAGTTTTAAAAGTATAATTCTTATTTTATTTGCAATGAAGTTGTTTACTACCTAAACCTATTTAAAAAAAAAGATATTGATTTGTAAAATTTTTGTTTTATTTTCTACTTTTAATAGTGAAAAATTAAAATTACATAACAGTTTTATATCTATTATACATAAAAATAGGTCATTAACAAATTATATGGTAATCCAAAAGTAAATTTGTATATATATTTGATTTTGTTAATTTTTTTGTACATATAATAATACATATGTATTTTATTATAGCTACATTATGAAGCAACTATCTAGTATTATCATTGATTGTATAATAAAATAATTAATATTATACTATATTATAATCAATGGTACCATTGATACGTATAATTATAATATGTATTCATTTGGAAAAAAAACTAGATATTAACTTAATGAAAACAGTTATTTATAATAATATATCTGGTTGGTATTTGAGTGTTGATATACATTAAATATTTGTATTTGGGTATACATTAAATATCAAAATATATAAATAATACATTTGATCGATGTATGAATGTTGATATAGATTAAATATTTATATTTGGGTATACATTAAATATAAAAATATATTAATAATATATCTAATCAATGTATAAGTGTTGATAAAGATTAAATATTTGTATATGGATGTTAGTTAAACATTAAAAGATATTCATAATATATCATCATTATATGCTGTTGATATACTTATATTGATAAAAATTAGATATTATTATTCTGATATTTATGAGATAAACAAAGTTGGTTCATAAGACATGTATATAATATCTGGTTGATATATTAAGTTTTGTGAAGAAGTAGATGTAATAAAGATATTCTTTAGATATTAAGATAAAATTAATAATATCTCATTGATATTTATTTAATATTTTTCTGCTACATGGGAGTTCCTCCAACTAACATTTTTAACTTCGACGAGACTAATCTCGTAGACGTCCCTGGCAAAAAAAATGGTTCTTGCGCGTCGTGGAACGAAATATCTCGAACACATTCGAATCACCTCCAAGGCAGGTACGTCCATCATGTTCTGCGGCAGTGCTTCGGGACAATTTTTACCCTTGTTTGTTTTATACAAATCTCGCCATATGTGGAGTACCTGGACTGAAGGAGGTCCTCCTGGGACTAGGTACAGTAAAAGTGCTAGTGGCTGGTTCGATTCTGCTTCCTTTCTCGAATGGTTTGAAAGTATTTTCATTCCCGAAACTCGAAGATTGGAAGGTAAAAAAGTTGTTATCTGTGACAATGTAGCTTTTCACTTTTCAGCTAAAGTTTTAGAGTTGAGTGAAATAAACAACATCACTTTCATTTGCCTACCTCCTAACAGTACACACATCACGCAGCCATTAGATGTGGCAGTATTCCGTAGTGTAAAAGGTTCGTGGAGGAAACTATTAGGCGAATGGAAAGAAAATAATGGTAATAATTTGGTGACTAAAGAAATCATGCCAACTCTTTTGCGCCGTTTGTTAGTTGAAATAGAGCCCGTCATAACAAATAACTTAAAATCTGGATTTCAAGCCTGTGGAATTTTCCCTTGCAATGTGGATGTGTTATTAAAAAAAATTCCTGGACAAGATACTACTGATGACTCACAGAGCATCATTGAGTCATCATTAATTTCTTGTTTAGAGAAAAGGAGGGCAGATTGGATAGAAAAAAAATCTGGTGGTAGAAGAAAAAAGATTAACATTCTCCCTGGTAAAAGTATTACAACAGCAGATTTAACTTCAGAACCATCTACCTCTACTACTATTAACTCACAGAATAGAAGCAACAGCAAGCACATCATAATGAAAATGACACTGAAATGATATTTCAAGATGAATCAGATGAAGAAGATTGGGAGAGTGACTGTCGGCGAAATTTGGCAGAAGAAAAAGAAATTGAAGAAGATATGATTGAACAAGAGACTAATGTGCCAAGGTTTAAGCCTGTAGTTAGGTTTATTAATTCATATTGTATCGTAAAATACGATAATGTATTTTATCCAGGTATAATTTTGGAGTTAAGTGATGACACTGCCAAGATAAAGTCCATGAAAAAATCAAACTCATATTGGAAGTGGCCTGAAGTGCCCGATATTTTAGAGTATAGATGGAAAGATGTAGTAGGGGGGATAGAAGAGCCGATAAAGATATCAAAAACAAGAAACATTTACAAAGTTCTCGAACTGTCCAACATATGATTCCTCTAGCAAATGTATTATTATTTCTTATAACGTAATATTTTTGTGTTATTACTAGTATAAGAATTTATTTAGTTTATAAGTTTTTACTGTGAAATACAAAATATGATAAATGTGATAAATATGTTATATGTATAAAGTAAAATACAAAGAATAATACAATGTAACTAATTAGATTTAAATAGGATTCCTAGTCAACATACAATGATTTTTCCAGTATTTGTTTATTTTTAATAGGTAAAATGAAGTGCAATTTAAGTGCAAATACTTAAATATTAAGTAACAATAAGAACTTATTTAGTATATAAGTATGTATTGTGATATATGAAGAATGAAAATGTGATAAAAATGAATAAAGAAAAGCAGTGCCGGCGCTAGGTATTGCGGGGCCCTGGACATAGGTAATAGCCTTTAGGTTCTCAGAGAGGGGTGAAATTTTAGCTTTTTTTTTAAATCAGGATTTAAAAAAAAATACTGTTTTTCGTCGATTTTAAACACTTTAATAATATTAGGTTATTCTTATTCTTTTTTTTAACACAAAATTATTTACAAATAATAAAATAATAACTAATTAGGTACATACAACAACAATATATACATTTTTAATTGAAGTAAGAACTTTTCTTAGAAAAGTCATTTGAATGTGATTTCGTGAATTTTTTGTCAATTATCCTTTTTTGGACATACAATAGCCAGTAAAATACATAAATAATTTTTAAAACTGTTAACATTGCTCCAGTAACCAAATTAAACGATTTTATATCAATTTTCTTAGAGTGGAGCAATGTATGCAGACCCCATGGGTAACATTGCTCCACTTTTTAAAAAATAATAAAAAATAGCGTAATTGGGTTATAATAATTTTTTGGTCATAATTAGCTCTTAGGAACAATACGAAATCGAAATGTATTAGCATAATGAAATTTTTTGAATTTTATACACTTTTAATAAAAAAACAAAAACAAACTTGAAAAATCTTAGCAAAGTTACCCCAAACGACGGTACTTCTCTATATTTCATATGAGAATAATTGATTATAATTTATACTTCAAGATCAGACATCATTTATTAATCGCAGATTTATAACATTTATCGACGAAGATGTTACATTTATGTTCACTGTAATAAAACAATATTTTCAAATTTCTATTTTTTGCTGGATGTTATAATAGCGTTCCGTGACAATTATGTGTATTTTGATTACTGGAAGTCTTATTAGTGCTTATTTTTTAAAATTATTTTACACGCGTGTAATCTCAAAATCTTACACCGTCTATAATTAAAAATTAGTACTACTTTTACACTGCGCTACACACACTATGCGAGTATATAGGCACTAGTTGATTCCATACTTTTGAAAGCAAAAACATGATTAAGACTATCAAAACTATCCGAAATAAAGAAAATCCTTATGACTTCCGAATTTTGGAAGTCACAGTGACTCTTGGAAATCATAGAGCCGGCTTGTATCCCTATTTCGGAAGTCACTTTTTACCCAATACCAAGACACACACACACACACACACACACATACATACATACGCATAGTATCACATTAGATCCATATGGTAAATGCTTCCATGAGAGATCCGATCAATAAAAACATTATAACAACTTTGGACTTTATGCACTAATATAAGATAATCATTTTAATTGCAATAACAAATTAAAATTGCAAGAACACTCAAATTTATTTTTTATTGTTACCTGTCTTTTCGAGATCCAGAGTGTACATCAGTTTATATATTACTTTAAGAGATCCATAATCTAAAATAAGTATTTTATTAGATCCATTTGTGTTAAATATTTTTAAACCAAGCCACTTATTAGATCCATGTAATGTTGTCAGATTTTGATATTATAATTATACACTGTGACTGGATCTCGTAAAGATTTGCATTGTATGACAATCAGAATTAAATAAATAAATAAATGATTTTCATAACGAATAAAGCACATTTTGATTTCCATATTTAATCAAATTTTGTTTAATTATTTACGTATAATATAAATAATTTTCAATGTACAACTTTTATAATCCTCAACGAAAACTTGTAAAAAGTAGTTACTCTTGCTATAAATAAGGTATTCTCTGTGATGTGAATACAATTTACAAAACATATCATTCAATAATAATGTATACTTAATTTTATAACATTATTGACAAAAACAATTACATTTTTCAAAAAGTGTAATGTATTAAAAATGAAGCTTATCTATACTTGAAAATGATTAGTATAAATACCAATTCAGTAATATTGTAAGCACTAACAATCACTTAAATGTAATTTAACGTTGTTTTCATACTCATACAATAATTTTTAGATGGTTCATTTTAATAGGTACATGTCTTAATAAATATTAATTTATTAATAAATAAAAATTCAAAAAGTATTAAAGTATTCATGTGTATGTATTTATAATCAGAATGTTTTTAATTATTAATTAGACAACAAAACAAAAAAAAAATACAATGCTCAAACTTTTAGTATAAATATAATCATATAATAAATGACTAATTTAAAAAAAAAAAATGTATTATATAAATACATAAGTAAATATGGATTATAAAAAATGTTTTTTAAACAAAATATTAAATTAGGTAACTTCATAGACCACATAATAAATGTATAACACTGAAATATATTTTAATTAAATTATTATTTATAATATACTACATAAAATTATAAGTATAAAATACTTCTCAAAACAAAATAATCAATTAGATTTTAAAAAATATTACATTAGTGAAAAAAGAATACTAATGAAAAATGTAAAACAAATATAAAATGCAGATAGATTTAATAATAAATGGAAAGATAAAAATGTGCTTTTCTAAAATAAAGTTTTTGTTACTTAGTTACTTAGTTACTTAGTTTTTGGACTTCATTAAAACATGTTATATAATAAAAATCATGATAGATTTTATTTAGTATTCTAAACGTAAAAAATATTACTTTAATATTTAAATTATTAAAATAAATATACATAAATGATAGCTTTTAAAACAATTGAATAAAATACAAAATATTACTGTATATATTTTTTTTAGCATTACCAGAGTTGTGCACAAAATCTTTGAATTTTTTCCAGGTTCTATTAATATTTGGATGTATCTTAAGGAATTCTTCACACTCACTTTTTCTTGGAGCTTTACCCAATAATATGTATTTTTTGAAATATTTAGTTGTTATTGATTTTTCATCATCATTCCAAGGTATAATGATAATTTTTTGTTTTATTTTTAATTTTGTCTTATCAATGTCGTTAGTTGTAAAACTTTTTGTTGATGGACTTATAATAGTTGATTTTGATACATAAGAAGTTGAGGTAGAAGATCTTTTAGTACTAGCAGTACCTTGATTTAGAGGTTCATTAATTTCATCATCACCAGATTCATCGGATATTAAGTCGTTGACATTTATATTTATTTCGTCAATACTTTTTCCTCTATATTTGTCCCCTTGACCTTTCTCGATCATAAGTAATAATTTACTGATTTTTGCAACCTACAACAGAATTTCATTTACATCAGTTCATAAAAATACAAAAAAAAATTAGAATATTTACCTGAAAGGCGCCGTCTGAAAGTCTATAAAAGTCTTTATGAACATTTTTGGCGTGGCCTAAAAATGTTGCCAACTGTTCAATATCAGATTCTGATAAATTTAACAGCTGAGTCACTGTAGCGACATGTTTTCTTAAACGAGTCGAAGTTATATTTTCAGGGTGTTGAACTCCTGAAAGACAAATAGTTGCGTATTTCTTCTTGAGAAGATTTCTTTTCTACATTTATAATATAATCCCTAAATAATTTTATATTCGAAGTAAGTGGAAGAATGGCTGGTTTATTCCATTTTTTTTGATAAATATCCTGGCTTGCATTGGTTGATATTTCATAGAACCACTGTTTTTCGATCATATATTTTAAATTTTTCAGAGAATTATTTCCATTAGAATACATACTTAGGCCATCACTTTCTTTTAATAAAATGAACTCTCCAATATCGCAACACTGTTTCAATGATTGCCCGAGCTTTAAAATTACAGATGGATATCCAAAGCTATTTGTTTTTTCGTTGTATTGTGCAATTTGTTTAGCACTCTTGATGAGTGTATCAAAATATTTTGAAGTCAAACATTCTTGAAGAGAGTGAATTTCAGGAATTAAAGATCTCATAGGCAATAGAAAACGTGCTAACATTCGCATTTTTTGAGAAACAACCGCTATGAGATTCTTTTCTTTGTGGCATTTTAAATACCGTAATCCAAAAGCTTTAATTAATTTATCAGTTTTGGCAACAAAGGAAATATTATCACTTGCCATTCTGTCGTAAGTTCTTCATCTGCATCAGCAAATGTAAGTAATACACTTTGACCATCTGCTCGAGGTCTATTTCTACTCTTAGATTTAGTTGCATTATTCTTACAAATTTTAAAATGCCGATGAAAATATTTGTTTTAAACATACCAAGACAATGTTTACAGGGCAAGTAGTCTTTAACAGATATTTATTTCGTCATTAACTCATACGAGCGGCGAACAGGCTTAATTGTATTACCATCTTCTACATTGCATAGAAAATTTCCTCTTTTTCTGAAAATGTCAGCAAGTTGTTTTCTGTCAGCAGGGCCTTAAGGTAATGCTTCATACTTCATCACTTCAGTTTCATCTTTATGCTTTCTTAATATATTACTAGACATATACATAATTTGTAACTTGTTTTTTACAAAATATACAACAATCTACTGTATCCCAAATTCTTTTGTTGGTAATAGCTTTTTTCCTACTTTTTCCCACTTCACCAATAAAATTGAAATTTTTTGGGTACATAAGGAACTGGTAAATCATTTTCTGGAAATATTTTAATTGAAGTATTCGGAACTTCTACAGTTTTTAATTTTTCTGATTCATAACTATCTACTAGACTATCTATTTCATCTAGTAATGAGCTGCTAATAGATAAATCATTTATACTATATGGTAAATATTCAGATCCTGAACCCTCATCTCCATTAAAACTATCAGATGAATTACTTTCATTTTCATTTGTATAAACATTCTTGAGATCTTTATGCTTATTGCGTCTTAAATCTGTGAACCAAAACAAACATTAAAATTAATAGTAGTTAACAGTATATTAATAGTATATTAAAAATACTTCGGTCATGAGTGCAGTTGGTTCCATTAGATTGAATTTCTTCAAAATACTTATTTATTTTAAAATTTGCTGCAACAAAATGAAAAACAAAATATTGAGATACCTAGCTAAAATGAAAAAACATAGAAAAAAAGTAAAGGATATTTTACCTTCTTTAGTAATCTGTATTCCAAATGCAGATGCTGCTATATCTTCATTAAAGTTTTCATTTTGTTTCTTATCTTTCACAGAATTCATAGACAATAAGTCGTTACACAATATTGACTGTTCATCTTCTGTGATTTTATAAATAAGTTCATCATTAACACCTTTTACATTAGATTCAGACGAAAATACTGTGAACATAATAAATGCAAAATTAAGTATCTAATATTCAATAAATTACATCATATGATACATAATTTAAGAAAAAACACACAATCCCGTGGTGTCTAATAATACTTCTAAAAATGAATTATATAAATTATTTTGTTCATACTTGTATGGTTTATTGGATGTAGTAAATCAACATCTACTGAAATGGCCATTTCTTTATTACAGTTTTCATTTTGTTTTACATCTTTCACAGAATTCAAAGACAATAAGTCTTTACACAATACTGAATGTTCTTCTTCTGTGATTTTAAAAATAAGTTCATCATTAACACCTTTTACACTAGATTCAGATGAAAATTACTGTGAACATAATAAATGCAAAATTAAGTATCTAATATTCAATAAATTACATCATATGATAGGTACATAATTTAAGAAAAAATACACAATCAAGTGTCTAATACTACTTCTAAAATAAATTTTTTAAATTATCTCATTCATACCTGTATGATTTAATGGCTGAGGTAAATTAATATCAACAGAAATTGTCATTTCTTCATTACAATTCTTATTTTGTTTTAAATCTTTTTGGTTTTTAGTTTTTGTAAACCTGCTAAACTTTTCACCAATTGCTTCTAAATAATGTTTTACATTTTCTTCAGCTTGAAATAAAGTGTATTAAAATATCAATTAAACAGTAGGTACACATAATAATTGTTTACCAGGGCTAGGATTTGTATGCAATAGCATGGATTTTTTGCTGTGTCCAAATGGAGTTTTAGAGAGTAATATTCACAATTTATACTATTCAGAAGAAAATGGTACTATTTTTATTTTTCATATTTTTGCATATTTATAAAGGTTGTATTTATTGTATTTGAACCCATTATAATTCAACTGATCAAAGTATAAAACGTGGTTCTTTTGTCAAACATACATTTTATTTTTATAAATACAATCCTATTGTACAATATGCGATAAAAGATTGAATGGATTGCCGGAGAAAAATAAACACAATTAATACAAGCACATAGGTATCAATATAATATAGGTATTAGTGTATATATACACGATCAATTTTATTCAGTACGTACTACAAACCGTTCAGCTACCCATGCATGTATCACCATTTATTAGACTGTTTTTCAGTGTAATTTTAGTAAAATTATTGTGATTATTATTTTAAAAATGCCTAAAGTCAAAAATTAAATTGTCAAATTATGACAATTTGTTGTAGAATTTTCAAGCGATTCAGTTGTAATTTAACACTTAGGCAAATTACTTAATTTAAATATGCGCCAACCACATCATGTGACGTTGAAAGAAGCTGCAGGCAATATAAATCAATACTCAGTGCCGCAACTAGGTACTGAATAAGGGGCCCGTGTGCGATAATTATATTGGGCCCCTTCCAAGATTTATTTTGATGTAAGTCTTACTCTTACATCTGTACCTAACTCCAACATTTTAAAGTTTTCAAACACGTTTTACGCTTACGCCATAAAACTACCTATCTTGCTGTTGCTGTACGTAAGATGTCAACAATATACTTATTGATGTTTTTGAAAAATCTATGTTGATGTCAAAAAACATCGATGTTTTAATTTCAACATTCTCATGATTTTTTTTAGAAATATTTAATTCATTTTTTTCATTTTAAATATTCATAAATATGGATTTATATTTTATTGTAAAATGTATTTGTTTTAATTTATTCAGTTTCAGTAATTGTGCAAAATAATATGTATTATGTATTTGTATATAATAATTTCACTATACAATGTATACCATAATTTAATTTAATACTCATTATTTAAATTTATGTTTTATTACTGAATTCTATTATAATAATATTTTCTTATTCGAATATTAAAATAAGTTTTTTTCACTTTAAGACATTATATTTTATAATGATTATTTAAAATATATATGTTTTTTTAAATAAAATCAATTAATATTAACAAAATAAAATAAAACTAGTCCTAAGAATAATACTTTATAAATACTTTTAATTACACAATTTTATGCAAAGAACTAACAATAACAATAAAAAATAACCGTAAAATAATATACTTACGTTAATTAAAAAAATGTAACAAAATAAGTTTTAATGTAAAAAATTCATTTTTCTAGCTTTTGCATTTGCAAAAGTATTTATAATATTTTCTATATCTATTTCAGCAGTTCGGAGCCTTTCAATATTTAATAAAGCCAAGTTTGATAATCTATCCTGTGACATAGTATTACGTAGATAATTTTTTATTTGTTTTAATTTTGAAAACGATCTCTCGGCAGACGCAGAAGTTACTGGTATAGTTAGAAATATCATTGTAGCCGTGAATACATCAGGAAAAATGGTAGCTAAATTTTCATTTAAAATAAATAATGATAGATCTTTTATATTCATTTTCTTGAGGTCAGTGATGCCATATTTAGACGACTTTGAGATAAATAATTCTCGAAGACTTACCATCTGACGTGTGAAGTCACTAGTCATGTCATCACGGTACTTTACTATAAAGTCATATGTTGACTTAATTAAAAGTTCTTCTGTCATTAAAATCATTGTATAAGGTACTAAAAAGGTGAAATAATCACATACAGTATTTAATCCAGCAAATCTTAATTTAAGTTGTGATAGTATGGTATCAATAACAGGATAAAAAACAGTTACTTTAAAATTATCTTCGGTAATTGTTAGTCGTCTATCACCATCAATTTCGCCAGGAAATAATTTACTAAATCGTTCACGATTTTGATGAAATGTAAATGGTATACTCCACAAATCACACACATTTTTTGCTTTGTCAACAATTGTACCATAATTTTCACGCATCAATTTGATATCTGAAATAGCTATATTTAATTTCTCCAAAGCCTGATGTAAGTGTAAGTCAACAGACTGCAATTGTTTGGATACAAATTGCATTGATCTTAAAATTTTTTCCCAGACACATAAAATTAAAATAAATTCTGGTGATTCTAACTTTTTCTGTAGAGTTAAGGCCATATCTCTTTCATTTTTTTTTTTACTTGTTAACTGCAATTTGGTAAGCGCTTTTAAAATATCCACAAATCGCATTCTCAAAGAATACAATGCATTATGTCGGGCTTCCCATCGAGTTGCACATAGTTTTTTTAATACAATTTTTCTTATAATGGTTCCTTCTTCTTCGCCAAAAGCTAAATCTGTCCATCTGGGACCACTCGAACTGAAAAAGTTGAAAACATCTTGGACAGTTTCAAAAAATGATTGAACTTTCCTGGAACTCTTAGCTGCATCACAAATTATTAAATTAATATTGTGAGAACAGCAGTGCACAAAAGTTGCGTTAGGAACTATTTCACAAATTCTCTTTTGGAGTCCATTGAATGAACCACTCATGACAGCGGCACCATCATATCCCTGCCCACGGCATTTGGATATGTTTAATTCATATTTAGGAAGTAATTCTAATAAAAGATTTGAATAATCAGCTGCACCATGTTTCTTTAACTCAAAAAATCCCAAAAAAGACTCTTTTATTTCTACTATCTTTTGTTCAAAATTTACCTTAGTATATCGGATAACGAGACTCACTTGATCTATTTTCGTAATATCCTGTGTCGAGTCTAATATTATTGAAAAAAAACAGCTTGTTCTAATATCATTGCAAATTTTATGCCTCAAATTTGTTGATAAAATATCAATCAATTCGTTTTGTAAGGCCCAACTTAAATATTTTATCTTCTGTTTTTCATTACTTAATAAGTTGTTTAAAACTGGATCAAATTCTGCGAGTAGGTTTACAATTCTTATAAAATTTCCTTCAGTTGGATTTTTAATTTTTAAGCTTCCTTCATTACCTCTTAAAGCAGTATTACCTGAAGTTATTGTAAGAATAATTCTTATTAAACGTTTTAGAACGTTTCTCCACTTTGTGGCTTCATTGGAGTACTGTTTTTCTAAATTGGCATCTACTGTTTGATTTTTGACCCATAAATTACGAACTTTAAGTGCCTCAAGATGTTGAGTACTAACTTCATGTCTATGTATACATTGGGACAAGTGCTGCCAATTATTAATGCCATTAATCCATTCCGATTTAAAATTTCCATAAGTTCTATCAGCGAAAAGCCAGCATGTTTCACAATAAGCTTTATCGAGAATAATTGAGTAACACAGCCATATTCTAGGAATTTTCAATCCAGATTTAATAGTCACTTCATAATATTTTGTAGAAAACTGTCTTCCATGGATATTTGATGGAAAATTTATTGCAGGTTTACAAGGTCCAAAAATTAATATACTTCTTTTTAAATTTTCATTAATATTTTCTTCAAATAAACCTCTATCTGTCGGATATTTTTCCTCAAAATTTAAAACATTGGCTGAATCAATTTGGTCAGTACTCACTTCTAATAAAATAAAAAAGATTGAATATATTACAAATATTTTTAAATTAATTAACAAATTATTTTAATGTAAAACGATTAACTATGAACAAATAAATGTCAGGTAATTATTTGATTTATTATAATTTGCTTTCTTGTTTAATAAGAATGTAATAAAACTCAAAATTAATTTATAACAAAAATTCATCAAAATTGTGTAATTATCATACACATAACATATCCCTAGAATTAAAATGCAATAATATCCCTAACAGCAAATATACTAGACTAGTTAATATAATTAATATAAACATATCTAGAATTGTAAAGTGATATCAATACATCATCAATAAAAACAATTTAAACTAATTTCGATTTTTTTTTTTTAATTTTCATTTAAAAATTGTATAACACTTATTCATATATTAATTGTAAATTAGGTACCTTTATTAGAATTTGTTATGATACTCAAAATGCTACCACCGTTTTCATTTCCCTTTTCAAAAACATTTATATGCCGATCAATACTGCTGATATTTTCAAACAATTTATCACCGTTTTCTTCAATAATAGCTATATAAAATAATATTGAACCATTAGGTCAAAGCAAAAAGCATTTTAAATTATATAAAATATACAACTAAAATATTATAAAATTCAAATTATTTTAACATTTTTATAATACTTATTCATATTTAATTTTAATGTATTTTTTACATACATTTATAATTTTATATATTGTTTATTAGTTACCTTTATCAGGATCTGTTATGGCACTTAAAATACTACTACAGTTTTCATTTTCAAAAACATTTCTATGTTGATCAATACTTTTACTGGTGCAGATATTTTCAAACAATTTTTCACCATTATTTTCAATAATAGCTATATAAAATAATATTTAACCATTAGGTCAAAGCAAAAGGCATTTTAAATTGTGTAAAATAAATACCTATACAGGTACCTATACACCTACCTATAAATTGTAAAAAAAATTATATAATACTATAAAAGTAAAAAAAAAACATTTTGCTAATTATAACTATGTATAAAATGTTAAATCAGTAGGGTCCTGGGTCTAAGTTTAATCCTCCATAATATTTAATAATAAATACCTATAACATGAACAATTACTTTTGAGTTACCTATTTGAAAAAAAGAAATTCCATAGCGAAACAAACATTTACATAATAAATAGGTACCTAATTTATTATTTTATCAGTTAGGACAGTTAGGTAATAGGTAGGTAGTTTTAAATATTTTTTATTTAATTATTTATTCATAAAATAGTTTACTAGGTATATCTATGAAGAAATATAATATAACTAATAAGATATAACATACATATTACCATGGACGTAGGTAGGGGGGGGGTGGGGGGGGGGGGGGGGGGGTGGGTGTTCAAACCCCCCCCCCCCCCCCCCCCCCCCCGAAATTAAAGATGAAACAATTTTAAAATAAATGTTATAAATTAAACTTAATATATTATATAGAATTATTCGTCATACATTAACATTGATGTTCTAGAATGTTTGGGAGTAGTAGATCGCTATTTATAAATTTGTAATTTATATGGACAAAATATTGTATTAGTAGGTATTCAATTTTATTAAATACTCGTAGATAATTCATATTTAATTTTTATGATTTATAATATTAATATTATAGATCTAGACCAGACTAGACGAAAAACCCCTCCGAAAATATTTCTTACCTACGCCCATGCATATTACCTAATATGTAATAACTAAATACACTAAATGCAATATAAATGTTGTACATAATATATTTTAGTATGTTAAATAAATTATGTTGATCATTTAGTACTCACAAGAAGTCGAATTTTTAAAAAATCCATCAATTTTGGTTAGTTTTGATATTGATTGATTTTGTTTATCCTTACGCTTTCGTTTTTCACAACCACTCAAATGTTTCTTTTTAAACATATTAACTCAATTTTAAATTTTCTAAATTGTTTAAATTAATGTTTAATGTTCATACAAATACAATTATACGTAAAGGTAGATTCTCACATTGTTACTACTTAGTACTTACTTTGTCATGTGATATTCAAAATTTATGTAAAAAAAAAAAAAATGACGGTTAACAGATTACAGACTATAGGCACACTGGTAATGGTCAGTGGACATAAGGTTTCAAATATGAATATTATTCTACTCGTATAACATAGAGTAACATTAAGTTATTAATATTATTTTGATAGTGTGTCGTCGTTATCGGCCCATTGTTTCTCCGACAACCGACGACGATGCGTCTTCGCGATAATTATAGATCTAATGGAAAATTTGTTCCTAACGACCCAATATAAATACCATATAGATATAGTACATGCATACTAAATAGTAAATACTTTATACTACCTACCTCGGAACACTTTTGTCAGTATAATATTATGTATTCCACATTCCTGTATCATGTTCAACATATTTTATGAAATAAAAATACAATAATTATTATTGTGTTGACGTGTTGTGCATTTGCTTTAAGCTTCTAGAGTGGGCCCCCCAAATGTATGTAAGCCCCGGGGCCCGTGTGCGCTGCACGCTCTGCACACCTGATTTTTGCGGCACTGTCAATACTACGATCCAATTGCCGATCATTTATATTCAAATATTTAAAAAAATATATGGTCATAACATGTAACACACGTATTTCTACTATTGAATGTGAATAATAACTAAATTTTATTACTAAAATAATAATTAATGTGACAAATAAATAATTAATTTTTAACCTTAATTATATTATATTAAGACAATTAGCCAATCACTGATGTATTTCACTAAATAAATATTTTTTTTTGCAACTCGGTATATACGTGTGTATGTCTTAAAATTATAAAAATGCATATTTTACATTTTTTTATTGCATACAAATTCTTGCCCAGTTGATTCCTATTATAACAGTTTATGGGAAAAAAGTTCTACACAAAATAAAAAGAAGATTCTCCCCTAACATGAATTATCATGATAAATTAGTACAAAATAGGTAGGTACAACAAAGTATTGATTAACTTACTTCCTTTATTCAAAAGTTTAGCTTTTTATTTGTTACCATCTATCCACAAGATCATAGAGTAAGATCCAATTTTTATAAATTGGTTATTCATGTTTGGGCACATGTATAGTACATTGTCAACTTTGAAACGAACTGCTAACCATTCTAATATGAAAAAAAAAAATTAATATTATAACTCTAATAAGTAACTTACTAATAATTTTAGATTTTTATAATACTCTAGGGTAGGGGTGCATAGAACATTAAAATTAAATGGGACAGTGTTATGAAGGCCAAAAGTGTGTACTTCAATTAGGTACAAAAGTTCAACAATTATGGTACCAAAATGTATCATTAATAAGCTCAGTTGATTAAATAATTGTTTAAATTGATAGGAACATTTAAGAATGTAGTCGAAAAAAAATTAATTTCATTATTTTATGGCCTTATTTTTATCATGTCATTTGTGCACCGCAGTACCGCACTACTATTAACGAAAAAAAAAATAAACACAATTGCAAAAGAAAATTAATAATAATAGCTGCATATAAAATTATAAAAGGCCTAAAAAAATGTTATTCGTAACAATGACGATGCTAAAACATCATACGCCAAAGCTCTGTACATCCTCTAAACCAGGGGTGGCCAACCTTTTTTTATATTGTGCCAAATAATGTATACAAAATTGAGAATGTGCCTTAAAAAATATTTATTTCTTTACAGTTTACAAAGTTTACATAAATATAAATTTTAGATTTTTTTTCATAGGTAATATTTTTATTACAGTTCAATTGCAATGTTTTTTTTAATGTTTAGATGTGTCGAATTTGCTTAATGGATATTATCTCTTCATAATTTGGTTTAAGTTTAGTTGAAGATAGAAGCATTAAATTTTTCAAATGAGAATTTGTTAGTTTGGTTCTATATTCATTTTTAATGAAAGTCATCCGCGAAAAACTTTTCTCACATATATATGTAGAGCCAAATCTGCAAACCAATTTCAACGCTACATTATGTAATTCTGGAAAATCTTCCTCGGGTAGGCATTTCCAAAATTCTATTATTTCAGATGACTCTTTATATTTGCGTTTTAAAACTGTTGAACTTTGAAGTTTTTTTTAAATTTAATTTAATAATACTTATTTTTAAAAATTATATATTATTTTATCTGACTCTAGTGTGCCATTCCATAACAACAAATATGCCACAAATGGCATGCGTGCCGCAGTTATAAAAATATGTCTTACCTGCATTGTTGCAGCGCTTTCCTCTTCTTTTACCCATTTTAAATGTTTTCAATTTAAAATTAATGAAATGAACAACACGAAAAACATGAACATCACACGAGACATAAACGATAAAATGGCGACTACTCGTGTAGTACGTCTATGATCGTGTGCTATTAACGAAAATCAATATCATTATCAATCGAACAAAATATCCCGTAGAAATATTGTATTATTATAATATCTGGTAATGAACAGGAGATATGGCGAAGAGGGTATGATTGTTAACGAAAACAATATTAAAAATAACTTTATCGGATAATGGTGGTTGACAAGGAACCGTGTCGACGACGATCGTAGTGCATTGTCTTTATCTATAAACATTTCCAACTGTACACTAATCTGTAATTTTAGTGTATTGTGAGATCGAAATCATTTTAGTGACCGGGTACATGACATATAATTGGAATCGTACTTGGTAAATTATTGTAACGCTACGAGATCTGTAGGGTTTTTAGGGAAATACGCATACCAACACGAAATACTATTATTAAACAAAAATCGTATTAAATGAAATGTATTTATTTTTAGAATTTGATGTCAAGTTGATTTGTAAAAAACGTTATGAGATCTGGAAATGTGAAATTATACACATATTAACGTGTGTTTACGTGTATATTATTATTATATACCTACATTAATTGATATCTTTATGAGATCCTAAAATGTGTTTCTCGGATTCAATCTTTATGGAACTCATAACGTAGGTATGCATACCAATATAGTAGTGTATAACATAATCAACCAGTTGTATTTCTGTCCTAAAGAGAGAAGGATCTCGCATACCAGTAAATTTAAAGATTTGTGTGTATGTGTGTGTGTGTGGCTGAATTTTATCGTATCTATTTTGAAATAATACTATAATAGGATACTCTACTAACGATACCTAATTAATATTATGGATCTCGTAAAATACTTATTAACAGTAGAACTCTTAAAATAAATATCTATATAGGTACCATTGAATATAACAACACATTTTCAATTTAGACATGAAAAGTAATTTACACATTGGAAAAGTCGGAAATTAAAAACTTAATCCATACGATATCTTTGTGTATCAATCAAAGCTATTTATTAACCCCCAAATACGATATTCAATGTGTTTTACGAGATCCATCGATAACACCATTATAATATCTAACGAGTAGAATTTTTTTATTTATAAAAATTATATTTAAATATAAATTATATTTATAATATAATTATATTATAATATAATTATAAATTATATAATAAAATTATATTTATACAAAAATGTGTGTATAAATAAAACAAAATCATACGAGATCCGTGTTCAATTAATTCTTTTTATAAAATGCTATAGTGCGATATTCAATGAATCTTGCGAGATCCATCTACAATATTGTCTTCCGATACGAAAAGTATGTATGCAAATAATAAATAAATTCTTCATTTCACTCAGAATCTAAAAAAGGTTTTTTAGATGATGAAGTAAAATAAGGAGCACTTAATTCCTTATTGCATATGGGCACCATGAGTCTAGCTCCGGATCTTTCTTAATTTCTAAACAGATATTTAATATTTATTACAAATAGGTACAATTTAAATATATATATATATATATATATATATATATATATATATATATATATGTTACGGTAAATGATGTTACATCGGAAATTAACGTTATTCGCCGGTTATTCACGTTATTTACCTACGCATGTGGGAATTATCGTTATTTTCTAGTGAATAACGTTAATAACCGTGTGATTTGGGAAATGTTGATTTTATTTTAAAATAATGTCCAACGAGCAATGATAAAGTGATCGCTAAACTGATTGTGGTACTAATTGGGTAAATCAATAACACTTTATCGGCCACAGATAAGGTGGACACTGGGCCTATACAGTATACAATTACTATACATATTATAACATCGGTATAGCCGTGGAGATTACATTTGAAAATATCATACGTAACGAAAATTTATATAGATTATTACTTTAGTATGTGTACAACCTGTCGTCGTATTTACCACTTATTTAAAATGGCTATCGATATTCAAACTGTTCGCACAACTTTCTACGAAACAATGAAAAATATTCTTACGAGCAAACGAGATGATACTAACTCATTTTTGTCTACTAAAGACTACAATGATGTTATTGAACAAGTTAAAAAATCAAAAATGTGTTTAAAAACTGTCGGTGAAGCTAAAACAATGAAGGACTATCGTGTAGTACGTAAGTACGATATTTTAAAAATAAATGAAAAAGAACGTCTTATTAGACCAGTAGACGAAAAAAATGTTGTATTGTATTACGTTAAAATTGACGAACTGTTTGATATTCTCCACGAAACACATTCTGCCATCGGCCACAGAGGACGAAATCGTATGATGGCAGAACTGAAAAATAAATATTGCAATATAACAAACGAAACAGTTATGGTTTATTTAAAATTATGTGTTCAATGTCAGAAAAAAGCAGTGCACCCAAGAAGAGGATTAGTATCCAAACCAATTTTAGAGTCAACTTTCAACTCACGGGCACAAGTTGACCTTATAGACATGCAATCTCAACATTATAATGACTATCGTTTCATAATGAATTACCAGGATCATTTGACTAAGTACGTAATATTGAAACCCTTAAAATCAAAACGCGCTGAAGAAATCGCTTATAATCTTATCGATATTTATACGTTATTTGGGGCACCTGCAATATTGCAATCCGATAACGGGAGAGAATTTGTTAATTCGGTGATTAATGAACTTCATATAATTTGGAATGAAGTCAAAATCGTTCACGGAAAGCCAAGACATAGTCAAAGTCAAGGGTCAGTTGAACGAGCCAATAGAGACGTCCAAGAAATGCTAGCTGCTTGGATGGGTGATAATAATAGTTCCGATTGACCATCGCCATTAAGATTTATTCAGTTTAAAAAAAAATAGAGCTTTTCATTCAGGTACTATTAACATTTTACTTATTTTTATTAATAGTTAATAAAAATTGTTTTTTTTTTAATGTTTATTATTTACATATTAGGCATAGGTAGAACGCCATATGAAGCGATGTTTGGCTGCACGGCTAGAATTGGTTTAATGTCGTCTAATCTTCCAAACGATGAAATAAAAGAGGTCATTACGGAAGAAGATTTAGAAAAAATAACCAATGAACCAATCACCGAAGAAGACGAAATCGGAAATGAAATCATAGAAATCGTAGAAAAAAATTCGGAACTTGGTACTTCAATATTTTTTAATTATTTAACAATACATTTCCGAATTCTAAATATAACACAAATAAAACTAAAATATAAATATTTAAAAATTATTTTTAATATTTTTTAGATGATCGTCAAGAAAATATTTGTATTGCACGTAAAAATTCAAAAAAAAATTTAGAAAAACAAGGAGAGAAAATGATGAAACTTTCCAAAGAAAAGTTTCCTCAGCTTGAAATAGGCACAACTGTACGTGTAACTATACTGGACGTTGATAGAGCTCGTGGTTCTCCGCGAAATATACTGGCAGTTGTCACCCAAGTTGAACATGACTTATACAAATTCTGTAAGTTAATTCTTAATGAAAAAATATATCATTAAAATTAAAAACTGTTTAATTATTTTATAGGTACGGAACATGGTTTTCTTAAATATAATTACACAGGCCAAGAAATAGCTGCTTGCGAAGAAAATCTATTAGACATGTACAATGTGATAAAATTAGCAGGTGATAGACAGTTGACACTGAGGGAAGCAGCTAGTAATAGTTCGGTTGCGGGCCCTCAAGGGTACCAGCGTTGCCATTGCAAGACTGGTTGTAAAAATAAACGTTGTGCCTGCCGTGGGGCTGAAAAATTATGTAATTTTTAGTTTGCATTTTTTGTGTAAAATGCATTTTTACACATATTACGTTAAATTTGTATATTTAAACTCGTTTTTGTTTATTTTAAGCTATTTTTAATAAGTGTTGTATAGTTTATCCCAATTAGTATCTATAGGTAATTCACAAGTCAACTCAAATTTCAATATACATATATGTTTAATTTACTTATTACAACAAATTTTCAACCATTTTGTGTAATTTAAAAAAAGGATAAACAATTTTTATATAAATAATTTACTGATTTTAAAATTAAATTTTTTTTCTTTCATATAAGTACATTTTTTGGTCATTTTTAAGTTCATTTTTTAGAGTTTTTATGTCATTTTTGCATTTTTTTTTAGTGCATTTTTGTTTATTTTTTAGGTCATTAAAATCCTAGCTCTACTCATTACTTACTATCCTTTAAGTATGACGACATCACATAGTAGTAACTTATATAGAAATCCTATTATAGAAATAATAGAAATGATGAGATTTAATTAATTTTTTTTTGGTATTTTAATTTTTATGAAGAAAGTAGTTTTTTTTTAATGTCGCATTCATATTGAAGAGCCAACATTTTGAGTTCATGCTCTTCGTTTAAATGCTTTTTCTTTAGTTCATGCAGTTCTTTGCTTTGTTCAAGTTCCTGCTTGACCAACTTTTTCTGCAAACATACCAAACTATAAAATAAAATAAATAAATTAAAATAAATGAAAAATAAATAAATTACACAAATTATACAGAGTCACTTTCCTACACTTTAATAAATAAAATTAAAAAAATAATTTATTTGACAGTAATAAATATCGTGACAATTTGAGGTCGGATTGCGCGGAGTAATTGGCTACGTGATAACGACGCGTCCGGATTTGATAATATTGATGAGATAATGTACATTTTGCAGTATGACCACTTTTAAAATATATTGATTTTACGATTAACCTCTGGTTAACTAACTAGCACATCAGTTTCACTTGATAAACAGTGCACTATTTAACCGGCATTTTAAGCGACAGTTTAAATTAACTGATTGTTAACTAACTGGCAGTTATTATGCCAATTGAAAAACCGGCCCTTATACATTCAATATTTAAAGAAAACTTTTGCAGATCCGGCATTTTGGAGCTCTCAACGAAAAATGATCTCACAGCTCTGCTCCATTTATATATATATATAATTTTCTTCTGTTTTTTAATAACATGGCTTTTCGTTCTCTTGATTTTAAAAAACGTTTACCAACATTTCCTATATCAAATAAAAAATAAATTTTACTATGAAAATATACCTAATTTCATTACAAATCATTTGAAATAAATTTATCTCTTGCGTTAATTAAATTATCTATAGTCACAGTAAAAATATATATTTACATATAAATCTGAGCCCTAATAATAATATGTAAATATGTAATATTTATTTATATATCAATGTACTCGTATTTTACCTAACACCTAATAGAATTAAAATTCAAATTAAAGTTATGAAACATAATATAAAATATATAAACAGATATACAAAACTAATTTGGTAGATAAAAATATAAAATACGTATGTAGGATGTAGGTATGTTATCATAATATTAGTCATAATGATTTTTACCTGGACTAATTTATGGACTACATGTTTGTGTAATGAGCGTAATAGTTGGCCTGAGGTGTTATATGAAATTACTCCGGATTCAATTCGAGTTGCATAATATGATTGACGTAATGAAAAATGTATTCGTTTGCCAGCCAAATGTTTGTTAATAATGCTGTTGAATTGCTCGCATACGTTATTATCCACATTCATTAACAAACTATCTGCATGCATTGCTAATCGTTTGATTATTTGATTTGCTTCTCTGTAAAGACCACATTTTTCCGCATCTTCGTATAGGTTTACTTCATTTAATTTTTTACCTTTGCAAAAATATTCTTCACATTGCTCACGATTACCCACAATATGTCAAAAACTATTTGATATATCTTTGTGTAAATCTAATCGTAATATGTATTTGTATTATAATAACAATTATTTAATTGTTCGTTATTGATATTAATTAAATATTAATAGTAAATTACCTGAAATTTGTTGATATTTGCTTTGTTGATTTAATTTATTACGATAATCAATAGCTTTCGTGATAGCAGTTCTAAATGTCTTCGCATTATTTAATATATGTTTTCTGAGATGTATTGGATATTTTGTATTTTTACCAATTGCCGCTAACTTTGTACCATAATTTCTTAATAAGTGATTTCGGCATTTAATTTTTTCAATAATAAAATTAGGTCCATAAGGTCTTGTTTCTGTCAATCTTTTACTGACACTTGAATCACCGTCGCCTTTAAAATAACATTATATTTGATTATTTAAAAAACATAATATATCAAGAGTTGTTATTATTATTATATGTATACATATTTTATTTTTATAAAACTAATGATGGCGTCGAAATATTCTAAATCCAATTATACTTATCTATTGCAATTAATTTAATCTAAAATAACTAAATTTAAATGTATATGTAGATCTCAGGCCATATTGCTTTTCAGATATAAACTCCATATCCATCAATAAACATCCAAAACTTCCCTCGTGAACACACGTTTTAATTTGTTCAAATAAGTAGGTAGTATATATCTATAATTCGCCGTCCAGACCAACATTTTTTATTTGTTGACCTAAAGTTTAATAATTGCGAGTATAAAGATAAAAATCATTAATAAAATAATTATATTTAATGATTGTCGATTATTAATAATCAATTTGAATACTCACGATTCAGAAGTTTGATCGACATCATTACACTCCAAATTAGACAATGGCGTTAAAATAATATTTTCATCACCAGGAAGACAACTAAAAATAAATAAAAAATATTTTAATTTAATTTCTACAAAAATATTGAATAATCATAAATTTAAAACGCATAAAAATAAATTGTAGGTATATATTCAAAATATTTTACGCGTATACATAATATATATACTAGTTATAACTAGAGTGCTGAATTACTGCATAATTATGCTTCTTAACACCAGTGCTCGAATTGAGGGGGGACGGAGCTTCCCTTCTAAATTGTATTTATTGTAGCGTACCCCTTCATCAAATTTTAACTTGCACGGGGGGACGGTACGTCCCCCATGTAAATTATTATTGAATAACTTGTAACAATTATATATATATATATATTATTATGTATTATCAATTTGAACAAATGTAATAAATTTGAAATTTGAAATTTCATTAATGATAAAAATCAATAGATATTAGATATTTAGATAACTGATAAGTAATATAATACAGGCTTACAGGTTTACAGCTACTAATAATATGTATAAATAATTAATTTTATATCGAGATAAACATTAAGAAGCCATAATATTCTAATTATATGGTGGTTGGTGATACTGTTAATGTATAGTACATAACAATAATATCTTATAATAATATTATTATTGGTATGCTCATGAAGTCATGAGCCATGCCTCCATGGTCGGTTTTAAAAGATTATTGTTTATGTGATTAATATAAATTAATAATTATTGTTATCAAATGTCTTTAATAAACATTGGTTAATGACATGTGTTTAGTAAATTATTGTGTTATGATATCTATTTATTTATATTATTTACTTGAATAATAATTAATAAGTAATAACTAAAAATGGCATCTAAACCAAAAAAGCTCTGCAAAGGCACGCTTTATTCTTATTTTAAAGTAAGTACCTACTATGTTAACTGTCTAAACTTTAAACTAAAACTTTAACATTATTCATACTTCATGATGATGCATTACTATATTTTTAAATTTTAGAACAGCAATAATAAACAAAAAGAAGAAAACACATGTGTTGAATCTGTTAATGATGATCTTGGGACAAATGAAAATACCAATATTCAGGTATTATCAAATTACAAATTTTCTTATGATTTAATTTTATATTTCTATAGCTGGTTAAAAATAAATCAATGTTTTTAGATATTTTTTCTTACCCATAATAAGAGTCAAAGAGCATGTTACATTTTATTAAGATGAAATGTCAATTCGGTATTTATAATAAATACAAATTACTTTTGCTATTGCTATTTTTTATTTGCTAATGTATGAGCAATAATTTATAATACATAATAAACTAAAATTAAACTTTGCATTATATTTTTACAGCTTTCATAATGAATTGTTGTGTAGTAATTACTTTGTAATTAAAATAGTACTAATAATAGTTAGTCACAAAGCATGTGACGATTATGCTTTTGCATTTTTTTTTTTTATAAATGCATAATATTAAGAGTTTTTAATTTGACTTCTTTTTTTTTTTCGTTTTAGGATGGTATTGATTCAATTATAATACCAAAAGAAAATGAATCAAATGATAACAATATTTCTGAGGAGGATCATCAGGTTTGCAAGGTTAGACTTCTTACATATTTCAATAATTATATGTATTCACTGTATGTCATGCAAATATTATAAAAAAAAATTGTATGACAAATTTTGCAAATTTTGTAAATAAGTAGTATAACTGAGTGAAACAGCCACTCATTAAAATTGCATATACCTTTAGTATAATCACACTATTGTCAAATGCCCTTTTGCCAGCGCCTAGCTATGCCTCAGATTATGTTAAAATATTATAAACAATTAAATTAACTATTTTTAGGCCTTTGTTCTATTTGCATAATTGTAATTTATTATTATTTACAGGAATTGGAACCAGATTTAATTTTGACTTCTTCTGGAGAAAACCCAGAATGCTGGGATGACAAACAATTAAAATATTTTACAGATGAGTATCCTTGGCTTTATTTTAAAGAGACTAAATTGGGTTGTCTTATTTGTAAAAGAGTAAATCTTAATTTAATAACATGTCATGGGGCACATATTTCTAAAGAATAGATAAATGGAGAGGTGGGTGTTGTAGGAATTGATGATAATAAAATGAAAGCCAATTTAAGGAAAAAAATATGTAAGCATAAAAACTCAAAAGCTCACTTAAAAGCCCAAAAAATTAATTGTCGGAAAATTGGTACGGTTGTTTTGAACGTGGAATATTAGTACGGTCGTTAAAAACCAGGGTTTCTTAAACTATGAAAAAAACAACCTTAAATTAGATAAGTACTGCATGAAATTGTAGGGAAGTATTAATCTAATCTACAACGACAAATGACAATATCGATAACGATGAATAAAAATATTGTATAGGTTTCATGCGACCTAGTGCAACTGCAACGTTCAACTTATTGCCAATTTACCTCTCAATGAAGTATCCAGTGGAATGGCTTATTTGTACACGATAATTCCTATAGAACTATTGTTAGTGCCTAAATATTTTGATGACATCTATGTCAGTGGTACTAGCGGTACACCAATGTTTTCTCCAATTTTGTGGAATGTATTCGATGTCACATTGAACGGTGGTGATAGCATGATAAAATAAACAGGTATGTCAGCAACTTACGGTTATTATGCGAGTTTGCGCAAAGATGGCGTCCGCTGTTCGCCACTTTTCATTGGCCGAAGTGTTATCATTTATCATAGTAATATGATTGTCAAAATTATCAAATTGTTCATGATAAGGTAAAATAAAAATTTAAAATTTAAATTGTAGTTCATTTAACTATTAAAGTATTACAACATTAAATAGTTATTGAATAAATTATATCGACAACTATCACAGTGTATTGAGTACAGACAATATTTCATTATTAACATTTGAACTTTTATCATGCCGGTTTGTGTTTTTGAGGGGTGTTTCAGTGGTAGCAAAAGAAAGGATAAAGCGAAAAATGTGAATGTTCATCTTCATAGATTTCCAAAAGATACTAATTTGCGAAAAATATGGGTAAAACAAATTAAAAGAGGATCTAATGTTAAACATATTAATTGTGAAACAGGTATAGTACTGCTTTGAATATAAATACGAATACTTTAAATTTTTTTATTACATAAAATTATACAATATTTTCTTGTTACTATTTAAACACAGAATAGGTTGATACTTACCATCTGTGCTTTAATACTAAGTGTAATTTTGTTAGTATTCACTATTCACTGTATTGTTTCTAGGTGTTGTGTGCTCTCTTCATTTTTCCACACACTATATTGCTGATAAGTCATATGCACAAAAAATAGCATTATATTCACCTAAGTGCCAGAGGAAATTAAAACCTAATGCAATACCCATGACGTAAGCCTTAAGAAAAAAACTAATTAGGTAGTATTCAATATTTTAATTATTTTAAATATTCTAGTAAACACGGAATAGAATACGATGATATTCCATATAGGGAACGATCAAGTTCTGTAGGTCCATACACACCGCCAGTTAATAACTCTCCTGCTCTGATTAGAACCCCTTGTGGAATGTTCACAGTAACCGAATCGGATAGAGTAATGTAAATTATAAATGTTGTAACACTTTTACGTATTAACTTTAGCTGATAAAGCCATTATCCACAATGAAAGTATTTTAAAGAAATATTAATGTTTTACTAATTCATTTTTAGAGAGCCTGAATCTAGTAGCTCATGTTATGTACGATCAAAACTATTTATCAACTTGTGTGATGAGTTAGATGTACATCCATTAGCTGAACAAACATTAACAACGACCACAGATGAAACAACTCTAAAGTACCAATACTAATGTTGCATGAAATGTCTTTGTAAAATTAGTTGGGTTTAATACCTTTTCCTTCTATGCCTTTTGTGATAACATTTACTTTGCATGATATTATAATGGTGTTTCAACAATCTTTTTGTTTGTTTCAGTTTTGTATATAACCCCACATGTTATATGAACAAAAAGAAAATCAAAAAAATTGTTTTATTTTAATCTTCATTGAAAACTCATGTTCTTGGTTTTTTTAGGTTTTGCAAATAAAAATGCCTATTAGATCAAGAACTAGTTTTTGATGGTGTAATTATTATATTTTATAAACAAATTTTAAAATAAAGTTTACAAAATATTATCTATCTATATTGTTGAATATAAATTATCCTTTTAAATAAGTAGTACACATAGCAACTGTTTGTTTATACAGATTGTATTTATTTTTTATTATTATTTTCATGACATTATATAAGATATTTATAAAAATATAATACATACATACATACATAGTATTTTAATTATTAATATAATAGTTGTATAATTTTTATCATGGTTGTAATACAATTATTGGTATTTATTTTTGTGTTTATATGTTTATGTGATGACATTTTGTTTTTGTTCTTTACCGTGTCATTTTTTTATAAATCTGTAGACTACGGGATATAATTGATAAATATAAAAAAGAGAATGATGAACTCAAAAATGAGCAAATTAAATTAAAACAAATTATTTCTACTCAACAATTACAAATAATAAAACTTGAAGATAATATCATAAAAATGGACAGCGTTTTCAACACACGTGTTCGCTCAGTATTTTCAAAATTATTTACTTCTACACAAATTGATGCTATTTTGAATGGTAACAAAAAAATATATAAATGGACCCAAGAAGATATAGCTTCTGCAATATCGTTGAGAAGTGTATCTCCAAAAGCCTATAGGTATTTAAGGGAAAAAAGACAGTTTCCGTTGCCAGGTAATTTATTGTGTATATTATTGATGAAATTGAATAAGAAATGTAAAACTTAAAAAACATGCAGGCTTATCAACTCTCAGGACATGGGCAAGTCATTTTTCAGTAGAAACTGGAGTCTTGACAAATGTTTTAACTTTGATGAAAGTAAAAGGTAGTTTCATATTGAAAAAAAAAATTAACTATTTGATCAAATAAATTTGTATGAAAATCATTTTAGGAGAAACTCTAACTGACAATGAAAAACTGACAGTAATCTCATTTGATGAAACATATGTAACAAAAAGAATTTGTTATGATAACAAAAATGAACAAATGATTGGTCCACATAAATGTGTTCAAGTTCTTGTTGTTCGAGGTATCTATATATTATATCCAACAGTTAATAATATAATATGTAGTACTAGAATAACATTTTTAAACAGGTCTAATAGCACCATGGAAACAACCATTATTTTATAATTTTGACACTCCGATGACAGTAGACATATTAAATGATATCATAGCCAAACTATATAATATTGGATATAATGTTGTGGCAGTAGTTAACGATATGGGTCCATCCAACATTGGGTTATGGCGAAACTTAAATATATCTGTTGAAAAGACATCATTTCAACATCCAATAAGTTCAACAAATATTTTTGTTTTTGCTGACACTCCTCATTTAATTAAGCTGGCTAGAAATCATTTTCTTGATAAGTCAGTATTTTGTAATAAACTTTGTTTCATCAAATAAATTTTAATTTATGGTTTACTATAGAGGTTTTGTTCTGCCAAACGGTAAATATATTGGTGTGAATATTATAAAAGAACTGTTGAAAGTAAATGATAATAATGACTACAGATTTGCATATAAATTATCTGAACGTCATATTTTGGTAGAAGGTGCATCAAGAATGAACGTTAAACTGGCAGTACAGTTTTTTTTCAAATAGTGTTGCTAAAGCCATAAGTTTCTGTGGAAATAAAAATATAATTACTGATTACAACTGGAAAGAGGTAACAACAAAATCATCAACTAAAAAATTTTCAACTATAAATATGTTATTGTTTAATATAATATAGCATTAGGTATTCATATTATTATATAACTATTTATAGGCTACAGAAGTGATCCAGCTATTCAACGATTGGTTTGACTTGTTAAATACTCAACAAAAAATAGACAAAAATTCATCTAGTTATGGGTTAGCTCTAGAGACACAAGATGAATTATTGGACAAAATGACTTATTTTATAGCCCAAATGAGAGTACATGGCAAAAAAAGTATATTGCCTTTCCAGAAAGGTATACTCTAATAAAATTGAGATCAGGACCGGGTGGCAGAGTCAATTGGCTTCAGTCAACCTCAAAGACAAAACTTTGGAACGGAGCTGAGTACACGTTGGCTGCCTTGTACTGATCTCATTTTAAATAAATTAAAGATTATAATATTTATTAATATGTGACAAAATTTCTCCCAGAATTATAATAATTATGATTTTTAGGTATATTAATAACAAACAAATCATTAAAAGCCTTGCTGAATGATTTAAAATGCAAGAATATTTCTTATATAATGACACGAAAAGTTAATCAGGATGTAGTTGAAAACATGTTTAGCTTTCTCAAAGGAATTTGTGGAGCAGCACTGAATAATATTACACCGTTACAATTTAAATATGCGTATATCACAATTTTTTTTATATTATTTCTATTTTCAATACATAAAAAGATAATTTATTGTTCAAATCTTATTTCTTAGTCTCAGGTGGTACATTTTGGGAAAACATTCAACCGCAGTTTACACCGAGAACAGAAATACAGAAGATGGCATAGAAACTAGCTTAATTTCAGGTGAAGAGTGTGTAACTAGTTTAATGTTTAGGCAATCTGAGGTATTAATTAATGAAACTGACTATTCGCAAAATGAAGAACTGGCAAATATTATGAGTGTTGAAGGTTCAGTTACAATTAAAAATGTGGATATGAATATACTGGATCTCTTTGAAAAGAATGTAAGTATAAAAAATAAAAACAAAATAAAATAAAAACAATTTAAAATATTTGTATTCAAATTAAGTTACCTAGATTTAGTGGATCTCATTTTTCACCAATATTAAGTAAATTTTTTTCTTATTTAGTAAATTAAATTAAATGTTTTTTCCTTCCAGTATCCTATAAATATATAAAACAGAATATAAGTTAAATAATACACATAATCTAAATTTTGTGATAAAAATGAGATACTTACATTATTTTAGATTGAAAATGAAGGATCATTTGGAGATATAGAAAAGGAGTGCGTTGAATATGTAGCTGGATATGTAGCACATCGCTTCATCTATAAATATCCATACCTGAAGAATGAAGAATGCAATAGTAGTAATAGTACACATGAGACATCATGGATTCAACATTTATCTAAAGGAAATCTAACAAGTCCATCACCAACATTAGTCAACGCTGCTCATATTTTAGAAAATTTGTTTAAAGAACTCCATGGTGATGGGTTGACAAATAAATCAAACATTATTAAAGACTTATCAAACAAACTGAAAGACAAAATTACAAATTTACCATTGGAAGTGATACAATGTTTGGTCCGCACAAGAACTTTTATTCGAATGAATAAACTTAACAATGCTTTGTTACATAATTATAATACTGTAAAGCAAAATAACAAAAATAAAATACAAAAGTTCATAACTTAATGAAACAAACTTAAGTAATATTGTAATTATTGTAATTAGATTTTACATACCCCACTTCATAGATAACTGTAATTTTTGCATACGTTAAATTAAATATATTATTGAATGGTTAAAGAGCTAAAATAAAATCAATATAATATTAAACCCTATGTAATATTTATTAGACAATTAACTAATAGCGATTAGCAATAATATTAATATTATAAAATGAAAAATAATATCTTTATATGTCTATATAAATTATCATGGCTTATGGGAGATATGACGATAAGTGATTACGTATAATTGATAATACGCGCAAGCCAGCCGCCATATTGTGCGCACCACAAAGTTGCTGACATACCTGTTTATTTTATCATGGGTGATAGAACAAATAACTATTGCGAAGGGTGGAATAATTATTTTAATAAGCTTGTAGGAACAAGCAACCCATCATTTTGGTTAGTTCTACAATGTATTCAACAAGATGAATCTACGATGCGAATTGAAAGTAAAAAAAATAAAAAATATGCTTCCCTTCAATATAAACTTCATGAAACTAATACCAGTTACGTAAATAAAGAAATTACAATGGACATTTTTTTAAATATCATAGGGAAACTATTGTGAATTTATATTTAATTACTATATTATTAATATTAATTGTGAACATATATTTATTTTAATTTAATTTTTTGAACCACTGAAAATAAAATATTTTATAGTACCAATATTCCGCCTATTTCATTTCTTTTATTCAAAACACAATCACCGTACCAATTTTCCGTTCACCCAAAAAATTATTGATAAGGGTTCATGTGAAGTTTTACCAGGATAATTTTCCAAACTTTCTAGTTTGGAACATGAAACTACTTGTAAAGTTTTCAGAACTGCTTACTTTATAGCAAAAAACCAACAACCATACACAGATTTACCTAAACTTGTGGATTAACAATCCGTTAATAATCTAAATATGGGTAGAATTCTATATACTGATAAATCCTGTAATAGTATAATTGACCATATTTCAATAGAAATTAGGAAATATCCAATAATGTAGGAATTAAGTTACTCACATTAAAATCATGTTCAATTACTCGTTGGGCATGCCGAGCAGAAGCAGTCAAATCTGTACTTCACAACCAAAGTACCAGAAGTAGTTAATAGAAAAGTGTCAACTCGTTTAGACAAAATGTCAAATACTCAATTTGTTTTTAAAACAAAATATGATGAATTAAAAATATCTGTGTACAACCAAGATTTAATCAAGAAATTGTAGAATTAGTTCAAGCTGTAGCAAGTGTGATTCGTTTAAACTCTACACCTGAAATGATTTTAGTCTTATCAAAATTTTCAAATGTTCCTGTAGATATATTGGTATCTGAAATAAAACTATTAAAACATTTTCCAGTTACCGATGGTAAACCAGATAGTACTAATACTACTAATAATGAATCTATACATTTGTGGCTTGATTGGATGAAAGCCAACAACTACATAAAATCATTTAATGGATTTTATACCGTACTAAAATTATTTACTGTAATACCAGTAACAAGTTGTTCTTGCGAACGAATATTTTCCAAATTATCAATAGTGAAAAATAAATTGAGAAGTTAATGATTTACTATTGATGTTTACTGAACCAGAACTAACATCTAATGTTGACATTGATTGGTAATTGACGAGTTCAAAGTCATGGAGAATAGAAGAATGAATTTATAAATTTTTTTATAATTCAATATGTTAAGTATTTTAAAAATAAAATAATTTTACCTTAATAAATATATAAAAATATTATGTATTAAGATATGTATATTTATTATTTTGTATTATTTTTTTATTAAATAATGAATGCCTGATCAATGCAAGAGTGCATATGACCTTATAGAAAAAATTTTCTTATTTATTCCAAAACATTTGTTTAAATTTTCATCAAGTTCGAAATATTTATCAGATTCAATTAATATGGTATAATTATTTAAAAGAGATATTTTCATATTTGTTGGTATAATTTTATTTAATTCTTCTATTGTATCTAATATCCACATTTTATTGTTTATAAATTTTGATGTTTTATTACCAATATGAGTGATTTCTACATCAGAGTGTCGTAATTCATAATGGTAATTTTCCACTCCTAAAATCTCTTTTAAATAATCTTCGAATATAAAAGAGATGTTTGAAGTAAAATGTATAATATTATTTTCATCTAATTTAATTATTGTTCTTTTATAAGTGGTATTTTTATTAAGCTCATGTTGAAATTGTTTTAAAGAATAAATGCCTTTTTTTATCACAAATTCTGTGTTTAAAATTACAAATTCTATTTTTGCTTGAAGTTTATATTCTTTCGTTTTAATAATACAATCTCTGTCTAATCTGATAACAGGAATATACCTGATTTATTTTTCACTTATTTTTGAGTAATCTAATTTTATATACTCTAAATTCAAATATTTGCAGAAATTCTCATCTAAATGATAGTAAGTATTACATGTTATTTTAACTATATATTCCTCTGAAAGACTTATCACAACAGGATTAATTTTTTTGTTTAACTGGTCAATTGTATATCTGCCTGGCTCCACAGTAACTATTATACCGTCAATCGTAATTACACAATCTGTTTCAATTCTGATTAAATTATGTAAACCAGTAAATGTTAAAGCCTTAAGTCCAAGTAAAAAATTACCAGAATTAACCAAGTGACGTTCCAAATGTATACTATTATTTTTAATTTTTATTAAAACCATCTATTATTTATAATATATAAATATTATTAAAAAACTAATATTTAAATAGTAGCTAAGTAAATAAATAATAAAAAAATAATTAATCTAATATAATTATTATTAAAAAACAACTGAGTATTTAATTCGTATGATAATGAATGTAGGTCATGTATGACGTCATACAAACGATAATTAGTCAGTGAGTTAAAGGAAAACAAATGTATAATAAATCGACAATCACCACAGGAAACTGTATGATTGGGAAAAATATTGCAAATTTTTTCAAAAAAAAATTGAATGCGAAAAAAAAAATATATCGTATAATAAATGGAAGATATGAATATGAATACTAAATATTATTCTAAATACTGTGTAGTTTGCGACACAAATATTGCTTATAAAAAATGGTCAAGACATTGCCAAACAAAAAAACACAAAAATAATGATCCTAATAATACAATCACAACAAGGATTCGTAAGAAAACAATAACAACAACCAAGAAACTTAAAAAACAAAGAGTACCTAAAGACCATAGAGTTTTCCATAAGTTCAGTGAAAAACTCTTTAATAAATCCAAAAAAAATCGATCTGTAATCTTGGAAAAAGATACTGCCTTTAATAGCAGAGTTAAAACATTCACAATTAATAATAATTTCGGGTTCAAAGATACTATAAAATTTATGAGTCATGTAGAAAGAATAGTTTTAGGTAAAATTCAAGAAGGATTAAATAAACAACATGATTTAAAAGTAAATTTTATTTTGCATTGTATACACCAGAGAAAAATTACTGGTACAGAAACCATGGAGTATAAGGACACTCATTTTAAAACAAAGAATGAAATAATATTGAAAACGACTGATCGAAGTGATTACTATCTTGGAATGAAAACTAAATTAACGAATGAAATGCAAGAGTTTCAAATTAAACAATCACAGTGGTGTCTTCAAAAAATTGTCTCCTTGGAATTGTGTATCAATAAATTTATACCTCTAAGAGGTGCTTCGTATATAGAACTTCCAAAATTTATTCAACTTAAACATGCCGTTATAAATGTGGAAAATGAGGATAATAAATATTTTCTTTGGGCCTTACTTTCTGCATTATATCCAGCTGAACATCATCCGCAGAGAGTTTCCAAATATAAAAAATGGGAAAATGTGTTTGATAAAGAATTCAAAGATATTGAATTCCCTGTTAAATTAACAGATATACATAAAATAGTTGATAGATTAAATATTTCTATAAATGTGTATTGTATTGATGAGTTCAAGCCAGTAATAATTCCTCTTAAAATAACTAAAATTGAGAAGGAGAAACATATTGATTTGTTGTATCTTAAAGAGAAAAATAATGAGCATTATTGTTGGATAAAAGATTTATGGAAACTAGTAGGACATGCTCAAATTTCCAAACATGGACATAAAGGTTTTCTGTGTAAAATGTGTTTAATCAGCCATACAACACTAGATAAATTAAACGAACATAAAACTTACTGTATGCATAATAAATGTACCAAGGTCGTTTTACCCAAACCTTCCAATAATATTGTTCAATTTTCTCACTATAATCATTCTTTAAAAGTACCTGTTTCGATTTACGCAGACTTTGAGTGTATGTTTGGAAAAATACAGAATTGTCAACCTTGTGATAATACTTCGTATATAAACCCATACCAAAAACGAGCGTGAAGTTAGCTGGCCAAAATAAGTGATAAGGAAATGGGGGATTTGGGTTGCATTACGTTCGACTCAAGGGGCAAAACGATCAGCTGGCGTACAAAATGTATGGAACTACATTCCGATACCAGATGGCGCTATAAATTGTAAGGTCCGTAGTCGATACGCGGTAAAACTGAGTTTTTGAAACCGATTTTGAGACATGATCCGGAGGGTGTCCACGCCCGGACTTGATACAATCTAATAGTAAACCACACAAGGAAGCTGTCCCCAAAGGATCTAAGATAACACGCGAACAGATTTCGAGATATCGCATTTTGAAATTGAGTAGTCGAAACGTCATAACGGTATAAAACACGGTGCACGATACGCGGTAAAACTGAGTTTTTGAAACCGATTTTGAGACATGATTCGGAGGAAGTCCACGCGCGGACTTGATACAATCTAATAGTAAACCACACAAGGAAGCTGTCCCCAAAGGATCTAAGATAACACGCGAACAGATTTCGAGATATCGCATTTTGAAATTGAGTAGTCGAAACGTCATAACGGTATAAAACACGGGGCACGATACGCGGTAAAACTGAGTTTTTGAAACCGATTTTGAGACATGATCCGGAGGGTGTCCACGCCAGGACTTGATACAATCTAATAGTAAACCACACAAGGAAGCTGTCCCCAAAGGATCTAAGATAACACGCGAACAGATTTCGAGATATCGCATTTTGAAATTGAGTAGTCGAAACGTCATAACGGTATAAAACACGGTGCACGATACGCGGTAAAACTGAGTTTTTGAAACCGATTTTGAGACATGATCCGGAGGGTGTCCACGCCCGGACTTGATACAATCTAATAGTAAACCACACAAGGAAGCTGTCCCTAAAGTGTCTAAGATAACACGCGAACAGATTTCGAGATATCGCATTTTGAAATTGAGTAGTCGAAACGTCATAACGGTATAAAACACGGTAATGATAATCCATTTTTTAAATAAATATTATGTTATATAATTCCCTTAGGTGTCTGTCCTATAAAATTTTTCATGCGGCACCACTGTTTATTTTCATATTACATTGGTTTTTTTGTTTATATGAATTATGGATGTATTATTTAATAGACGTTTTTTTCCCAATGTTATTTCGGGGTACCTATTTTGAATACACGTATTATGTTTGTACATAATCAATGCTATTTTGATCGTTGAGTCATTTTTATCGTGTTGTGTGGTTTGGAGGAAAAACCATGTCCGTTGGTATATGATGGGTGGCGATTCCGCTATGTCGACTTGTGCTCAATGCTCATTCTTATACCACCGTCCACCACGTCTACATCTCACCTGCTCACCGTAAGTACTAAATATTATTTTATGATCGTTGAATGATGTTTATAATTTTTAATTTACTTGATTGCACGTTAATTGTTTTGTATTAATTAAAATAATATTATAATATTTTATAAATTTGGTTATTCGATTTATTAACAATAATTTTTTAGAAAATACACTTAAGTTATAATTTATGTATTTAGTATTTATTCACCGCATTTATGCTCAATTTAATACAACTTATCCCACCAAATATTTTTAATAAGCTTAAAGTTAAAATGTACCTATATTATTTTATATAATTTTTTTAAATATATTCATGTTATTAATAAACTTTCTATATAATTGCTACATTGGTATTGGTATTAACTATTAATTATAAACAATAAACATGCTATATCATAATACAGTTTCTCCTTATAAATACTGTTTAAATTTTTCAATACTTAGTTATACATTTTTATTTTCTGGATTTAATCAATATTTATAGAAATGCAAACTAGTCGGGGCGTATTGGGCATTAGAAATTAAATCGCTATGTTATTATATTGTCAACTAATTCTATATTTAGTCAATTTTCATCTTTAGAAATATTCTTGCAGTATTTGCGTTGCGACCGAGTTGGTTGACAAAAAAATGTTTTCAAATTTAAGTATTTCCGAATATATATTTATATCATACATACCCAATTGAACTTAAAAAAATACAAAATTTAGTTGAAGAACTTTTGAGAAAAGTATATTTCTGTTTTTAAAAAGTCATTTTAAGTTAATAATTCATCAAAAAGTAAAATATAATTTATATCTGAAGAATTTTCTAAGAAAATTACTTTTACCCATAAATGAAAGTTTTTGTTCGTGGTATAAAAATAACTAAATGTATAATTATTAATTGTATATTCTTTTGTTCAAAGCACATGAAAGTATTGTGAAATTGTTCAACTATGAATATATAATATTAATCAGTGATTTATAAAATATGACAAATCTAAATCTATATAATATTAGTATATACTCGACACTACTATTCATATTAGTCATAAAAAAAGGTTTTAATGCTTTTTGGTTAACTCAGAATCATATTTCCAAAATGTTGTTTGTCTTAAACTTTGGTTTGAAATTTGTTTCCATACAGAATGAAACATAAGGTTTAATATAAACATTTTAATTTTATTTTTAGATGAATCAAAAAAGGAATGATTCGGTTATTCAAGAGGTGGCGGCGGCGGTGGCCGAAGAGGTGGTGGCGGCCGAAGAAGTGGCGGCGGCCGAAGTTGTCGCAGGCGCCGCTAGCCGCGGTCGTGGCAATAGCCGTGGCCACAACCGTGGTCGTGGCCGTGGTCGGGGTGGGGGCCGTGGAATTCAATTAGACGCCACCAGCAGCCAGGCACAAATAGTATGTACTTCCAAACAAATAAGAATAATATGAAAATTGTCAAATCCAAATAATATTGGGATTTTGGATCATATTATGATCACTTCTTGTACTTAGTATCTAATTTCGACAGGCGCGGATCCAAGGGGGCCAAGGGGCGATAGCCCCGCCCGTAGACTCTGGTAAATTCTAGAATGTCTGTTTTTGGCAGCCGATAAAATGCATTATCTGGTTGATTACGTTTGGTACGTGTCCGTTTTTATCGGTCGCTGTCAAAGCGCTAATTGAACATTTAAACTTGTTTGGCACAATAAGAATATCTAGTTACGTCTTGTAGTACTTAGTACTTACCTACTTATTTTATTATTGACGATATTGTATGTAGTGATAATTTATTAGTAAAAATATACATTTAGTAGATATATTATAGGTACGATACGATACGCACACAGTCGCTGTGGCCGTCGTTAATCATGTATACCTATAGTAGTTTATTATTTTATTTCCATTAATTTTACTATTCTAATTATTAACCTGACAAATATGAACCGAAAAAAATGAAATGATTTTTTAATGTTTTAATATTTTGTATAAAATGTTTTGTTTTTAATTATTATATTGCATGTAAAATTTATTAAACCTAAGAATTATTCACATTTTATTTAATTAATCTAATTGTACTAAAAAATTGAAATTTTAATAAAAATAGGTATTTACCCATTAGTTTATTACATATTATATTTACATTGTTTTATCAGACTTAGGTAGTTAGGTTGACATTTTATTCAAGATATGCATGCCCCCCGTAAATATGTTCTGGATCCGCGCCTGAATTTTGACAACAAATGATTCTTTTATAAAATATGTTATACACAATATTAGTAATATTTAGGTAAATAACAATACATAGGTACCTATAGAAAAAATTAATTTTTTATAACAGTTTGTAGTAAAACTTTAAATAATATAAAATACTTATAAGTTATAACAATATTAAAAAATCATCTAAAATGTAACATGAGATTTCAAGACCAAACCTAAAGGTTACTTAATAGCGTTACAACTGTTACATACATAGTATATCTGGTATTGCTCTGCCTAAATTAATATGATTTTTTATAAGTAGTCAACAAATACTTAGACTGTCTATAATATACTATCTACGTATAAAATAATATTAAGTATCAAATTTTTATACTTCATAATTCATTTCAAAATACTTCAAATTGAGGACAATATGTATATAAGAGAATTAAAAATATAAGATAACATTAATATTTATTCTTATCTTATACATTTTCCTAAAAACCTAAAAAAGCATTTATATGCCAAACAAAAATTTGCTTTACCATGAAACATATTTGTTCCTTCACTGCTATTTTTACAATTTAATCTAAAAAAAATTTCAATTTATACATGTCGTTCTGCCTTACTTATTACCTATTGCTTTAATAGTAAACTTTCAAATTACGTAACATATAAAGTCATGATGATATAATATAAAAATGTTTTGTTTTAGATGTTTGAAAGTCATAGGGAGTTGCTCCGGCTGCTGGTGGCAACTTCTGGTGGGAGGCAGCCCCCCCGCCCCGGCAAGTGGCGGCGCCAAAAAAAAGAAAAAAATGAAAAAAAATAAAAAAAAAATAAAAAATGTTATTATTAAATTTTATTTATTCTATTATTTATTCCTTTTCATTAGTGTTACAATCATTCGATTCTGATTACACACGTATATTAACTTTTACTTTTATTTGGTACAATTTTTGTTAAATTTGAACATGTAAGTCAAACCCTATTGTATCATGAGGGTTGACCAATTTGCTTGCAAGGTTCTGTCTGTTGATAGTTTTAAACTATTCAGAAACTTAGTTTCATGTTCAAAAATTCATAATTTGATATCTACTATTTTGATAGATTATTAATTCAAAATTATAAACATTAATTACATGAAGTTTTGATTGAATTTAAGGAAAAGATTGCTTGGAATTAAATGAAAATAACATATGTACACAATAATTATTTATTTTTCTTTGAAAATCTTCTATATGTAGAACCTTATCATGGTAAATTGTTTGATATATTGTCCTTATAGTAGGTACACTAAATAAAAGTAAGTATTAGAACCTTTTTTGACTATACTGTCATTGCTAGCATCACCGAGTACCGAGGATACTCTTGTTTATTGTATTAAATTTTGTAGAAATTATAAATTATTTCTCCATTAATATAATTCTGAGTAAATTTCCAGTGTTATATACTGGGAGGTTACTAGGAGGGTAATCTTGGCTGGATCTAGGATTTTTTATGGTTAGTACTAGTTTACTATAATAATAGTTCTTAGGTAATAATTATGGAAAAAAGTACAATTTTGATGCAAATTATCTGTTAAATGTATTAATCATTTATAATTTTTAATAAATATACACAGATTGGTGTGACTTCAGCTTTCAATCTTCCCCTAGATCTGTCACTGATTGTAATAGTCTGCTATATATCATTTATTGTCAAACAGTGGATTACTAGAAAAAAATATTGTCACATTAAAAAATTGTTAATATACAATATTTTATCGTATTATACTTATGTACACTATTGTAGGTCAATTGTTATAGTCTAATATATAATATCTAGTATACATTTTTTTTTTTTTGATAGATCATAATAAAAGTAATAGATATCTATTTTAGGTCTATTTTATAAACCAAAAAAATAGTTAATAATAATATAATTATACAAATAAATAATTAATTTTAAACAAATTATAAACACGAATATTAAGATCAATGATGAATACATGTCATATAAAAAAAAAAAAAATGGTCATTTTAACACTAATAATTAATGTTAATCAATGTACAATATTTATTTAATTTTTTTTATAGTAATTTATACTTGAATTTTAATCTTAGTTTGAAATATGAAACAAATCAGTGCACTGATATAACTTAGTTTATACTATGTATTTACTATACTTATGAATAATAATTACACCAGTATGCAGTTCTCAAATTGTTTGTTCATAAGTCAAATTATAAAAAATAAAAATAACACTTAATAAATAAAAAATTATGGTAAAAATTAAGTTTTTTTTTAAAAAATGTAGAAAATTATATTAAGGGAATGTGGAGATCTGTGTGAAGGGTGTGATATGAGATATAAGGAGCATTAGTTATGAGTGAGGATTTTTGATCGGATCACTTAAATTTTTAAAAATTAAGTTAATTTGTATAATGTATTTGCCACTTCTGTTCTCAATACAAGTGCTGGCCAATCGTACCCAGCTTTTTATCTACTTTATTTCTTTTTCGGTAGTATTATTATGAGTTGCAATTATAACATTTAAAATAATAAGTAATACTAATTAGTAGGTTTCTATATTATATACTAACTAATTATAAAATCAATACTTTGAGTAGGTAACTAAATTAATATCTTATTACCTAAAATAAATTGTGTAATGTCAATTGCTTGAAAGCATTGTTTGAATTCCTCCCTTTGTATTATAATTTAATACACATTCATCTATCATAATGTTGTGAGGTATCATGGTTGTTGTGTCTTGCATACTTATTGCTTTGCTCATGACATAATTCAAACAAATTATTGAAAAATCAGACAATTGACTACCTACCTACGCAAAAATACTCCAAATTATTTGGTGGAACACAAAACAAATCATGAACATTAAGAAATTTTCTACAAACAATATTAGATAATGCTTTCATTATGTTGAACAATATATTATACAATTAAAATTGATTCATCATCAGACATGCAACAATTATTAGGAGCTGAAGAAGTTAAAATACATTTTTCAGTTTTAATTTTTTTATATGAATCACTTCTCTATTTCGAAGTTGTACATAAGGCTGAGAATTACTTTTAAGCTTTGTTTTAATGGTTTGAAAATTATTTTCAAATGGAAAAGCACTACATTTTAATACGTCATTCAATATTTAATTCGTAATTAGATATATGTCTATGATTCTATTGTAGGGAGTTCGTTTTAATTATACAAATAAAAATATATTGACTTTTTAACTTTCACAAATAATTGTAGTCCATTATTTGTTACTGTCTCACTACACCATTGAAAGTTAACATTCATTTACTCAGCTATTTTTTGGAAAAAAAATATATGGTGAACAGGTGAAACATATCTCTGCTCTTAGGTAGGTAGTATATTTTGCTGGGTGTGATCAATGGATAACTTCTAAACTCATATTAATCGCCGTCAATTTTAAATTCTCTTCTTTTATTATCAAATATAATTTATTGTACAAAAATTGTACAGATGTAGATATTATTTTCTGAATAAAAAACAAACTATGCTAAAATTGGCATAGTAACATGAAGAGACATTACGTGCCAGTGGAGATACCTAAAGATAATGTGAATATGTGATCATCAATTCAGTAGGAACTAGGAAGTTATGTTTAAATGTATTGTATGCAATTTATGAATATATTATATGTCTATGGTTATTGCGTTATTGGCCTCCAAAAGAGGAGGCCTTAAATCAAAAATTGGTGAACATAGGCAGTCGACTACCTAACCTACTATACTAATACACCTAATATTTAAGATGACACTTACGTCGAACTACAATTGAATACATGATATCAGTTAATATTATATATAAATATTCCATCAAATTATATTAGAGGGTATTTTTACTGTTGGTAATTTAATACAAGTAGATGTGTACCTACACATTTTTTCCCAAGATGCAATATTGAATTGCAGCTACTAACCAAATGCTAGTTAAAAAATATGAAATTGCATTAAGAAAGTCTTCACGAGTCTAAAAACTTTTATTGAGATTTACTGGTTTTTAAAGTCATCTTACATGAATGCTATCTAGTGAGTATATTTTTAATCTCAAAAACTTCATTCTGATGGAATAATTTAAATAACAATATCATGGTGTTGTGGTACCACATATTGAAAACAATGTGTTTTATATTCACATCATACTAATTTCAAATGAATAGGTACAATAGAATATAAATATTAATATATTTAAAAATAATTTGTTGTGTTGGGTATGTGGTGCATGTACAAAGAAAAATATGGATGCAGTTGTTGAGTCAAATTTACGATTTTCGAACTTTTTTGGAACGTAACAAAAATGGTTAATCATGAAATAAGTGACTTTCGGTATGGATTTTGAGATGAGGTCATTCTGTTGTATAGAATATAGATTAAATTAATCTCTGTAGACTGTAGTCTGTAATCTGTATATATCTTACATAAATATATAAAAATTATATATCTATGGTATCTTTCTAATATTTAATATTTATGGTGGTTTCAGGTTTGTCAGTGGAAAAAACAACTGTCCGTGTACTTAATATTATTAAAATCGACTAAATATAAGACGATTAAAATAAATATAAGCATAATGAATTATGTTGGTAACGTCATTGGAATGGTTTGATCAATTTGGTGTTATTTTATGGGTTTATATAAATAGGTTTAATTAATTGGATTTTTCGATTTTTCCAAGTTTCTGAAATTTGACTATTTTCAGAATAAATTGCCATACGGCGCAACCTTAAATATAAAGTACAAGAGCTCTGCCTGCTGCCATTTTTTCTTAAATTTTGTTGCGAGTTTATACAAAACTATAGTATTATACTATTATAATTTATAACGACGTGTCATTACATGATTTTATTCACTATTCAGTATTTTCCTTCTGAACTGTTGTGTATACCATAGTTTATTGTGGTAAGTACTAAGTTGCTATACGCAAGTGGTAAGGTGTAATGCCGTACTCATTATTAATATTTTATAATTGTATCATCAGTGTGTAGTTTGTGCTACTTATATCTTTTACCCGTTTTGTGATTCGTGTACCAAATGTCACAGTCACGTGGTTAACTTTTATAAACTGTTTTTATGAGTATCTTGCTATTGCTTATTACATCGTAATCTTGACTTAATTTTCGATTCCATTTTATCCATTTTCATGTAGTCGAAGATGCTTCGTACGATTGCTGGTTAAATCTCATCTGCTGCCACTATTACATAGCCAAGGATAGCCGATAGGGATTTTGATCCTATCTGCTCCAAGATTACCGTTCATAATGGTGTACTGATGAAAGTATTTCCCATAATATAGTGAGTAGACAATAAACATACGATACATAATACTTTATGCCTCTATTATAGAAAATGATCTATGACAAATTAATGTAGGCTAAATATTACTTGTAGAAAAAAAATGCACCAACATTTTTTGTTTCCTTTTTTATAGACTTGAATTATTACTGATAGTTTGAAACTGTCAAGTATTTCACTGGTGTCTTTAATATTATTAATAATATGTAGTAATGGGTAGAGTGCAGATTCATAAAACAATTTATTAATCTTAGTGAATATTTTATCATGTCCAGGTGCTGTACCTCCTGATAAGGAACAAATTAAATTTTATGTTCTTTTGTATTAGTTTTTCTCATGAATAGTGACTGTACATATTTTATTTTAGGGTCTTTTAATTTGGTATCTGTTTGTTTGTTCTCTAGATTAATTAGGTACCTACATTACTAGTTGTTTGCGAAAAATATTTATTAAAATGTTCTGCTATATAATTGAATGGTAAATTTTAATTTATTAGTTGGCCCTTGGGTTGCTACATTGGTTGTGCTCCATATACGTTTAGGGTTATTATTATATTGTTTTATTTTATTGCTATAGTAAAGGTATTTAGCATTGTTTAGAATATTATTTAAATTATTTCTATGGAGTACTATTACCATTAGGAGATCTGTACGAGGACATGATACAGTAATTTAAATTATTCAAATATACCGGTGTAATTAATCAATTAGCATCAGTGAAAATATGTTCAACATAAGATGATGTACAATCAATGGTCTCTAATAAAAACTACTATTCCATTTTTTGTTTGTTATTATTAACTGTGTGTATTAAACTATATCTATTTAGAAACATATATTTTAGGTCTATTTGGGTGCCTAACCAAGCTTTCGAAAGTGATATTAAATGAGTCTTATTATTAATTTCAGAAAGAAGATATTGGAGATCTATATGTTTTTTATACACTTGTAATGTTCATATGTATGAAATTAAAATTATTGCAATTAAGGTCTTTAAATATGGTATTTAATTGATGAACTTGCTGTTTTTTTATTTTGAAACTGATTTATTAGAAAATTGTTCAATAAGATATTATCATTTATCACAGTAGAGTTATTTGGTTATTATGTTTGTGATCAAATGATACCGATTTTTATGTATACACAATTGTTCTTGTTATGCAATAGTATATTTTTTTATAATGATGTGACTATTACTACTGTATTATAACTATCACTTTGTATATAGTAATTATTATAGTTAAATATCTGAATATATGTGTTTTAGTGTGCGATATAATACCCAATAACAGTCGAACAGTAGTTTGGGAGATTACAATTGATTGTGATTACTATTAGATTAATATTCATACATTTTAATGAGGTAATTATAATATTTAGTGTATAAGTGTTTGGGAAAGATGATATATATACATATCAAACAGCCTTGTAAAAGCATGCAATAATGCTTTCTTTACATTTAAAACAGTTTTCCATAATTTGAAATATTAAAATTATAAATACTTGTATAAATAGGTTACCTGAATATATCTTTTTATATTTATAAACAATTATTCATTGAGTCTAACCAATTTACAGATTGGTCAACGAGTCAACAAACGACTAAAACTAAGTAGATTTTATGTGAATAGGTATATATTTAATTATGAGTCGTAAGGTTAATATTTATAAGTGATGAAAAAGAAATATGCAAATGCATGTAAATCCAGGCCCTAATTATAATTTTACCCTACAGTTAGTATGTACCTATTACCTATATACTTAACGTATACTACATTTTTATATTTTAGGCCCAATTATGTGTTCTTGGATCTTAAAATAACAATTGGACCTTATCAATGGATGAAAATTAATTGGATGACATTGTGGTCAACTGTTGTGACTGTTGTGTGTATTGAAGCAGTGATAAAGTCTACGGAAACAAGTCATCAATATCCTTTTAATCATTTTAAGCGCTGTTAACAACTGACATATTTGTACCAAAAACCTTAAATCATAGACAAGTAGCAGAAATGGAAATCTTTTACAAATTATTTTATATAATAATTATGTACAACACTACAGCGAATGACTGATGAACATTTCAAATTTCAAATTTTTTTCAATTTCCATATCTGCTTGGTCTGGTATTATGTGAATGTCACACATATTTATCGAACATGGGCTGGTCATAATGAACCATATCTATTACAGTATTGTCTACAGATTTGCTCAATACTTTATTACGCTTTCTCGATAGTTATAAGGATAACATGTATATTAGTTTTCAGTGTTATATTAGACTGTGAATTTTATGGTAGTAAAGGATATAATTTTTTCTTATTATTCATATATATATATTTTTAAAGAATTATTGTTTTAAGTTGAATTAATTTCTTCTTTTAATAAAATGATATTATTCCTTAGAATATAAAGTAGTATTAATATGTATTTAGAAAATAGAAGTATCAAAAATTAACAAATAAAATATATTCTTTAGCATTAATTTTAAATAATTTATAAGCTGTACATCCTTGACCTCTTTATGAATAATTTGTATAACATTATTTCTAGCTTATTTTGCTTATTTTATTTTTATATTGACATAGCATTTTATATAAAAACATATTGAATGAATTATAATAATAGTTTTTATTTCAAAAAATATTTATATGTTTTTTACATTTTGCCAATTATGTTCTTTTAAAAAAAAAGTTATTAAATAATATATTAAATGAATTATTAATTTGTTTTTATTGTAAATAAGTTAATAATTGGATAATTTAAAAACATATATAATTTGTATAATGCACTAACTTACTCAAAATACATTTAGAACATTAAATTTCCAAAATAATGGTCCATTTTATTGAACATGTGTATATCATAAAATATTTTAACAGGGTATAATGAATTGTAGGTACGATTGAATTGAATTAAATTTAAGACAATGATTATAAACTTTTAAGAAATAGAAAATAAGCTTTGGATGAACTGATTTTTGTTAAGATATTTACATTTATAAATTTTTGTAATCTATTGAACGTGTGTGTGTGTGTGTGTGAGTAGTATATATATACCGATCCTGGACCACTTTTGATATTTATTGATATTTTTCACTTAAAACTAATTTATTGATATTTTTCACTTAAAACAAATTAATTGATATTTTTCACTTAAAACTAATTTATTGATATTTTTCACTTAAAAACTAATTTATTGATATTTTTCACTTAAAACAAATTAATTGATATTTTTCACTTAAAACAAATTAATTGATATTTTTCACTTAAAACAAATTAATTGATATTTTTCACTTAAAACTAATTTATTGATATTTTTCACTTAGTTTATTTTTAAATATTTATATTATGGTCTGTGGTCTTTTTCACTTAGTTTTTTAAAAATATTTATATTATGGTCTGTGGTCTTTTTTACTTAGTTTATTTTTAAATATTTATATTATGGTCTGTGGTCTTTTTCACTTAGTTTATTTTTAAATATTTATATTATGGTCTGTGGTCTTTTTCACTTAGTTTATTTTTCTCTATTTTTTTGAGTTATTATTTTTGATTAAATTATTAATATGGTCAATGAAGTTTTCTCTAGATATTCCTGTTTTATAATGGCCCCAAGCTAAAGTATCAATTCCATTTTGTAATATAAATCTTTTATCATCATGAGAACTGAGTGCTGTTTTATTTTGTTCAATTGTACAAATGTCATGGTTTTTTGTTCTAAAAATATTTTGTTTAACACTTAGAGATTTTTGAGTTGTTAAACATTTTTTAAAATCATTAGGACATATTTCTTTATCAACCACACATTTTTTTACTCCTTTAGCTTTTCTGACTTCTTTCCCTGTACTATGTTCTGTGAAGGAATATAATTTCGATCGCAGACCAATAAATTCAGCCATTATTTTACCATTAAGCTCATCTTTGAATTTCCCTATAACTTTCTTGTTAACTAATGGTATATTATAAATATTATCCAAAGGATAATCAGATGTATCATAATGGTCTATATCATTTTTCATATCTTGATAAAAATCATTCGTTTTCACTTCTATAATTAGAGAATCTGTATCACAATATAATAATCTTATTTTATCACCGTATTTCTCCTTCAAAACATTATAATAAAAATCATACATTAATTTTTTAGAAATGTCTAATATAGTCATCCCAACATAAACTGGCTGAAAAAATTTAGTCGAAGTTCTTTTCATATGTATTGCAGCTAAATTTTCTGTGAAAATCGTAGCTCTATCGAAATATAAAAAATATAAAAACCAAGTGTTTTTCTTACATTATCGTATGCAATTTTTTTTTTAATTTCTCCATAGAAACTTGGTTTTTTTAACAAATCTCGCATTTAAATACTTCACAATCAAAAGACTCTATAATTCACATGTATTTCACCGGCAGCTAGTCTTATACTATAAAACGGTAAGGTAAACATAACCTCAATTTTACTACTATTTTTTAAACGCCGTTTTTTCCTTTTTCATATACTATAAAATTCCGTTCTCTTTTAAAATATTCTGTCCCCGTCTCCGGACGTCGTTTTACGCGTTCGCGCGACCAAAAAAGGTCAATTTTTCATTTTCCTATTGAAAAAAAACGTGCCCCGTGATCGTTTCCCGCCAATTCGCACTACTCTCTGTCTTTTATTGATAACGCGGCCCCGTGTATCGTGATAACGTTGCTTTTGTATTACTTTTGTATAATATTCGTATTACTTTTTTTAATATATTAAAAACTAATAATTCACTCTACTACTCGAGTTTTTATCGTGTATTCGTGTTTTATTATATGTTTACGCAAATTTACGCGAAAAAAATTTACGCGTTTTTGTAGTTTTTTGTTCGTTATTGTTATTATATTATATGTGTACTACTCGAGTTTTATCGTGTTTTGTACGTTTTTGCTATGTTTTCTTAATAAAAATGTTTTAAATTGCTACGTTTTACCTTCCGACTACTACTGATTGACTACTATTTAGTTTGTAATCCTATATAGTTATATTATATGATTTAAACGCATTAGGTTGGACCGTGTATCTTTTATACAAAGTGTACTCATATAAGTGTTTTGTGATTTTTTGTACCTATAGAGTACTCGAGAAATAATAGTAAATAATATATTAATAATTTAATATCGTATATTCGTATTACTTTTGTCGTATATTATTTATTAAAAACTAATAATTCACTCTAATACTCGAGTTTTTATCGTGTATTCGTGTTTTATTATACGTTTTACGCTAATTTACGCGTAATATATTTTTTTTTTGTAGTTTTTTGTTCGTTATACCATGTCATATATATATATTGATCGTTTTGTAGTTTCTTGCTGTCCACCGGTTATTATTACTCATAATGAATGATTTACTAAGTAAGTATTGAATTAAAATTGAAATGTTACTTTGATACTAATGACAGAATTGGTCATGAGAGTGTTAGGCTTTTGCAAAAAATAAATACAAATACTTTCTAGGTTCTGTTAATATTCGTTTTCGGTAGGTAGTTCCCATCTGTGTATTATTAACACCGACTTTTAAAACACTGTATTCAATTTATTTATTCAATTATCGATTATTTACAGTTTGTGTTAGAGATGATCCAGGAAATACTAAATATTATGAAAACGTATTATTATTTGACTCTTTCTATTTCTTTTATATAATTTTTATATATTAAATCAGATATCGTCTTAATTGTTTTCTTCTGTATATAAACCATTTAGTTCAAAATAATAATTTATAGGTCGGCTTTTGTCTTTTGGTGTGAAGACCATTTACCAATGATATCGGATACCTACACATCGGACATTTCTGCTGGACCTATTATATGCTACAAACACACTGTGTATGAGTAACTAAAGGAAATTGAATATTTATACTGTTTTATTAAATAGAAAATACTCTAATTCGACTCCGTAGGTACCTATAATTCAAGTGGTACAGATTATATCAAAACACAAAATGTATGTAACAGTACCTAATTCTAGGATAAAATTGTAATTGCATGAATTATGACTGTTGAATTTCTCTTAAAACACACTCTTACATATTATCATGGTAGTAAATATGCAAATAGTTAATTATCCGTGTTTGTCGATTTTAAACTAATCAAAATACTTTTACAATGAAAAGTGAAAATTTAAAAAATATACCTACTATAACCGTCTACGAATCATCAAAGCGTTATAATAAATAATTATATTATTTTAGCTCAACTAACCACTGATTTTGATTGTGGTGAAATAAATTTACAAATGGTTCAATGCCATCATATTATTTAAAAATACCAGTCATATATTATCATTTATGTACACATAATAGTGTTGAAATACTCTCATTTCTCCAACATTTCTAGATACTTATTGTTTGACTTCAGTATAATACCCATTCCTTTTTTCTATTTTCATAAAATAGAATTACAAAGATGATGATACAAAAAAAATAGAAAGATATGTTTAAAAAGTTGAATACATTTGCAATATTATGTGTCATAAATAATACCTACTTACTATTAAATTGGATACTTTTATGCATTATTTTATATAAAAATAATTCATAATTGTACAATTGTATTTGCATGAATTATGACTGTTGAAATTCTCTTAAAAAACACTCTCTTTACATGAATATATATTATAATGATAGTAGATATGCAAATAGTTAACTGTTGAAATTCTCTTAAAAACAAATGAATATATATTTTAATGATAGTAAATATGCAAATAGTTAATTGTCTGTGTTTGTCGATTTTAAACTAATACTTTTACAATGGTAAGAGGCAAATTTTAAATATATGCCTACGATAACCGTCTGCTAATCAAAAGCGTTACAATAAATAATTACATTCTATTTTAGCCGAACTGACCACTGATTTTGACTGAGGTGAAATACTTTTACAAATGGTTCTTAAATACCAGTCATATATTAATTAACATTTTAATTTGGTTATTTGATGATAAGTTGAAAATGTGAAATACATTTGCAATTTTGGGTGTCATAAACAATACCTACTTACTATTAAATTGTATACTTTTATCTCTTAATATAACCTAACCTAACCTAAACAATTTCCTCTCCGTTTGTGTTTTTTGATAGTATTATTATTTTTGATGAATACTTACTCACTAATCACATGTCTGATTCGACACAAAGTAAAAGTATACCTATATTATTTAATTATATTATATATGTATATATATATATATATATATATATATATATATATATGTTATACAAAATAGTTTTTATTTTTTTCAATGGATAAAAAGTTTTTAAGAAAAACGTTTCTGCTGTACCTATTATATTATGTAAAATTGAATATTTACACTGTTTTATTCAATAGAATAATTTTAGGTACCATAGAATTATAAACTACTTACCATTAAAGAATCTACTTACCATTACATTGGATACTTTATCTCATTAATATAATTTGCCCTCAGTTTGTGTCACCAAAAATGTTCATACACATAATATGTTTTTCGATAGTATTATTTTTTTTTTAATACTCAATAATAACATGTCATACGTCGTGTCTTATTCAACACAAAAAAAGTATAGGGTATACCTATATTGTTGAATTATTTATACAAAATGTTTTTTTTTTTTTTTTACAATTATATTAATTGTACATACATAATTTTTTTTCAGAATCTGATTGTACTTATTAACTGCTGTATTCAACTACAATACGTTATCGAGTAGTCACAATAAGAGCTTTCCACGTCTAAAAAAACTAATTTCCACAATACTAACAATGTTGGGGTTATTGTTATAAAAAAAACCGTATATGTAAATGCATACTTTTTTTTTTTTTGTATAAACCTTTTAATAAATACTGATTGCTATTTTCAATTGTAAATTATAGTTAGAACTATTATGTGAAAATGCTATAGTAAATACTCAATTGACCCGTGCCTTATTGGCTTTTGTCTATGGTAATATATACATTTACAATAAAAATGATTTTCTCTTAGCAAAATTGGGTATAATATATTTTGACCAGACTTATGTAGCTATTCAAAAAATGTATGAAATGTTAGTTCATAATTTTGATTCAATCTATAGTAATTTATTAGTAAAAAAAATGTTCATTATATGTTCACCTTCATTTTTAAAACACTGTTTTATTAACACTTTCTGTATGAACCTTTTGTTTCATTTTATTTTATTATATCAAAATATATAAAGTTGATATTTTTTCAACTATAATAATGTTTAAACAATAGTTCACTAACTTATTGCATTATTAGTGTCTTAAAGTTTTTTTTAATTAAGCTTGGTTTAGTTGTAGAAATTTTCATAACAATTATTATTCATTACTCGACTACATATAATTATTATGTTAAATACAAAATATTAAGAGATTTTTAGTGCATATTTTTTTTTTTTTAGATTTTGTTAAATTTTTTCAAGTTAAATACTTATTTTTCATTTTTTCGTGCCATTTATAGCGCATATTTTGGAATTTTTAAGTGCATAACTTCAGAGCCCTGAATTATGATTCTTTAGAAAACACTAATTGTAAATTGTAGTTAGAACTATTATATGAAAATGCTATAGTAAATACTCAATTGACCCGTACCTTATCGGCTTTTGTCTATGGTAATATACATTTACAATAAAAATGATTTTCTCTTAGCAAAATTGGGTATAATATATTTTGACCAGACCTAAGTAGCTGTTCAAAAAATGGTTAACATGTTAGTTCATAATTTGATTCAACTTGCATCTCTTTGCTTGATTTTATATAAAAATAATATAATAATAATTAAGTTGATAGTTACTTCCATTTCCCTTATCCAAATCACATGAATAAATCTAATCAAATCTGTTTGCATTTACTGTTTGGTACTGTAATTACAGTCAATTTATACAAATTTATTTATTTGTTTATTGTGGAGCACTCAAATTTTCTTACGGTGAGTAAAAATAATGTTCATTACATCAACTGAGCTTTATAAAGAATTTTATTAATTTAGGCACATTCATCATTTTTAAAACACTGTTTTATTTACACTTTCTATTTGAACATTTCTTTGCATTTCATTTTATTATCATAAAATATAAAGTTGATCTTTTTCAACTATAATAATGTTTAAACAAAATTTTTTGCAGGAATTGTGTTCACTAACTTATTGCAGTATTAGTGTCTTAAAGTTTAGTCGTAGAAATTTTCATAACAATTATCCACCCATGTAGAATATAAACCATTTTTGATAGTGGTGAAATACATTGGCTATGACGTGTAAGACCTTTAGGTATTTAGTATTTATAAGTAAGTTTTCAATATTCAATATTAACTTCTAGACATAACCCATATACGTGAAATCGAGACGTTAAACCTAACCTGTATGCTACTTTCGACGATGTCTTGGCCGAATAAATAACTAAATAACTTTTGTTTCCGAACCGACTGACCAGAATTATTCTATACGTCACTCCAATACACCAACCTCTAGACTTATCCTACACGCGTTCGATCTAGACGTTAAAAAAACTGTATCCTACTTACGGCGCGTTCTCAATAACTAAAATATAAAAAAGATAAAAAATATCTCAAAATAGTTTTTTTTCCGTCCCCACTGACCAGAATTACTCTTTACATCACTCTAATAACCGACCTCTAGATTTATTCTCTATACGTTCATTGTATAAATGTGTGTTTTCAAAGAAAAACCGTATCCTACTTTCGTCGGTGTCCTGGCCGAGGAGCGGAGCTCCTCGAGCCGAACGCTTGGTATTTATAATGTAAATACATTGATAGTGTATCATTTTTGATACCGATAGTAGTTTTACAACGGCTCCTATTTTCCTCACTCTAATAAACCGACTTCTAGACACAACCCATATACGTTAAACCTAACGCTTTTCGCGGCGTCCCGGTAAAAAAAATTGATAATAAAGCGGAGCGCCTCGAGCCAAACATTTGGAATGACTCTCCCGCTTTTCGCAGTGCCCTGGTAAAAAAAAAAATTGATTGTAGTTTTACAACGGCTCCTTTTTTTGTCACTCTAATGAGCCGACTTCTAGACACAACCCATATACGTTAAATCGAGTAGTTAAACCTAACGCTTTCGGCGGTGTCCGTGTAAATAAAATTTATCATGTTTATACTTTTGATCCCGAAAGGCGTTTCACACCGGCCACTGAGGTTCTGTAATTATTCTATACGTCACTCCAATACACCAACCTCTAGACTTATCCTACACGCGTTCGATCTAGACGTTAAAAAAACTGTATCCTACTTACGGCGGCGTTCTTAATAACTAAAATATAAAAAAGATAAAAAATATCAAAAAATAGTTTTTTTTCCGTCCCGACTGACCAGAATTACTATTTACATCACTCTAATAACTGACCTCTAGATTAATCCTCTATACGTTCATTGTATAAATGTATGTTTTCAAAGAAAAACCGTATCCTACTTTCGTCGGTGTCCTGGCCGAGGAGCGGAGCTCCTCGAGCCGAACGCTTGGTATATATAATGTAAATACATTGATAATGTATCATTTTTGATACCGATAGTAGTTTTACAACGGCTCCTATTTTCCTCACTCTAATAAACCGACTTCTAGACACAACCCATATACGTTAAACCTAACGCTTTTCGCGGCGTCCCGGTAAAAAAAATTGATAATAAAGCGGAGCTCCTCGAGCCATGCATTTGGAATGACTCTCCCGCTTTTCGCAGTGTCCTGGTAAAAAAAAAATTGATAGTAGTTTTACAAAGGCTCTTATTTTCGTCACTCTAATGAGCCGACTTCTAGACACAACCCATATACGTTAAATCGAGTAGTTAAACCTAACGCTTTCGGCGGTGTCCGTGTAAATAAAATTTATCATGTTTATACTTTTGATCCCGAAAGGCGTTTCACACCAGCAATCTAGACGTTAAAAAAACTGTATCCTACTTACGGCGGCGTTCTCAATAACTAAAATATAATAAAGATAAAAAAACCTCAAAATAGTTTTTTTTCCGTCCCGACTGACCAGAATTACTCTTTACATCACTCTAATAACCGACCTCTAGATTTATCCTCTATACGTTCATTGTATAAATGTGTGTTTTCAAAGAAAAACCGTATCCTACTTTCGTCGGTGTCCTGGCCGATGAGCGGAGCTCCTCGAGCCGAACGCTTGGTATATATAATGTAAATACATTGATAATGTATCATTTTTGATACCGATAGTAGTTTTACAACGGCTCCTATTTTCCTCACTCTAATAGACCGACTTCTAGACACAACCCATACACGTTAGACCTAACGCTTTTCGCGGCGTCATGATGTGTAAGACATAATAGCACCTCAGTCTATCTGCCACCACCAGTAACTCATAAACCAAGTGTTTTTCTTACATTATCGTATGCAATTTTATTTTTAATTTCTCCATAGAAACTTGGTTTTTTTAACAAATTTCGCATTTAAATACTTCACAATCAAAAGACTCTATAATTCACCTGTATTTCACCGGCAGCTAGAGCTATGTTTATACTTTTGATCCCGAAAGGCGTTTCACCGGCAGCTAGTCTTATACTATAAAACGGTAAGGTAAACATAACCTCAATTTACCCCTATTTTTTAAACGCCGTTTTTTCCTTTTTCTCATACTATAAAATTCCGTTCTCACTCGAAATATTCTGTCCCCGTCCCCGGACGTCGTTTTACGCGTTCGCGCGCCCAAAAAAGGTCGATTTT